>CM070735.1:2498931-3051431 GCA_036346245.1 Bonia amplexicaulis
CATTCTTCAAATCAGCGGGTACCTTCTCCAACTTGGAATAGATTTCTTTGCTCATAGGATGAGATCTATCACCAGCTACAAATTCGTGAACAGCGCCGTTCATTTCAATTAGACTGCAACCAAGCTCTTTCTTGACTCCTTTCTCCATTATTACCTGCCTAAGCCACCGGACATCTTCCCATCTTTTAGACTTTGCATAAATGTTGGACAAAAGGATGTAAGCCATGCTGTTCTCTGGATCCAGCTCAAGGAGACGCTCTGCTGCCAATTCACCTATCTCTGAATTACCGTGAACCCTACAAGCTGCCAGCAGGGCCCCCCAAATTGCAGAGTTGGGTTTCATATGCATTTTGCCTATTGCCTCCAATGCTTCTGTTAGTTTCCCAGCTCGGCCAAGGAGGTCGATTATGCACCCCATAATGCATCACATTAGGAGAAATCCTGTAGGTCCCAGTCATGCTGAGAAGGAACTCTCGTCCTTTGTCAACCAAGCCAGCATGAGTGCAGGCAGTGAGAACACCAATGAAGGTCACCTCATCTCGAGTTTCAAACACCCTAAGCATTCTGTAGAACATATCGACAGCCTCCTCCCCATGGCCATTCACCGCGAGACCAAGTACACTTATCTCTGCTGTGCATCTCTTCGAATACATCCAAGGCCCGCTCAATGCTCCCACACTTTGAGTACATGTCTATGAGTGCATTCCCAACAAAAACATCCATCTTGATCCCATGCCTGCTCAAGTAAATCCTTGCCCATTATCCAGTCTCTAAAGCACCTAGCTGGGCGCAAGCCGTGATCACGCTGACCATGGTGAACTCATCTGCCCTCACCTTGCTAAACTGCATCTCACGGAACGTCTCCGATGCCTCCCTGAATCGGCCAGCCTGTACATAACCGTCAATCATTGCAGTCCATGAGACAGTGTCTCTCTCAGGCATGCGATCAAACAGTGCCCTGGCTCGATCAACCTGGCCTGATCTCACAAACCCAGAAACAGTGTCCAGGACAATATACTCCTCATTTCCATGCCCTCAAACAGCTCCCAAGCTGCGTCCATGTCGCCACACTGGGCGTACATATCAACCAGCGCATTCTCCACCTTCAGGTCGGGCAGCACCCCGCTCTCCAGGATGCACTTGTGAACCTGCATCCCGAGCAGCCTGTCATTGCCTTTCCCGTAAGCCGACAGCACCGAGATGTAGGTGACTGGCGTGGGCGTGACGCCGGCCCTCACCATGTCTACGAAAGAGCAGCACGACAGCCCGAACTGCTTGCTTCTGTTATGACCGGAGATCAGCGCGTTCCACATGACCGGCGAGCCTCTGATTGGGCATGCAGCCAGCAGCACGCGCGCCGTTGCGCCGTCGCCCCTGGCCGCGTACATGACGATCAGAGAGCTCGCCACATGGGCGTTGAGCTCCAGCCCAAACTTAACGACGTGCGCGTGGACGGCGTCGCCGAGGGCCGCCGCCGCGGCGCCCCACGCCACCACCGCCTTGAGCAAGGACGGGAACGTATACGCGTCCGGCCCGACGCCGCGCGCCAGCATGCCCACGTAGCCGGCAAGAGCATCCTCCGCGCCGCGGCCGGACGCGCGGGCGGCGGCCCGGTGGGGAACTCCGTCGAACAGGCCGTGGGCACGTGAGAGGCACGCGTCCGCACTCCTCAGTCCTCACCGCGGCATTCTTGCATCAACCGCTGGCAGTTACCGCGGTAGGGAATCTTGGGGAAACCGCTGGTGGTTAACCGCTGCTTGGCACGCTAGCAACTAGTATCGTTGCTAGTATTGATTTGGTTGCGGCCAATAGCTTTTGGTAACATCTTTTAAAACAGTAGTGAATAGTGCAGATGTTGATGTAGATGATATATATAGTTTTGAGCTTAAAAAACCGTTTAAAAATCTGTTTTAAGAAACCGCGGTATTTGTTTTGATTTTCGGAGAAAACAAAAGACAATAGCAAAAGGGAGTGTCTATTGCCAAGGCGACTGAAATTTTTTTGTCTCTCAGTCACTTGAAGTTACACTTGGAAGAGGGACTGTTTTTTTTGGAGGGGGCTGTTTTTTTTGGAGGGGGGTGCAGTTTTAGTTGATTGAGAGTGTAACTTCAAGTGACTGAGAGACAAAAAAATTTCAGTCGCCTTGGCAATAGCAAAACCGATAGCAAAATTCCAGAAGAAGAGGACCAAACGTGCAGTCTCACGTGATATGGTGTTTGCTGCGAAAATTTTACATCCAAACAAGACCCTTTTACAAACAATAGGAGTAGGATGACATGATGGATATCTTCTTTTCAGGTTCTAAAAACTACTTTTCAGTTTTTCTACAGTGACTAGTTTTTAAACGGAGTATCTTTTCAAAGCGGGTTCTATAAATTGATTGTAGTACATATTGTAGATACTTCATTTATATCAGCAAAAATCGCACACGAGTTTCTATTATTCCGTACTCTCTTATGAATAACCCAAAAACTTATAAAACGTAGCTATAAACCACAAGCCGAAACAAAAAAAAAGAAGGAAATAGAACTGTCTTTTAGCCATGAAACTTAAATTGTTACATACATATTAACTAAAGGCTAGTGTGATAGTCTTTCTTTGAGCATGTCTCAAAGTAACAGCAAGACGGTAAGGTATCTCTCTTCGTAATAGCCAAAATCGTATGTGACAATCGGATCTCTGTCGCAATTTAAAGCCCATCATCTGTAATAGCCAAAATCGCATGTGAGTATCTCTCTGTAATCTCTATCGCAAACAGCCAAAATTCAAAATTTTCAGCCAAAAACTATAACCAGTAGCCACAAAGTACAGACCTATACTTTCACCTGTTTATTCTCTTTTAAATAAGGTAGGGCTATTTTGCAGAACTTTACATAGTAAAATGCTTTATAGACTAGATTTCAACCCTTGCGAAACATGATACATACCAATAGTACAATGCAGGTAGAGCGATGAAAAAATAAGGGACAAAACAAAATATCGTACGTCCAATTTGTATACGTTGGGATCCCTACGGCAATTTGCCATGCCTGGCCTGCAACACTGGCAACCACTACTTGCCACCATACACTGAACAGCAGTGGTACCAGCCGTCTCAATGGCAGCATCATTTTCCAAGATTTTGATCAGAACCTCTCGCTCTCTCGCCCTCCCGCCACAAACCGGAGAAAAACCTTTTTCAGTTAAGTGACCGCCTACCCATTGAAAGCAGGATTTGTATGCATGGATGGATGGATTCCCTTCTTGCTCCAAGATGCTTCTTTTCCTTTCCCCTTTTCTTTTCTTTTCTTTTCTTTTCCTTTTCTTTTCCTTTTCCTTTTCCTTATCTTTGATATCTCTAAGCACCTTCCCTTGGCCTTAATCCCTTTAAAGGTCAAGAGCATAGATCCCTTATCAAAATCATCGCACCCCCTAACTTTATCCCATCTGTTATAATTATCACCATTTTTTTCTTTAGCTTCAACTCCCTTTGGTCTTTTGTTCTTGTTTCTAGCAGTTGTGACAGTCGCCTTTTCTTTTCAGTTTCTAAAAGTTATTTTTCAGTTTTTATAATAATTAGTTTTCAAATAAAGTAACTTTTCAAGATGGTGTCTATAAGTTGATTGTATTACACACTGTAGCGACTTTATTTTATATCGGTCAAAACCATATATGAGTTTATGTTACTCGTACTCTCTTTCATAGTTCCAAGAGGCAATGGAACACAATGCAAGAAGTGATCGGTGGCATGAGGTAAAGGTGACAAGTAAGAATGCAGTCTGAATTCACAAAACATAGGAGTTAAGTTTGAATTTTGCAGCAAATGTGGGGGATAAATTGGCCACAGGAAGATTTATTCCATGTTACGTAGGGCATATTCATATTAATTGCGATTGATGGCTTTTGACTAAAAATAAATGATAGTAGCTGAATGAAGTAGTTTTTAGAAGGAAAGAGCGAGCGGTGAGGACAGTGAGGAAGATATGTTTGCGCGAGACGGGAGCGACATGAGTGAGGTATGTGATGTGCCCGCAATTCACTGTCTTATCCTCGGAACGAGACGGAGCGAGAGAAGTGAAGAAGCCGCTGAGAAAGTCAGATATTTATATTAACTTCTAACTTCTCTAAACAGAAGTCAAAAATAAAAACCAGTATAAACAATCGCTTGGGTCAACACAGTGCACTCAGCTTGTGAAGGAAAACTGCAGGGCAGCAGAAGTGTAGAGAAAAAAAGATTTGGGTCGATGTTAGTGTTAGAAATTGGCCTATTTGATTATGGCGCATTTCCTTAATTCCAAAATATGTATGGTTTAGTACCATATTGCTAAGACAAGGTGAGGAAGACTGATTTATAAGGTGGAGTCCTCACCACTCCTTGAATATGGATAGAGATGGTATGGGGAGGGTTATGTCTAGTCACACACGTGCGCGCGTATTCACGTATTTTCGAGTAAAAATCGCGTGACTTGTGACTTGCGACCGTGCCGTGACGTGGCGCGCCACTTGGCAGACCAAGTCCATCTTTATTTTTGCTGAACCTTGCACCTCACTCTCTCTATTTGAATGAGATTCAAACGTTTGAATTTGAGGCTTAATTGGGCTTTGATGACAGGCAGTTATTAGTGGGTAAATCACTGGTTAAATGTTATCAGTTACCAGTGAATTATTTCAGTTCAATGGGGTAGTTGCTAAAGAGTAATTTGCATATCTATATATACCTGGAGACGTCCAAGGTATAAAAGAGAGAGAATTCCTCCTCGCTCGAATCACTTACGTCGTCAACTTGTCTTTGTATCTTACCGTCTCGAACCGCCAACCTTTCTTCCCGGCGTGCACCTAGAAGGAGGGAGAGCGGCTATCTCCGAACCGTTGCCGCAGAGAGTTCCTACACGGGGCGGCAATAAGGTTTCTGGGCAGCGCACATCTACGCGACCGCTCACTACACTGCATCTTCTACGTTCTGCACTGCGTGAAGCCTATGTTGCTTCCTATTCTTCATCAGGCGAAAAAGTAAGTCGTTCGCGTGATCGTTCGACTTTGTTACTATATTTTTTGCGTATATTCTGAAGTATGATGAGTAGCATGCTGTTAGTAGTAAGTTTTGCTTCACTGTTTATTGATTTACCTCCTAGTAAAATTTGGAATTAAAATATTGCTCACGTTTCCAACAGCTTTTGATTTCTCCGAAAGTTAAAACAAATGTATCGGTTCTTTGAAATAGATTCTTCAAAGACTAAGGAGTAGTCGTAGAAAACCTTACGATTACCCTGTGAAATTTCTCCCTTTTGATGAGTATACTAAAGAAGTATAATGATGTAAGAATATCATTTACAAATAAATAATAATTTGAGGATTATTATATCCTTGTCATCTAGCTCCTCAATTTCAAGTGAAAATAACTTACTTGAGAAAGAGAAGTCCTAGATGAAGATCGAAGCAGAGTCTTTTTGATCTAATTCGACCAGAAGTGAACTTGGTCAAAAAAGTAATTTCACTTGAATTGTAAAGGCATGTCGATTTTGAATAGAGGAATTTTAAAACTCCAATCAACTCTCGTTGATCTGTCCGTTTGATGCAATTCCCGAAGAGGTAGCAACCGTTGGGTTCCCAAGATTGGTACCTGACCCAAACAGTTATAAAAACTTACCACGGGGTAATCTTTTAGACTTCTTACTTTCCCCTTCTACTCCAATCTTCTTTGAATTTTTCGCCGCCAATTAAGCCTTCTTCTTCTTCTTCTCCCAAATCCTTCCAAATTCAAACCAATCGCTTAGAGAAAATGACGAAGTCTTCTTCGAACTGGTCGGTGTCGGAGATCAAGGCAGTTTGTCCGACTATCATTGTCGACTTTGATTGTTATGTTCTGGTAGCAAAAGTTAGGAACAAGTCGACGCTACGAACTTCCTTCTAGTAGGCAGGACCACGTGTAGAAAGAAAAGGCTTCGACTATGTGATGTTACCTTTCTTCGACCAGGTTTAATCAAATCAAAGATATAAATGATAGTAGGACAGATACTAAGTACAAATAGTACATATTAGGGTATGTGGCGATCAAAGCAGTTCATCCGACTATCATTGTCGACTTCGATTGTTATGTTCTGGTAGCAAAAGTTAGGAACGAGTCGACGCTAGGAAATTCCTTCTAGATGGCAGGACATGTAGGGAGGAAAGGCTTTGAGTTGATGATGTTACCTTTCTTCGACCAGGTTTAATTAAATCGAACGCCTAAACGAGAATAGGACAAACACTTTAGAGATCTTATTTGTTCGACTTTTCTTGGTTAACTCAATTGTTATTTATTGATAGCAAGAGTTGGAAATGATGCGATGCTAGGAAGCTCCTTCTAGTGGGCAGGACCACGTGTAGAGATAAGAGACTTTGACTATGTATTGTTTCTTTCTCCGATCAAGTTTGAACATAGTGAGTGTACTAGAGGTGGACGAACAAATATAAAAGAAGCTCTTCTCCACATACGACAATAAAGATTAAAAAGACTGAAAACTTTATTGAAAGAGTTGAAAAGTTATACAAAGAACTTACGCAATTGGTCAATATTCCAAGAGTTTGAAAGAATCTGGCCATGTTCTATGGCAAGTCGTACTGAGCCTAGTCATGTAACTTCGACCACAGCATAAGGACTTTCCCACTTAGGACAAAGTTTGTTCCGATTGGATTGGGATTCAATTTTCTTCAATATCAATTCACCTACAACAAGACTGTGGGTTGGACCTCACAATCGTAGTATTTACGCATGGCTTGTTGGTAGACCGCCGAGCGGATTAAGTCTTGATTCCTCTTCTTTTCGAGTAGGTTAATGTCATCTGCTCGAAGTTGCTCTTAGTTGGAGTTGTCAAAGTTCTCAACCCTTGTCAACCGAATCTTTAGTTCCGGAGGAAACATAACTTTAGCCCCAAAAACTAGCAAGAATGGAGTTTCACCTGTTCCCCAACTAGAAGTCATGCAAGTTGCCCACAATACCGAAGGTAATTCTTGTACCCAAGCCCCCGAGCGCTTTATAAGCTGGTCGAAGACCCGAGTTTTAATCTCTTGCATTATTTGGCTATTCGCTCTTTTGACTGCACCATTGCTTTGGGGATGGGCGACAGAGGCAAAACATAACTTGGTAGCCAATTCCTTGTAAAATTCATAGAAATTTGCACTCGAGAATTGCTTTCTATTATCAACAATTATTTGACTTGGTTCCTCAAATCGAGTAATCACACTCTTCATCATGAACCTTTTAGCGGCTTTCGTTGTTATCCCAGTGATAGGTTCGGCTTCAATCCATTTTGTGAACATATCAATAGCTACAAAAAGAAATTTGAAGCCCCTTGGTGCTTTTGGGAACGGTCCTAGCATGTCAAGACCCCAGGTCGAAAAATACCAAGATAAATGGGTAGCCTGTAGAGCTTGAGCTGGTTAGTGTATTTGCCTGCTATGAAACTGACATTGTACACACTTTTTAACCAGCTCTTTGGCGTCATTAAGGGTTGTTTATTAGTTTTTATGTACTTTAGTACACTGGCACGCCCGCACCCTTATTCCAACAGCAAGAAATCTTAGAGCGATTTCTCGCGTCAAACAGATATTGCTCAATGAAATGATTACAACGGAGAAAATAATACGAAAATGTCTTGTTGTACTGCTATTGTCCCTTGGGTCTGTCCCAGTCCTTCAGTCCCCTTCTTCTCCCTGACGTTCACCTTTATATAGTTTGCATGGTGGCGGTTGTTTCTCCTTGCCAAGAGACACATTAACGTTTCGAATGATAACCGTCCGTCAGGAATTTTTTGAGACGTGGTATCTCACTCATCGTGCGGCAGTTTCTGCCTGTGTGAAGTTATGTACACTTATTCCAGAGAACAAATACACATACTAACCGTCTTGTCAGACTGGCCTACGATGCAATGAGTTGTCGTAGACAGGTTAGTCAAAGTTTGGCTTAGTCGTAGAAGAATCTAAGAGCACAAGGTGGTCGCATTACAACTAAAGAGTTGTCGTAGAATAACTTACGACTATGAGTTGGTTATAGAAAATGTTTACGACCAAGAAGTAGTTGTCATATAAGAGTTTACGACTAAAGAGTTGTCGTAGAATAACTTACGACTAAGAATCAGACGTACAAGAGCTTATAACTAAAGAGTTGTAAGAGCTTACGGTTAAGAGTTAGTCGTAGAAAGGCTTACAACTAAGGATCAGTCGTAGAAGAGTTTACGACTAATAAATGGTCATAGAAAAGCTTATGACTATCTTGTGAAATTTTTCTCTTATAAATAATGAGTAAACTCAAGACGTATAATAAGGTAAGAATATCATGTACAAATAAGTAATAATTTCAAAATTATTATATTCTCGTCACATGGAGCGACTTACGAACCGAAATGCAGGAAATATAAACTTCGTTCCAATGCAAGCAGATATTTTTATTCGGTCAAGCATGCGTGAATAGTTTGATTCCGTGCACATACGGAATGCATCATCCTAGGACTGTACGGACGAGGCGGCATCGGCTTCGATCTTCTCGCCGTTCTTGCCTCCAAGCAGAGCCGCCGCCGTGATCGTGTCCCTCTCATGGCTCCTCCTCGAGAGCTCCGAGACGTTGCGGATCATGTCCGTCAGGTCGGAGTACGACGACCCGCCTTCCTCCATTGCCGTCCTCGCCTTCGCGGCGAGCTCCTTAGCCCTCGCCCTCCTCGCCGTCCCCTCCGGCCCGCCGTCCATCAGCTCGGCCACCGCCTTCTCCACGTCGCCGCTCGCCACCTGCACCCCCTCGGCCTCCTCGGGGACGTTCATGATCGGCACCTTGACGCCGGACCTGACTCCGACGCCGAGCACGTCCACGAGCAGCCGCTCGCTGCTGAACTGGTCGGCGAAGTTGGGCCAGGTCAGCGCCGGCACGCCGTGGGAGATGGCCTCCAGCGTCGCGTTCCAGCCGCAGTGTGTCAGAAACCCGCCCACCGCCGGGTGCGAGAGGATGGTCACCTGCGGCGCCCACCCGCGGACGAGGAGGCCCCTGTCCCTTACGCGCTCCTCGAACCCCTCCTCGTCAAGCCACGCCCTCACGGCGGCGTCGGCCTTGGCCTCCTTGATGGCCCAGACAAAGGGCCGCCCCGACGCCTCCAGGCCGCGGGCGAGCTCGATAACCTGCTTCGCCGGCAGCTGCGCGATGCTGCCGAAGCTGATGTACAGCACGGACGCCGGGGGCCGGGCGTCGAGCCACGAGACGACGCGGCCGGCGTCGACGTCCGCGTGGTTGCCCCGGCCGGCCTTGGCGTCGGTGTCCATGCTGGAGGCGCACGTCGGCCCGACGGCCCACGTCCTCTGGCCGAGCGCCGCCGCGTACCCGTCGACGAAGGCGCCCTCGATGTCCCGGAACGTGTTGATCAGCAGGCCGTCGGCGGTGGCCTCGGCTTCGATCACGTCGCGCTCCTTCTTCTCCGCACCGGGCCACTGGAAGAATCCCCGGAACGTGGCCGTGTTCCCGACGGCGCGCACCGGGAAGTCCGGCACCTCGAAGGGCTCCATCTCGTCAGCGACGCGGTCGTACACGCCGTGCTTGTACAGGTTGTGTACGGCGAAGAGGAAGTAAGCGGACGGGCAGTGCAGCACCAACCGCGGGATGCCAAGCCTGGCACAAACCTCCGCCGTCCACGGGTTGCACGAGTCGGCGACGAGGCAGTCCGGCCGGCGGGGCAGCGCCCGGACGTACTCCTCCAGCGGCGCCGCCATCTTCCAGACGGCCTGGAAGAAGGGAAGGTACAAGGTGACATCGACCATCTGGTCCATGTTCTCCAGCCCCTCCGGCAGGCCGAGCTGCGGGCCGGGGAAGGCGATCTCCGCGAGCTCCACGGGGAGGCCCGCGCGCCTGGCGCCTTCGACGGCGGCCCTGTTGCGCGCGGCGTTGACGGGCGTGGTGACGACGGTGGCGCGCGCGCCGCGGCCGGCGAGGAGGCGCGCCAGGTCCACCGTGGGGATGATGTGGCCCTGCGCCACCAGCGGCACCAGCAAGAAGTGGAGCTCCGTCGACGCCATCACCACCATCTCCTCGAGAGCGCCTCTCTTTCTAGCTCGCTTTCCCAAAAATGGCAGCGATTCTGTCTACTATATGTAACGGTATATTTTTTTTAAAACAGAGTCAATAAAAAAAAGTATAGTAAAAAATATATTTGGTTTAGCTGTACCGATCAAAATCATATATGATTACTTTTCTATACGTACTGCCTTTCGTAAACATTAAAAATTTAAATATTTAAAGCATAAATCATGGGATAAAATTTAAATATTTAAAGCATAAGTATTTTTACGCGAGACCGATGCAAGCGTGACGGCGTGACTGAATATTTAAACGCGGCAAAAAGCGTATGGTGTTGGGCAAGGTATTTAAATTAAAAATCACTTGAAACATATTAATTTCTAATTTAAATTGATTTTAACATTTTGGATTTTTTGCCTTTTCTTCGTTATTTTTTGTATTATCTGTGATAGTATAACATTTTTTATTTTTTTGAAAAAAGTTAACAGCCGTTATAATATAATTTTAATCATAAACCACAATCAGAAATTTAAGTCATAAGTCAGTTAAACTGACCCAGTACTTTTGTACGTGTGGGGAAGGTTTCTAGAAGTAGTCAAGCGGCGTAGGGCGGAAGGTTCTCCGGACGGTGACGTATGCGCCTAGCGAAGCTTCCATGTCGCCGTGTTCCGAGGCCAATGAGTGGAGGCTCTGCACGCTGTTCACGGCGGCGTCGGTGTCCATGCCGGAGGTTGCAGTCCAGTCGGGAATCATGTCCGCGTAGGTGTAGCTGGCCGGCCGCCGGCCAGTGAAGTAGACTGGAGAGCGGAGGTGTAATGGTGGAGGTCCCCATTCCGTACTTGTTTCTCGTGCCTTATTCGGTATGTTATTTGCATGTTGCCACTCTCATTCCCAATGTGCCTCTGCCACCGAGACAGCAACACAATTGCTGCAAGAGGAAACTAGGCGTCGATGGATGAGGCACAGCGCTTGCAATGGCTTCATTCAATGAAGCCAGGCTCAGTGATCTTTGTCAGCTTTGACAGCCTCGCCTTCACTGCACCTCAGCAGCGCAGTTTTGAGGCAAAAAGCAGTTGCACAGTGCAGCGCTATTGCATGCATCAGACACACACAAAAAAAAAAGGAGCGACTGCATGCATGTCTATTCACTCAGACGCATTGTTGCATTGCAACTATTCATTTGCTGTAAAAGGAAGGCTGCCTGTCATTTGATAGTGAGCGCATATGGGCTGAACATTCATATGGTAATTTATGTACACACATACACTTGAATGCTAGTTTTTTTATCATCAAGAGAACGTTGTAAAGAAAAGGCAGAGACAAGAGAGAAAAAAAGGCTTACTACAAGGAAGAAAAACTTGCTGTAATATGGATCAAGATATATTTATGCTTAATTAAAGTTGAACAAAATAGTGTTGTAAATAAAGTTTCCGCTTACACAGGAAGCTTCCACGAGGCCTTTCATTTGGGTGATCAAAGCAGGAGATAAGTTTCCAGAAGTCGAGGAATGGCTTGCAGATGGGTTCGAGGAGAGCGTCAAAGACAGATGCATGATCCAGATGCATGATCGTATGGGGCTGGGCACCACAGGTGATGATCCTGTGGCACCATGCCATTGGAGGGTTCATGACGCACTGTGGGTGGAACTCAACACTGGAGGGCATCTGCGCGGGTGTGTCCATGATCACATGGCCACACTTCGCGGAGCAGTTTTTGAATGAGTTGGTAGTGGATGTCTGAAAACTAGGGTGAAGATTGGAGTGAAAAGAGTGACACAGTGGGGATGTGAACAAAACGAGGTTATGGTTACAAGGGAAAGGGATGCTGTGGAGACAGCAGTGTCCACTCTAATGCAGAAGAGATGAGGATCAGAGCAAAAGATTTCGGCATGAAGGCAAGGACGGCTTTGGATGAGGGAGGTTATTATAACAACATAAGGCTATTGATTCAAGAAATGGGAAACAAGACAAATGCATCTGGTTGATACAGATTGTAAGAAGCATTTTTTTCAGGATGTAAACATATAGTGAAAGACCCTACCACACTTATCTCATTATAAAGGATCTTATTTTACAAATAACTAGTAGCCTGCATCAGGCTCACTGGTGGCCTGCTTGTTTAGAGATTAGACCTGGTCTAAATTACAGAAATATCTGCTCTCCACACTGTTGCCTAGGTTTCATGGCACATGGCAGTCAACATAATGTTTACGCCTCAGTCTGCTTGCACACATGTTATGCTCTCCCTTGCATTTTTCTAGAACAAGGTTGTGTTATGCTGTTTTTTTAAATAAAATGATCAGACTCCAAGACTAATGAAGAAATCCATTGTTTGAATGTGTTGTTTTATTCTCCTCATGTAGCCAAAATCCTGCTAAATATGCAGTTTAGTCTTCTAAACTGTTTTTTTTATGATAAAAGTATGCAGTGGGCACTTTCTATTCTAAACCCCCATGGTGTAAAAGCATATAAATAGAAATTGACTGTTTCATAAGATTTCTCAAGATTTACCGAGCAAGTATGAACAAAGCCTGAAATTCAAACATCCTATGTGCAAAGTAGGTGCATATTTTGAGGTTATTACAATCTCAAATAGCAACTGGGCAAAGGGGACCAAACATATGAAAGCTGCAGATTGGATGTCATAGAACATACCTGGTTTTGTTAAGCACCAAACTGTAAAGCTTCTCCAGACACCATCATTCGCTTAACCAAGTGATTGATAGAACACAGTTGTGCAAAAAACTTTAGGCTAGGAGATAAATCAATGTCTGCAAGAATTTCCTCCATCAATATCTCTGCAAAGCTGGACAAGCTCCAAGTATAAGGTATCTTGGCATGTTCCAAAGTGAATCATATATGGCATGTTAGTAAAAGTAACTTAAGAACACCAAATAAATTCCGTATCACTAGTGAACTTTTAGAACATAAGAATTGAATCAGAACCTCCATCAAAAGAACAGTTTGAATAAGAAACAACAAATTATTCAGAGGAGAAAAAATAAATTACTAATATCTAACCAGCAAAAAGAAAACAGATCTCTGCATGATATCCAACAGAACATGTAATAGTATGTCACCTTTCTTTCAATAAAATCTGCGTCAATATAACCAGCAACAGAGAGGTTTACACCAAGATGTTTGGACATTATCCCAAAGAGAACATAACATGGATAGGTTCCACTGGTTTGAGAATATTATCTCAGTTGTAACTTCGTTCTCTGAACTACAAATTTGCTGTCTGTACAACATTTGAAGTGAAGAATGCTTGTCACCATTTAGTGATCACTCAGAGTTAAGACAACCGATATTCATTTGTTTGATATGATTGATGTATAATGAGTTACCAATAGTCCTTACAAGAACAGAGTCCATGTCTAAAATGATGGAAGCGTGTCCTGTCCCTCACAATGACCACCCTTCCATACAATTTGGATATCAATTTTATTGCATTGTGGCAATCCAAACACATCCTCAAGTTTTTCACAATCGTTATCGTTGCATTAGATTCTGAACTGAGAAATGCAAAAGCGACTGCCAACTTCTCGCTGTGACAGTAAAGAGCCTTCTGCTTTTCTTCTTCAGTGACTTGTACAAAGACCTCAGTTACATCAGGCACATACCCAGCATTCTTCAAATCAGCGAGTACCTTCTCCAACTTGGAATAGATTTCTTTGCTCATAGGATGAGATCTATCACCAGCTACAAATTCGTGAACAGCGCCATTCATTTCAATTAGACTGCAACCAGGCTCTTTCTTGACTCCTTTCTCCATTATTACCTGCCTAAGCCACCGGACATCTTCCCATCTTTTAGACTTTGCATAAATGTTGGACAAAAGGATGTAAGCCATGCTGTTCTCTGGATCCATCTCAAGGAGACGCTCTGCTGCCAATTCACCTATCTCTGAATTACCGTGAACCCTACAAGCTGCCAGCAGGGTCCCCCAAATTGCAGAGTTGGGTTTCATGGGCATTTTGCCTATTGCCTCCAATGCTTCTGTTAGTTTACCAGCTCGGCCAAGGAGGTCGATTATGCACCCATAATGCATCACATTAGGAGAAATCCTGTAGGTCCCAGTCATGCTGAGAAAGAACTCAAGTCCTTTGTCAACCAAGCCAGCATGAGTGCAGGCAGTGAGAACACCAATAAAGGTCACCTCATCTGGAGTTTCAAACACCCTAAGCATTCTGTAGAACATATCGATAGCCTCCTCCCCATAGCCATTCACCGCGAGACCAAGTATAATAGCGGTCCAAGTAAACTTATCTCTGCTGTGCATCTCTTTGAATACATCCAACGCCCGCTCAATGCTCCCACACTTTGAGTACATGTCTATGAGTGCATTCCCAACAAAAACATCCATCTTGATCCCATGCCTGCTCAAGTAAATCCTTGCCCATTCTCCCGTCTCTAAAGCACCTAGCTGGGCGCAAGCCGTGATCACGCTGACCATGGTGAACTCATCTGCCCTCACCTTGCCAAACTGCATCTCACGGAACGTCTCCAATGCCTCCCTGAATCGGCCAGCCTGTACATAACCGTCAATCATTGCAGTCCATGAGACAGTGTCTCTCTCAGGCATACGATCAAACAGTGCCCTGGCTCGATCAACCTGGCCTGATCTCACAAACCCAGAAATTACCAACGTCCAGGACAAGATACTCCTCATTTCCATGCCCTCAAACAGCTCCCAAGCTGCGTCCATGTTGTCACACTGGGCGTACATATCAACCAGCGCATTCTCCACCTTCAGGTCGGGCAGCACCCCGCTCTCCAGGATGCACTTGTGAACCTGCATCCCGAGCAGCCTGTCATTGCCTTTCCCGTAAGCCGACAGCACCGAGATGTAGGTGACTGGCGTGGGCGTGACGCCGGCCCTCACCATGTCCACGAAAGAGCAGCACGACAGCCCGAACTGCTTGCTTCTGTTATGACCGGAGATCAGCGCGTTCCACATGACCGGCGAGCCTCTGATGGGGCACGCATCCAGCAGCGCGCGCGCCGTCGCGCCGTCGCCCCTGGCCGCGTACATGACGATCAGAGAGCTCGCCACATGGGCGTTGAGCTCCAGCCCAAACTTAACGACGTGCGTGTGGACGGCGTCGCCGAGGGCCGCCGCCGCGGCGCCCCCTGCCGCCACCGCCTTGAGCAAGGACGGGAACGTGTACGCGTCCGGCCCGACGCCGCGCGCCAGCATGCCCACGTAGCGCGCAAGAGCATCCTCCGCGCCGTGGCCGGACGCGCGGGCGGCGGCCCGGTGGGGAATTCCGTCGAACAGGCCGCGGGCACGTGAGAGGGCGCGGACCATATACGCACGCGTTCGCACTCCTCAATCCTCACAGCGGCATTCTTGCATCGACCGCAGGCAGTTACCGCGGCAGGGAATCTTGGGGAAAGAAAGATGAACCAACGAGACGGAGGCGGTGGCGCGCGTCTGGTCCGCTAGTAACAGTGGTAAAAACTAGCAGACATGCGCAGGCGAGCGCAATGGGCCAAGGAGATGAGCGTGGGTCGGAGAGAGAAGGGTGGGAAGGCGAGGGAGGCGCGCACGCAGACGCAGTGGAGCAGGAGCGCGTGTGCGTCGCTGGACGCGGATTGGTTTGCGGCTGCTTTGCGCTGCGGGCTGCGGCAAGCAACAGCGGCTGCAGACTCCCCTCTTCCACGGCTCAGGTGATTCGCTGGTGGTTAACCGCTGCTTGGCACGCTAGCAACTTGTATTGTTCTGGGGCTCCAGCCGATACCTTTTAGTTATGTTTTTTTACGACGTTAGCGAACGATAAAAGACATTAACATAAATAATATATATAGTTTTTGACTTGAAAAATCCATTTAAATAAAGTGCAATATTTATTTCGATTTTCGAAGAAAACAAAAGCCAATAGCAAAATCCGAGAAGAAGAGAATCAAAAGACACGTGATATGGTATTTGCTATGAAAATATTACATCCAAACGAGATCCTTTTATGAACAATAGGAGTAGGATGACATGTTAGGGCATCATGCGGTTGATGGAAATAGAACTCTATCTTTTAGCTACGAAACTCAGATAGTGACATACGTATTGGCTGGTTTGATAGTCTTCCTTCGAGCATATCTCGAAGTAATGGTAAGACGGTAAGGTAGAAACAGAGGCCCCACTAAACCATCCTATCAAACAATAAATTATCTAAGTTCCATATCGTGAGGCAAATGTAGGTAATACGAGTTAAAAAATCATATTTAAGGTTTCTTCAAAAAATATATATATACTTACAAAATATGCATAGGACCACTACTCATCTTGAGAAGATCGTATAACTCAATATATCCAAGTTGTCGGTCAAGGACTATAGATATGTATCGACCGTGTCAATGTTACCGTATATACATATGTATACACTGAAAGAACCCAGAGGGGTATGCAACGCCATATCACTGCAACATAAACTGTCTTTGAGACCATTTCAAGCTAATGTAGCCATGGCTATACCCAACTCTACGAGCGCCAAAGTGGTTTTAGCACCCGTCTCACAGGCACTGCCACTGCCCCTGCCTCAAAAAATTAGAGAATGTTTTAATAACCGTGTTTACGTGTAGAGACGGTTCATAGACACGGCTAAAACCATCGCTACATGGAGAAGTTAAATTCCAAACCAAATTGTTCGATATGTAAAAGTCCGTCTCTAATTTTAATTAGAGTAAATTTTCTCCGTACCATCGCAATCGTCGCAGTGTTACGAACTGAAAAATGGGTGTTGCTAGCACCCGGACGTATGATGGGGGACTTCTCATCGTATGCTTCGGTGCAACACCTTTAGACAATGTATGCAATAATTTTAATCAACATGTGTAACAAAATATTTGACAAAAAATCTCGATGTTGTATTGGTTGGTGCACATATAAAATCAAAATATTACATACATAAAATCGGCAGCCAAATTCACACCAAGCTCCACCCGAATTACTAAAGCCCAAAGTAAACATACAACTCAAGCAGGCTCAGTCGAGAAAGGGATCTACTAGTCTAAATGTCCTACCAATGCGCGGAAACATTTTGGGAGGAGGCGAGCGGAGCTGATCTTGACGGTGAAGTCGTGGACGGAGGTGGCGGACGGTGCAGTGGCCATGTTGGAGGGGACGGCGAGAATCCTGGCACGATTGGATGGAGCGGCGACGGAGGCGACCGAGTAGGCTTAGGAGTCGGAAAGAAGCAGGTGGACGTACTTGGCCAGAGCTTGCACGAATGTCCTTAGAGAGAGAGAAAGATGGTTGGATGAGGATGAGCGGAGCCAGATTGGATGGATAAGGGGTGGAAAGCTAGGACCTAATTGGAAATGGGCCATCCGAGCGAATGGCTTGCGCGTTTCTATTTTCAAATTTTTTAAAATTTAATTACACCAAATAAGCCACCTTCAGCTACAGTGTAATTTCAGCCATAAGCCACTATTTTTCGGTCATGTTGTTTACGAGCCTACGTTTACGTTCTGGGATTGCGCGCTAGTGTTTTGTAAGATACATCCAATGTTAGATTCCATAAACGCGTACCAAAGTATGCCCAGTGCTCCCAGGCACAGCTCCTCCTTTTCTATTTGTGTTGATCCTTAGAAGAAAATGAAGGTACTGCAGAATTTTTATCTTATTAAGAGGCTATCTTTTCTGGTGATTCAGAAAGATAGATGATTGCTTTGTATGATAAGATAGAATCTTTTGACAAGAACGACACTTAGAGCTGGCCAAATTGTCAATTGAGAATAAGGTTATTCATTATAAATAGATCTTCAAGACGAAGGAATGCATTTCACCAACCGAAAAAGTTAGGTACAAAGCAAGAATAGTCGCTAAAAGATACAACTAAATTCCAAGTATTGATTTCACAGATGTATTTACCCCTGTTGTGAAGCATAGTTCTATTCGCACTTTACTCAGCATTGTGGTTATGTATGATTATAAGCTTGAGCAATTGGACGCGAAAACTACGTTCTTATATGGGGAGTTAGAAGAAGACATTTATATGGAGCAACCAGAAGGTTTTGTCATTCCTGGAAATGAGAATTTTGCTTGTAAATTAAAGAAATCTCTTTATGGCTTGAAGCAGCCACCTAAACAGTGGTACAAGAGATTTGACATCTTTATGATATCTCAGAATTTTAAAAGATTTGATTATGATAGTTGTGTTTATTTCAAGACTGTTAACGGTTCAGCTATTTATTTGCTGCTATATGTTGATGATATATTGATTGCTGCAAAAGACAAGGCTGAAATTTCAAAGTTGAAGGCACAATTAAGAAGCGGATTTGAGATTAAAGATCTTGGTACAACAAAAAAGATTCTTGGTATAGAAATCATCAGAAATAGACGATTTGACAAATCATACCTAAGTCAAAAAAGGTATATTGATAAAATTCTTCGTCGTTTCAATATGCATATGGCAAAACCAGTGAATTCTCCTTTAACTGCACACTTTAGACTTTCTTCAGCATCATGTCCACAATCAAATAATGAAGTTGAGTATATGTCTAGAGTTCCATATATGGGTGCAGTTAGTTCGCTTATGTATGCTACGGCATGTTCTCACCCCGATTTATCTCAGTCATTAAGTGTGGTTAGTAGATACATAGTTGATCCTAGAAAAGAGCATTGGAAAGTAATTCAATAAATTTTCAGATATTTGTGGGCACATCTAATACTTATTTATAGTTTAGGAAGACTAGAAATGGACTGGTTAGTTTTGTGGATTCTGATTTTGCTTGAGATTTGGATAAGAGAATGGGCATGTTCTTTTTGGCTGCGGCTTATGACTTTTGGTTGAAATTTTTGAATTTTGGCTGTTTACGATAGAGATTGCGGAGAGAGAGATACTCGCTTGTAATTTTGGTTGATACATATGTTAGGCTTTTAACGTGTACTACAATTAATTTGTAGGTCCTGTCTTGAAAAAAATACTCAATTTAAAAGTTAGGTACTGTAGCAAAAGCCAAAAGCCACTTTTGGAAGCCAAAAAGAACACCCCCAATATCTCTTATTGGTTATGTGTTCGTTATTGAAGGGTAGTGAGTAATACCAACTAAGTTTGAGCTTTGGTCATGAGCTTTGTTTTCTTTGCCTTTTCTTTTAGTAAATTTCAAGATACCCTAGGTTTTGGGGCAAAGGTAACATAAAACTCCATGTTTTATAATTTTTTCAAGACCTAGGTTTTAGGTCAAAATATTTCAAAACACACCATATATGCTACCTGGCCGTCCAATACATAGTATTTTTAGTATATATACACATTGGTGAGTCATGTAGTACACCACTCCCTCTATACACCTCTCTCCTTCACCGGCGATGACAGAGGTGGTAGTGTGAGGCCCGCCGACAGCGACACCGGCGATCAAGGAGGAGGTAGCACAACGACTAGCTACACGGCAACAGCAGGATTTGTGTAGCCGGTCACGGCACTACTTGACGACCGAGGAGGCAGCAAGGCGACTAGCTACACGACAGCAGCAAGATTTGTGTAGATGGCACGATGATTGTGGAGGCAACAGATGACTAGCTACATGGTAGTAGCGGGATCTATGTAGCCAGTCCTGGTGCCACCTCCTTCTTGATTGGTGACATCATCGCCATCGCTGGTTGGAGAGAGGTGAGGGAGGATGAGAATAAGAGAGGAGAGAGAGACGTATAGGGGTGTAATGTGATCTATGACGCTTTACATGATAAATAGGCCAGGAAATAGTGCTCTATCTGATCCATTTCATTTCTATTTTTCTCTTTTATTAGAGGATTGTTTGGGCAACAGTATTACCCTGACCTTTGATCTGCCCTGAGATTTGCGACAGCTTCATTTAGAGTTCACCTATCCTCCGACGCTAGGGCTTTGTTTGGAAACGTGGGCACTTTTCTTCATTTATGTGAGAATTAAACTATTTTGTGTAAAATTCATGTGAACTTTCTGCGTTTCAAACAGGTATAGACTGAAGTCTATAGTAGGGCCGTGTATTGAGTACGTACAAATTGAAATCCTCCAAACCTACTTCGATATATAAAAAATGCACATCCCTTGGAAATTGTGATGGGTACATCACCTTGGAGAGAGATATCCCTAGTTGCCTATTTATCGCTGTACGGAGATGCTTGAAGGAGTAAAGGCGAGGAGAATGATGCAAGCATCTCCATCGTAGTTGGATGCTGTCCACATGTTGAGCCCCCCGAAATCTACTAAGTCTTGAAATACTAGCGTGATAGCAGTAAAAGGGAGCCAGTTGTTGTGAAAATCACGGTGCAAGCTGAGGCAATCGCACGTCAAACTAAAATAGGGCTTACTCTAAATGGCTTTAGTTTCTATGTTCTAGCTTTTTAATTTTTTTTATATTTTTGTTTTTTTCTTTTATTCCTTTGTATTATCTGTGATGATATAATATTTTTTTATTTTAAAATTTAATTACTTAAAAAAAGATAATAGTCATTACAATATATTTTTAAAAACAAAAGCCCTAGCTTAAAGGCAGTTGGAGTGGAGCCTATTATCTTCTCGACCTCAAACTAATCTGTCACATGCACATACGTTTCGGTGAGAACTACGATAGTCTCCTTTCTGCTGGAGTTACTTGAAAGCCTTCAACCTTCCGCTTTCTTGTGCATGAGCCGTCCAATCAAATACAATTCAGAAGTTGTTTCTTTAGACAAGTAGGCAATTATTGGTTTTGTTTCTTTGGTTCTTTCGTTTTTCCCTTTTGATTTTTCCAAAAATTAAAATAAACGAATTGGTTTTTTTAAATAGATTATCTAAACGATTTTTCAAATCTAAAATCATGTGTCGTTATCAACTGCCATTTCGAATAATACAGATAAAACCTATCAGTTATATAAGAAACTATCAACCACAGTATAAAATATCAAGACCATTGTTATGTCGATAACGTAGCCCGAACCCGAGAGTTATAACAGCGTCAATTTCTCCAAGCCAGCACATTTCATGCAAATGCATGGAGCGACTTACGAACTGAAATGCAGGAGATATAAACTTCGTTCCAATGCAAGCACGATTTTTTATTCGGTCAAGCATACATGACTTGTTTGATTCCGTACACATACGGAATGCGTCATCCTAGATGCTAACGATATCATGCAACTTAGGACTGTACGGACGAGGCGGCATCGGCTTCGATCTTCTCGCCGTTGTTGCCTCCAAGCAGAGCCGCCGCCGTGCTCGTGTCCCTCTCATGGCTCCTTCTCCTCGAGAGCTCCGAGACGTAGCGGATCATGTCCGTCAGGTCGGAGTACGACGACCCGCCTCCCTCCATTGCCGCCCGCGCCTTCGCGGCGAGTTCCTTAGCCCTCGCCCTCCTCGCCGTCCCCTCCGGCCCGCCGTCCATCAGCTCGGCCACTGCCTTCTCCACGTGGCCGCTCGCCACCTGCACCCCCTCGGCCTCCTGGGGGACGTTCATGATAGGCACCTTGACGCCGGACCTGACTCCAACGCCAAGCACGTCCACGAGCAGCCGCTCGCTGCTGAACTGGTCGGAGAAGTTGGGCCACGTCAGCGCCGGCACGCCGTGGGAGATGGCCTCCAGCGTCGCGTTCCAGCCGCAGTGTGTCAGGAACCCGCCCACCGCCGGGTGCGAGAGGATGGTCACCTGCGGCGCCCATCCGCGGATGAGGAGGCCCCTGTTCCTGACGCGCTCCTCGAACCCCTCCTCGTCGAGCCAAGCCCTCACGGCGGCGTCGGCCTTGGCCTCCTTTATGGCCCAGACGAAGGGCCGCCCCGACGCCTCCAGGCCGCGGGCGAGCTCGATAACCTGCTTCGCCCGCAGCTGCGCGATGCTGCCGAAGCTGATGTACAGCACGGACGCCGGGGGCCGGGCGTCGAGCCACGAGACGACGCGGCCGGCGTCGACGTCCGCGTGGTTGCCCCGGCCGGCCTTGGCGTCGGTGTCCATGCTGGAGGCGCACGTCGGCCCGACGGCCCACGCCCTCTGGCCGAGCGCCGCCGCGTACCCGTCGACGAAGGCGCCCTCGATGTCCCGGAACGTGTTGATCAGCAGGCCGTCGGCGGTGGCCTCGGCTTCGATCACGTCTCGCTCCTTCTTCTCCGCACCGGGCCACTGGAAGAATCCCCGGAACGTGGCCGTGTTCCCGACGGCGCGCACCGGGAAGTCCGGCACCTCGAAGGCCTCCATCTCGTCAGCGACGCGGTCGTACACGCCGAGCTTGTACAGGTTGTGCACGGCGAAGAGGAAGTAAGCGGACGGGCAGTGCAGCACCAACCGCGGGATGCCAAGCCTGGCACAAACCTCCGCCGTCCACGGGTTGCACGAGTCGGCGACGAGGCAGTCCGGCCGGCGGGGCAGCTCCCGAACGTACTCCTCCAGCGGCGCCGCCATCTTCCAGACGGCCTGGAAGAAGGCCAGGGCCAAGGTCTTGTCGACCATCTGGTCCATGTTCTCCAGCCCCTCCGGCAGGCCGAGCTGCGGGCCGGGGAAGGCGATCTCCGCGAGCTCGACGGGGAGGCCCGCGCGCCTGGCGCCTTCGACGGCGGCCCTGTTGCGCGCGGCGTTGACGGGCGTGGTGACAACGGTGACGTGCGCGCCACGGCCGGCGAGGAGGCGCGCCAGGTCCACCATGGGGATGATGTGGCCCTGTGCCACCAGCGGCACCAGGAAGAAGTGGAGCTCCGTCGACGCCATCTCCATCATCTCCTCGCGCGGGCGCCTCTCTCTAGACGTGTATATACATATAGTGCATGGATGGACTGAATATTCAAACGCGGCAAGAAAGAAGCGGAGCGTCTGGGTGCAGGAAGAGGACGACGCGATAAGAAGCGTATGGTGTTGGGCGAGGTACTACACCAGTGGAACACGCGCTGTATCTGTCATCCTGTTACGCGTCGCGACAAGTGAACGAAACTGCGGCGGTGGCCAGCTCGCTCGCCGTGCATTGCCATTCGTGCATGGGTGCAAGCGCGCGGGCCCATATCGACCAGAGGCTCAGAGCTGTACATGTGGGGAAGGTTTCTAGAAGCAGTCGAGCGGCGGAGGGCGGAAGCTTCTCCGGGCGGTGACGTATGCGCCTAGCGAAGCTTCCTTTTCGCCGTGTTCCCAGCCCAATGAGTGGAGGCTCTGCACGCTGTTGCCTCGTGTCTTTCGGGGGCCAATCAAGACCGGAGGTCGCAGTCCACACCCCGGTTCAGGAATTAGAGCTGTCACTAGTTATCATTACTTTTATCTAAACCTACGCTGGATAGGTATGAGTAAAAAATAAAATATCTGTTTAAATTTAGGTATAAGTGAGTAATTCTTACCTACTTGATGTCTTATAATATTGTAATGATAGATTCTAATCTTAATATAAATAGAATGTGTTGCTGTGTTTAATGCTGTATTTGCTTGCTTTTCAAATGATATAGTTAACATTTTCTGAGGCTAGCCGAAAAATAAAAAAATAGGTATAGAATAAAATATCACATACGATTTGTGGTATAAACCATCTGTGAAGAATTATCACAGACGGCTCGAACCAAAAACCGTCTGTGATGGGAAGTATCACAGACGGTTCTATATACCAACCGTTTGTGATACTCACATATCACAGACGGTTGGTAGCTAGAACCGTTTGTGATATGTGAGTATCACAGACGGTTGGTAGCTAGAACCGTCTATGATAGTGTTCTTCACAGACGATTCTAGTTATAAACCGTCTGTAATATATTTATCACAGATGGCTCATAAACCGTCTGTGATAACATCTGATTATTACTAACGCATAATTTAGACGGTTCAAAAAACCGTCTGTGATAATAGTTTTGAACCGTCTGTGATGACCCTTTTTGTAGTAGTGTGGCTACTCCCCTAATAGGAGTCAACTGAAATCTTGGATAAATTATGGAGTAAAATGGATGGCAAGGTGGTCTACCCAGGGTTTCCTGGAACTTTTGCTCCAAAGCATTGGGTTCCTTAAATTTTTTTGCAAAACCTATGGTTTTATTTTACCTTTGCCTCAAAAACTTGGGTTTTATAAAATTTACTATCTTTTTTAACTTGTCGGTGGGTTTACGGTGGTGAGCTTGTTTGGGCCCAATGGGTTGGTTCACTTCGTGGGCCTGGAAATGCCTTTGGTGTACCATGGTTTGCTGGGCTGTTGGGCTTTACATGATAAATAGGCCAGGAAATAGTGCTCTATTTGATCCATTTCATTTCTATTTTTCTCTTTTATTGGAGGATTGTTTGGGCAACACCTTTGATCTGCTCTAAGATTTACGACAACTTCATTTAGAGTTCACCTATCCTCCAACGCTAGGGCTTTTGTTTGGAAACGTCGGCACTTTTCTTCATTTTTGTGATAATTAAACTATTTTTGTGTAAAATTGATATGAAGTTTCTGTGTTCCAAATGAGTCTAGAGTCTATAGTTGGGCCGTGTATTGAGTAGGTACAAATTGAAATCCTCCAAGCCTGCTTCGATATATACAAAATGGACATCTCTTGGAAATTCTGATTGGTACATCACCTATGGAGAGAGATATCCCTTGTTGCCTATTCATCGCTGTCTTGGGATGCTTGAAGGAGTGAAGGCAAGGAGAATGACGCAAGCATCTCTATGCAGTTGGATGCGGTCCACATGTTGAGCCCCCCAAAGTCTATTAAGTCTTAAAATACTAGTGTGATAGCAGTAAAAAGAAGCCGGTTGCTATGGAAATACCAGTGCAAGTTTAGGGCATCCACAGTGTATGAAAATAAAGAGTCCTAAGGCACCTTAAGATCGACCTTATACATTACAAGAGTGACCTTAAGCAGGCCATAAGCAAAAAAAGCTTAAGACCAGTCCTCAAGCTAAAGACCTGATCATAAGCATTAAAATACAATTTTTCTTTATCTGCCGAGTGGGACCATCTTAAGACCTCTTAGGTTATATACATTAGAGCATCAGCCTTAACGTTTAGATGGGACCCATCTTAAGACCCCTTGAGTTATATACAATGTGGATGCCCTCGCACATCAAACAAACACAGGGCTCGCTTTAAACGGATTCAGTTTCTACCTTTTAGTTTTTTAATTATCTTTTTGATTTTTTAGTTTATTGGCCTTTTTTTCCTCCTATTTTTTTTATATTATCTATGATGACATAATATTTTTTATTTTTTTAAATTTAATCACTCAGAAAAGATAACAGTTGTTATAGTATATTTTCAGTCATTACAGTAAAAAAAATACCAAAAGCCCAATGTGCCTGTTCTTTTTTGCTGTGGCTTGTGGCTTTTAGGCTGTTCGTGCAAGAGATTACAAAGTAACATAAACTCATGTATGGTTTTTACCGATATAAATGAAGTCAGTACAGTATGTACTATAATTAACTAGTAGACCCTATCTTAAAAAGATACTTCGTTTGAAAGCTAGTTACTGTAGAAAAACCGAAAAGCAGCTTTTAGAAGCCGAAAAGAACAGGGCTATCAGTTTTTTAAAATAGATCATCCAAATAGTTTTTTAATCTAAAATTGTGTGCCCTGTACATATTAGTGTCTCTGTTATTCGTTGTCGTCTCGAATAACACAGATAAAAACTATCAGCTATAATAAAAAATCATTAGCCGCAATCAAAATAATAAAACCATTCTTACGTCGACAACATAGCCCGGACCCGAGAGTTATAACAGGTTAATTTCTCGCAAGCCCAAGCATATTTCTATGCATGGAGCGACTTACGAACTGAAATGCAATGCAGGAGATATAAACTTTTATCCAATGCAAGGATAAATTTTTATTCGGTCAAGCATACATGAATTGTTTGATTCCGTACACATACGGAATGCATCATGCATCATCCTAGGTACGATATTATCATGCAACTTAGGACTGTACGGACTGTATGGACGAGGCGGCGTCGGCTTCCATCTTCTCGCCGTTCTTGCCTCCAAGCAGAGCCGCCGTCGTGCTCGTGTCCCTCTCATGGCTCCTTCTCCTCGAGAGCTCCGAGACGTAGCGAATCATGTCTGTCAGGTCGGAGTACGACGACCCGCCTCCCTCCATTGCCGCCCTCGCCTTCGCGGCGAACTCCTTGGCCCTCGCCCTCCTTGCCGTCCCCTCTGGCCCGCCGTCCATCAGCTCGGCCACCGCCTTCTCCACGTTGCCGCTCGCCACCTGCACCCCCTCGGCCTCCTCGGGGACGTTCATGATCGGCACCTTGACGCCGGACCTGACTCCGATGCCGAGAAAGTCCACGAGCAGCCGCTCGCTGCTGAACTGGTCGGCGAAGCTGGGCCACGTCAGCACCGGCACGCCGTGGGTGATGGCCTCCAGCGTCGCGTTCCAGCCGCAGTGCGTCAGGAACCCGCCCACCGCCGGGTGCGAGAGGATGGTCACCTGCGGCGCCCACCCGCGGACGAGGAGGCCCCTGTCCCTGACGCGCTCCTCGAGCCCCTCCTCGTCGAGCCACGCCCTCACGGCGGCGTCGGCCTTGGCCTCCTTGATGGCCCAGATGAAGGGCCGCCCCGACGCCTCCAGGCCGCGGGCGAGCTCGATAACCTGCTTCGCCGGCAGCTGCGCGATGCTGCCGAAGCTGATGTACAGCACGGACGCCGAGGGCCGGGCGTCGAGCCACGAGACGACGCAGCCGGCGTCGACGTCCGCGCGATTGCCCCTGGTGGCCTTGGCGTCGGTGTCCATGCTGGAGGCGCACGTCGGCCCGACGGCCCACGTCCTCTGGCCGAGTGCCGCCGCGTACCCGTCGACGAAGGCGCCCTCGATGTCCCGGAACGTGTTGATCAGCAGGCCGTCGGCGGTGGCCTCAGCTTCGATCGCGTCGCGCTCCTGCTTCTCCATGCCGGGCCACTGGAAGAATCCCCGGAGCGTGGCCTTGTTCCCGACGGCGCGCATCGGGAAGTCCGGCACCTCGAAGGGCTCCATCTCGTCGGCGACGCGGTCGTACACACCGTGCTTGTACAGGTTGTGCACGGCGAAGAGGAAGTAAGCCGACGGGCAATGCAGCACCAACCGCGGGATGCCGAGCTTGGCACAAACCCCCGTCGTCCACGGGTTGCACCAGTCGGCGATGAGGCAGTCCGGCCGGCGGGGCAGCGCCCGGACGTACTCCTCCAGCGGCGCCGCCATCTTCCAGATGGCCTGGAAGAAGGTCAGGGACAAGGTCTTGTCGACCATCTGGTCGATGTTCTCCAGCCCCTCCGGCAGGCCGAGCTGCGGACCGGGGAAGGCGATCTCCGCGAGCTCGACGGGGAGGCCCGCGCGCCTGGCGCCTTCAACGGCGGCCCTGTTACGCGCGGCATTGACGGGAGTGGTGATGACGGTGACGCACGCGCCGTGGCCGGCGAGGAGGCGCGCCAGGTCCACCATGGGGATGATGTGGCCCTGCGCCACTACCGGCACCAGCAAGAAGTGGAGCTCCGTCGACGCCATCTCCACCATCTCCTTGCGCGCGCCCCTCTCTCTCTCTCGCTAGCTCGCTTGCACAAAAATGGAACCGATTGATGGCGAGTGTAGTGTAAGCTTATAGAATTGGTCAGTTTATAGACTTGTATATCTATATATATGTATAGTGCATGGATCGACTGAATATTCAAACGCGGCAAGAAAGAAGAGGAGCGTCTGGGTGCAGGAAGAGGACGACGCGATAAGAAGCGTATGGTGTTGGGCGAGGTACTACACCAGTGGAACACGCGCTGTATCTGTCATCCTGTTACGCGTCGCGACAAGTGAACGAAACTGCGGCGGTGGCCAGCTCGCTCGCCGTGCATTGCCATTCGTGCATGGGTGCAAGCGCGCGGGCCCATATCGACCAGAGGCTCAGAGCTGTACATGTGGGGAAGGTTTCTAGAAGCAGTCGAGCGGCGGAGGGCGGAAGCTTCTCTGGCCGGTGACGTATGCGCCTAGCGAAGCTTCCTTGTCGCCGTGCTCCGAGCCCAATAAGTGGGGGCCCTGCACGCTGTTGCCTCGTGTCGTTCGGGGGCCAATCAAGACCGCAGGTCGCAGTCCACACCCCGGTTCAGGAATTAGAGCTGTCACTAGTTATCATTACTTTTATCTAAACCTATGCTGGATAGGTATATGTAAAAAATAAATTTTCTGTTTAGATTTAGGTATAAAAGAGTAATTCTTACTCACCCATCTTTATTTACTTACTCACTAAGATCCGGGAATCACTTTTTTAAGACTTTTGTAAAAAAAAATTGCCTTGAGTTTGTCTCTCGTCTCAGTAGCTTCTGTAGTTCGCACGACAAAACACAAAACACAGACAGGGAATTACTGGAATATACCACAACACCTTAGCAGGAGATCCGCAATATCGCAGACGATTTGTTACAAGAACAGCCTGTCATGTCCAGAATATTAGAGACGGTTTTTTATATGAACCGTCTGTGATGTCCGCAACTTTCACAGATGGTTCTTAACACGAACTGTCTGTGATGTCTCACTTATCACAGACGGTTCAAGTTAAAACAGTTTGTGAAAGTTTACAGACGGTTATAAACACGAACCGTCTTTGATGTCTCAATTATCATAGACGGTTCGTGTTAATAACCGTCTATGAAAATATCACAGACGGTTGCTAGTGTAAATCGTCTGTGATAGTATAAGCACAGACGGTTCTGTATGAACCATCTGTGATGTAGCCGTCCAATACAACCTCTTTTGTAGTGGTGGCGTCTGCGTCCTCTGGTACGACTCCGCTTGGCCGTCTTCCTCAGCGTCAGGTGTCGGGGCCCTAACATGGTAAGACGGTCAGGAGTACATCACATCTGCTATTCGAGTATTCTCACCGTTTGGGTATACCAGAGTGGTTTGCACAAAACTACTCAAATCAACACTATTCAAACCTTTACGAATGGTGCTGACACCGTAATGCACTTTCAATATAGTGGGTATCGACATTGCAATGTCTACTTGCAAACATTTTTAATGTTGTAACTAGTCAAATCGCATCACACAATATGAAACTATTGTTGTACTGTAATTTATATTTTTAAGACCATTCGCCTATCATGAACTACTACACTACCCTCATAGCTGTTGGTGATATGCCCTAGAGGCAACATGGAGATGTTGAATATATCACATACTATGTTTATGATACATTGCTTTGTTCCTTGAAATAGACATTATCATTATTGATCAATGAGTATGCGACTTATTCATGAGACTCTTAATGCCAAAATGTTGCTATTTCTAAATGATCCCTGATTATATTTCATATGAGGAACAAATATGATTCAAAGATCAGCATATGTATTGATTGATGATCATGTCTCATGGATCATGGTATGGAGATACCAAATCAATAATATGGACATGTGTTAGTGAACATATGTTGGATAGACCCGCTATGAGACACTGCAGAGATTCCATGTGTCATCAGTTGGTCTCAAGTAGTGTTTATGTGGAATCCTTAGACTTGAGATCATCATGGTTCCCAGCATGCGTAGTAGCTTACTTTGGGACTACTAAACACTACTCCGTGGCGGGTAGTCATAAAAGTAGTCTTTGGGTTTGCCATGAAACATGTAGTGGGATATGAATGATCAAGATAGAATTTGCCCTCCTTATGGGAGAGATATCTCGGCCCCTCGATGTAATGGATTATGAAAGTGCATGGCCATGCCAAGATGATTGAGGAGTCAATCACGAGTTTATAATCCATCACGGAATCGAGAGAGTGATTGAGCTATTAAGAGGATGACACAGGTCTCGCCTTGAGCTTAATCTATATCGTGAGGCAAAGGATTAGTACATGAAAACATTACGAGTTCACCGATATGATCTTTACGTATACTTTGGGGTTAATATGTCTTACTAGAGGCCGCTATTAACACGGTGACCGGAAAGGTGTTTCGGTCGCGACCAAGTATACGTGAACCTCTGGTCGCACACTTAACGGGTTGGAACACTAATTCGAATGTGATTCGGATATGGGCTCAATCGGATAGAGATCCGGATAGACTCCTATTGGGCCTCGGTCCACGAGGCCCAAGTGAGGAGGTCTATATATGGAGGCGAGGGCGAGGGAACGATCCGATAATCCCGAGCTAATCCGTAGCCGCCACCTCCGAGCCAAACCCTAGCCGCTCGCGAGTCTTTGGTACACTCGCGATCGGCGTTCCACTCCGGATGTGTGGATACCGGTGGAGACGCTGCTGGTTGCGGCGTTGATCGGCATCAACAACCTACAGATCGGATCTGCTCGTGGTGCGGTTGATCGCGTGGAGGAGACGATCGGTTCGGGACGATCGACTACTTCCACTACTACCTCGACGCGCGTGGTTGGATCGGCTTCTCCAACTCTTCTTTCGCTGCGCTGTGCGTCTAGTGGTAACGATCCATGATCCCTCCTTAAGCATGATGTTCTTGTGTGCGCGGTAGAAAAGTTTTGTTTTCTGCTATCGTAGCCTTCGCGCGATCCATTAATAGCGTAATCCATCCTCATTCCCACCAACACCACTCCCTTTCCTCTGCCCCAATATCCATCAACTCCCTACCTGCTCCCACGCACACCAACGACACTCCTCTCTCGCTACTCGAGCTCTCTGCTACTGTAAATTATTCCTAATTGATTTTGACATTTTACATGACATATTGATTTAAATGCCAATATACTAGTTCTAACAGTACACGTGCATTTTCAATGTATTAACAGCATTAAATTCATTCCTAATTTATCATAAAATGTTATCTAATAATATCTTGCACAAAGCAAACTAGTTATTGCATATACAAATATTTACTAAATTTTCTGCAACTATAATTTTATATGGATGCTAATTTTGTACATAATATTGACTAAATTGTCTACAACTACGATTTTCTACGTACGCTAATTTTCTACAACTATAAGTTTCTACGTACGCTAATTTTCTACAATTATAATTTTATATGGATGCAAATTTTCTACAACTATATTGACTAAATTTTCTACAACTATTATATTGACTAAATTTTCTACAATTAAAATTTTCTAAGAATACTAATTTTCTATAACTATATTGACTACATTTTCTACAACTATTTACTTTATATCAAATTTCCTATGGATCCTAATTTTACACTAAATAAACTATTTACTTCATACAAAATATTTTACCTCACAGATGTAGCAGACCCCCCATTTTCTACAACTATTTACTTTATATCAAATTTCCTATGGATCCTAATTTTACACTAAATAAACTATTTACTTCATACAAAATATTTTACCTCACAGATGTAGCATACCCCCTCCTTATTCCTCCTCTCATCGGCCACCACATCCCACTCCGCCGCACCAGCCTCCCCTCCCTTGCTGTTCACCGGTCTCTTTCCTCCCCGCTGCGACGGCCCCTCTCTCCCTCACTCTCATCTTCCGAGCTCATAGACGCCCCTCATTGTCTCCGCCACCAGCCTCCGAGCTTGTCACCGCTGAAGCGTCTAGATCCGGCTAGGTCCGGCGTCCCAGCGACTGGATCCAGCCTGCTGACGTCATTTTGGAGGCTGGCTCAACCTCGGCCTTGAGTTTGATGCCGTTGACGTCGACGCCACCCCGTTGTAGCACCTCGATGCTAGGCGCATCGCCGTGGCACGCCAGGAAGAGTAGCCAGATAAGGAAAAAACGCACACGAGTGGAGAAAGAATGAGCAAAAACACAGAGGGGAACTTCGTTTTTCTTCCGGCCACACACGCCTTTTTCCTCTTCTATTCACTCTGTTTTCTCAAACTCTTATTCGACTTCACAACAGTTTACAAGGTATATATAGACTACTGAGCTGCACAAGCCACTCACCCACTACGACTCTGACAACAACTTCCTACCCATATCGAGCAGTTCGCTTGACCACGCCGCTCAGCCACCTGCCCATGCCGCTCAGCTCAGCCGCCTACCGACTGCTACAAGGACCAGTCACACACGTCTGCTACAGTGACCTGCCGCACATGTCTTCGGCCGCACACGAAAGCTGCAGTGACCACCGGCTGCTATAGTGATTGGCCGCACGACCACGACCACTGGCTTCGACCACGGCTTGACTTCAACCATGGCAATGTAGCTGTGGCCAAGCACACACAGGCGCCACGACCGCTGCGCTTTGACCACAGACACGCAAGAGCCATGACCACGGAGCCTACGACCAAGGCGCCTACGACCATGGCGCCTACGACCACGGTGCCTACAACCATGGCTTCGACCGCACCTTGTCAACCACTACACTTCGGCTGCATCTCCGACCACATAGGTCTTCTGTACCGACTGTCGACTATAGCTACGACTACCGACCATCGACCACAGTAGCTATGACTATCGACCATCGACCATAGTAGCTACGACTATCCACTATCGACCACTGTAGCTACAACTATCGACCACTGTAGCTACGACTATCGACCACTGTAGCTACGACTATCGACTATCGACCACTGTACAGTACACAACACACGAGTACATTTGGCTATAACCACTGTACAATATACGATACACTAAGTACACAACTATGACCACTCAGTACTAAAACACACCGAGTACATGACTATGACCATACACAACAACAAGATTATATCCAACATACAACCCCCTAATATTGTTGTCATCCTTCGCGAGTGCCTTCTTGCCGAACTTTACATCAGCGCCAGTTCGTCATCGGCACCAACCATGATGACATGTGCCTCCTTCTTCGGCCCTGCTTTCTCCGTCTTGCGGCACTTACTAGCAAAGTGCCCACATTCCCCACAGTTGTAACACTTGACCTTCTTCTTGTTGGTCTTGCGCTTGCTGGTGTCTAGGTCGTTGTCGTCATCGTCGTCATGGTCATTTCTACAACCACCACCTCCTCTGATGGGGTCACTTCCATGATCACGGTCCTTCTTTCCGCCGCTGCCTGACCCTCCTCTCTTCTCCTTGTTGAGGGTCTCCCACTACGTGCACGTGAGCAACAGATGCTCACTCTGGTTTGCGTCACCGAAACTAGTTCAAACACGCTCGTCGTAGGCTTTGTACCACCCGACGAGATCTTCGACGGTGAGGGTCTTCAAGTTCACGCACTGCTCGATGGAAGTCATGAGCTGCATGTACCGCGCCGGGGCAGCCCAAAGAAATCTACGAACAACGACAATCTCATCTACCATGGTGTCGCCCAACGCTCGTGCCCCATGTGCGCGGTCTTGATTGCCTCCCATGTCGACTTCACCGTGTCTTTCCCAGTGAGGAAAGACATGACGTCCTCCGGCACGGACTGGTATATGGCGTACAATGCCAACCGGCCCTTCTGGTACTCCACAGCGCTAGCCACGATTGCTTCCCACACGTTCTGAGTCTAAAGAGCATCTCGCATCTTCGTATAGTTGGTGTGGGTGAGCTGTGGGTACGTCAACGTCATCATGTTTTCCCTCTTCACGACCTGTGAGTTGGACAGACCAGCTCGTAGCAAGCCTCGCATTGTGATCGGAGACACACTCCTTCCTACTCTCGACATGTTCTCCGACTAACGAAAATTACCGAGGATTCTTCTTCTTCGACTTACAGAGAACATATGAGCTTCTTCTTCTCCGACGCACGCAGAACGCCAAGGCTCTGATTTTCCGACTAACGGGAGTCAACGAGCTCTGATTCTCCTACTCACGAGAATCACCAAGCTCTGATACCAATTGTTGGCGTAGACAAGAAAAAAAATGCACACGAGTGGATAATGAAGGAACAAAAACACAAAGCGGAACTTCTTTTTTCTTCCAGCGAACACGCCTTCTTCCTCTTTTGTTCACTCTGTTTTCTCAAACTCTTATTCGACTTCAGAAAAGATTACAAGGTACATATAGACTATTGAGCCACATAGGCCACTCACCCACTACGACTCTGACAATGACTTTCTACCCATATCAAGCAGTTCGTCCAACAACGCCACTCAGTCACCTGCCCATGCCGCTCAGCTCAGCCGTCTGCTACAGTGACCAGCAGCACATGTCTACTATAGTGACCTGCCGAACACGTCTTCGGCCACACATGGAAGCTACAGTGACTGGCCGCACGACCACGACCACTGGCTTTGACCACGTCTTGTCTTCGACCACGGCACTATAGCTATGGCCAAGCACACACAGGCGCCACGACCGTTGCGCTGCAACCACGGACACGTAGGAGCCATGACCACGATGCCTACAACCATAGCTTCAAATGCGCCTTGTCGACCATTGCATTTCGGCTGCATCTCCGACCACATAGATCTTTCAGCACCGACTGTCAACTGTAGCTATGACTACCGACCATCGATCACCGTAGTTACGACTATCGACCATCAATCACTGTAGCTACGACTATCGACCATCAATCACTGTAGGTACGACTATCGACTATCGACCATTGTAGCTACGGCTATCGACTATCGATCATTGTAGCTACGGCTATCGACTATCGACCATTGTAGCTTCAATTATCTACTATCGATCACAGTAGCTACAACTATCGACTATCGACCACTGTAGCTATGACTATCGACCATTGTACAGTACACGATATACGAGTACATTTAGCTATGATCACTGTACAGTACACGATATACTATGTACACGACTACGATCACTCAGTACTCGAACACACTGAATAGACGACTACAACTACGCACAACAATAAGGTTATATCCAACAAGAAGCAGGTGAGCTTGGAGGGGCAAATGAGTCATTTCAGAAATTCTCTCTTCTAGATGGACGTTAATGGCACAAGCTAGAAAAACGCGACGGTGATAGCATTTTTAAGAATTTTTAGTCTTTTCTTTTAATTAGGACAATCTCTAATTTGAATTGTAAAATATGACATTGAACATGTAGAGACGGTTTACGTGCTGCAATATGATTCGGCCCGTCTCTCCATCCTACTTGTAGAGGCGGTTTACAAACCTATAGACAGAGTACACAATCCAAATATCAGTATTTAAGCACCACTCTGCAACTTGCATATGCATAATGTGATCAAAGCATCACCCCGTAATGAATTAACGTGTAAAATCCAATAATAATGTATAAAAAAACCACATTTTCATTCCTTGCAAAAAAAAATAAATCAACATTTACACTGTTTGGCTAGGAAGTTCCGGAATCCTATTACAATTCATCTAGTTTTCTAAATGGCCAGCAAAGTATTTTTATCCTCCAAGCGAATCACGTCGAGTTCTCTCTTCAGAAATTTCCTTCACGTATCGTTCGTCTCCCTGCTTGCTGGTAAACAGATTTTTTTTCTTAGTGAGAGCATTCATCAATCTAAAACAAATTGAAAAAGGAACGATCGAGTGGTCAAATACAAATTTTATAAAGTATATGGGATTACACCAGGAAACAGCATATGCCCTATATCTCAATTGAAGGCACCGAGTTATCCATATAATTCAGTTCTGATACAATTAGAGATGCAATGCAGGTTGTACCTCGAAAAAAAAGGGGAGATGCAGTGCGTGCAATTTAACTGCAATTGGCAATGCAATAAAAAAGAGATTGCTTCAAGAACCTGAGATGTTTTGAATGCAACAAATACACAGAAACGTTTAGCATCCTGTCAACAATATCAAGTCTAACTGATCACTGTTGCTGCATACAGGACACAGTAAACGATAAAATTAACATTAGAAGATCAAGGAATTAAATAGAAGGAATATATATGTTGTTGTTCTTCTTCTTCCTGACACCTTTCGGGAAGTGATGATTGCTGTCAAAAACATACACAAACTTTAGTGGAAAAGAGCAGATAAACATAATTGATAGTCTGCTGATCCTAATTAAGATTCAATACAACGAACAGGTAGAGTGCTAGAGGTAGAGGGAAGGAATTTACTGCCGAGAGTCTCTCCAGTGTCATGCCATCTGTTTGGTAACTTCCATGTTTGCATCTGAGCAAGGAGGAGTCTAGGAGCTAGGGTCGAGCGGCCGGTGGGCGGTGAACCGCACGGAGGTGAGTGATCTACACCCAAAAAAAAAGGGAAAAAGATGGGGATGACCGGATGAATCAGGAACGAAGACTCGACTGCAATCACCAATTATACTTTAGGGAGTACTTCTGAGCATCTGGGAAGGAGAGCTACGGTGCATGCATCCATGGCTGCCGCCGCCGCCGTCAGGTCCTAGGGTTTTCCTTTTTCCTTCTGTGGTTTAGGATACTGCGGTTGTTTTGATGGAGCAGGAAGACGCCCTGGTTTATGTGGAAGAGACGGCTTCGATGGCCGTCTTCGCTAGCGTTTCTAAGTGTAGATACGAGACGGTTTAATTGCCCGTCTCTTTTGTATTGTCTCTAGATAGCTATTTTGCTGCAGTGTATATACGCCCAGACGAGGCTGTACGCCTGTACCTGTACGCAGAGTACATTCACTCTAGTTTGGATGTACACCGTACAAGCAGCCGTGGCCGCTGTACGCCCCCTGCGTCTACAGTAAGAGTGAACATATTTAATACTAATGGTTATTTCAGTGCTGCTAAGGTACTAATGATGACGCGGACTGTTCAATCTAGATTATATAGCTCGGATGAAAATAGATGAGAATCCTATCCCACTTGATAGGCTTTTGTACAAAGCGTAGGGATTTTCTGCAAAAAAACGTTTAAGTGGATGAGTTCCCACTCATTTTTATCCAATCCACACAATTTAGATTAAATGATCCACATCACTACTAGCAATTTAGCGCTAAAATAACTATTAACACTGTATATTCTTCGAAAAGTACGCATTAGACATACGCTTTGTCACCACTTGCCACCACTGACACTGACCTCAGCAGCTCGCATCCCCATTGTTCTCTTCCTTAATTGCTAATCCTAAGCTGGTATTATATATCAGTGCTGTTTGTTTTTTCTCAACTGAGTGAGAACAAATTAAGCCCATCCATCCGTGACATGAAACTACAGTGAACAAACCAGCTATGACTTATGACTTTTAGCTAAATTTTTTGAATTTTAACTGTTTACGACAGAAATTACGGAGAGAGATACTCGTTTGCGATTTTGATTGGTATAGTTGTTCGGCTTTTAACGTGTACTACAATAAACTTATAGACTCTATCTTAAAAAAATACTCCGTTTAAAAGTTATATACTATAACAAAAAACAAAAGTCGATTTGATATATCAAACAGGCCCATATACTATATGTGTGCTAAGACACACATGGTTTTTTTAAAGAAGAAATGCATGCACTTGTTCATATAGATTTGGAGATGATATATATAATTAAATAATAAATTAGCCAATCGCAATTGTGCCACCCCTTTCAGTCGGCCCCACGTATGGTTAGCGGTTGTGTTGTTAGTAAACCAGAAAAGTTACTTTCGGCTACGCATAAAGTTATCGTCTATATGCAATGAAGTTACCATCCGTAAGGTAAAGTATCGTCCACACAGTAAAGTTACCGTCTCTTGCACAATAAGTTATCATACATAATACATGAAGTTACTTACAACTATCACGCGTATTAAAACCGCGCACTTGTGTCCCATGTGCCACTTTTTTCGAGATTTAGTGGGGTATGAAATCCGAACGATTTTTAAGCCCATCTGAGAATCTCTCTTTGTCTTCCCCTAATTCAATCTCTCCTCGTCTCTCCATCTCTCTTGCGAGAGCCTCCCTAATCCAGTGACCTCGCCGCCTTGTAGCCGGCCACATGTCCTAATCTGGTATCTTCTCTCGCCGCTTCGTCGTCGACCGCACGTCTTAATCCGGCATCTTCTCTCGTCACCACTTCGATCGCACGCCGTCAGTCCGTCAGAAATGCTCACAGCGTGAAGAGGAAGAGGGATGACAATTGCTTCAAATATAATGAGATACATGTAACATTGTAGTACACGTTTTGTAAATCACTAGTGGATGTATAGTAAATTTCTAGTTTATAGTTGGTAACTTCGTAGTGTATGGTTGGTAACTTTTAGATCAATAGTCTCTAATTTTTCTTATTTAGTAGGTGGTAACTTCATAGTGTATTGTCGGTAACTTTTAAATCACTGGACTGTAACTTTTCCTATTTAGTAGATGGTAATTTTGTAGTGCATTATCAGTAACTTCTGTATTGTCGCGATGCTATAGTACTTTTACGAGTTATGACCATGATGCTACTTCGACCACGGCTTTCAAGTACGACCGAATCACTCGGTAGCTATAGTGCCTACGACTGCTATAGTACTTTCGGGTGCTATAGTATGGCTATAGTGTTTTCGCCTGTTACAGTACCTGTGACTACTGTAGCTATGACTAGGGGTGCAATCGGAGCAGATGTGGGCGGATATCGCTTATCTTGTATCATATTCCATATTTTTTTCCACGGAGTCGGAGTCGGACATGGATAATGCCGGATATCCATTTCTCCATTCCGTATCCGTTCCATAATCTTTTGGACGGTCGGTTGGACGAAAATTATCCACTTCTTTGTATAGGACATTATTGGATAGTATGGTACAATCAGAGCGAACATGGAGAGACTAATTACTGAGATGTTGAAGGAAGAACATTCAGTACTTACGCCTATTTAGACGTGATAATTTGTCTATATGTTATCTTGTTCCTAGGTGAAATCGCAACAGACTTCCTCATATCACTTAACATATAGATATATACGGACGGATATCACTTATCCCGTATCATATTCTATATTTTTTTTCTTGGAGTCGAAATCGGACACGGATAGTGCCAGATATCCATCTACCTCTTTCGTATTCGTTCCGCAAGCCTTTGGTCGGTCGGTCGGACGAAAATTATCCGTTCTATTTGCACCCCTAGCTATGACCACTCACTGTAGCTTCGACTGTGGCTTTGACCACTACTTCGGCCATAGCTTCGACTGCTCCTTCAACCACCGTTGCTACTCGAACGCCGTCCGATTCTCCTTTGCTACTCGAGCACCATCCGATGCTCTGAAGCCGCTTGAACGTCGTCCGATACTCCGCTGCTAGGTAGGGATTAGCTATTGGTTCCTTTTTTTGGTTTTTAGGGTTTCTTTTAGCTTCGGTTTCTTTGAAACCTGAAAGAAATAAGACTTCTCCAAATGGCTTGTTCAAACAGCTTTCCGAATCCACCGACGTGTGCACCATCCAAATGGTTTGTTCAAATGGCTTTTCGAATCCACCAACGCGTGTGCCGTTCGTATCCGCATCTCTGCTGACCACCACCGTCTCAAAAAGCGTAGTTGTAGTCTAAAAGAATAGAATCATGAACCTATAATAGTAGCTCAGAACCAAGCCTATACTATTATACTAGGACTGACACTCGTCCTGCTTGTTTTGACTTCAGTTTTTAGTTTCTGACTTATTTTTTACTATTCATAAATTTTGTCTTTTTCTGAACTTTTGGCTTTTTAAAGTTTTTTTGCCTATTTTTTTCCCGTATTCGTTTACGTTGTCCGTGATGAGCTAGCATATTTTTTCTATTTTAAATTTTTTTAAATTTAGTTACGCCAAATAAGCCACCTTTAAGTACAATGAAATTTCAGCCGCTACAGTGTAATTTTAGCCATAAGCCATATCTTTTCAGCCCAACCGAGCGAGGCCAAATATCTCATCATTCATCCTCCATCACAATGGAAAAGAAAGCTAAAAAAGTATTTTTACCATGAGAAGCTATAGAAAGCATCTCTAAGTTAAATGAAAAAGAAAAAGCATAAAACGGACAAAAGCTATTGATTTCATTGTGTCCTCTTTTGCATATTTTTTTAACAGAGATGACTTTGTTAAATTTTTTCTCTTTTTTGCAGAGTTATAGATGTCTTCAATCTCTACATATATATAGGGTGTGTTCTATCCAGCTTTTGAAACCGTCTTTTGACTTTTGCTATAGTACTAGCTTTCAAACGAAATATTTGTTCAAAACGAGGTCTACAAGTTAATTGTAGTATGCATTTAAAGCTCATCATCTGTAATAGCTAAAATCGCATGTGAGTATTTCTCTCCATAATCTCTGTTGCAAACAGCCAAAATTTAAAATTTTCAGCCAAAAGCTATGGGGTAACCACAAAGTACAGACCTATACTTTCACCTGTTTATTCTCTTTTAAATAAGGTAGGGCTATTTTACAGAACTTTATATAGTAAAATGCTTTATAGACTAGATTTCAACCCTTGCGAAACATGATACATACCAATAGTACAATGGCGGTAGAGCGATGAAAAAATAAGGGACAAAACAAAATATCGTACGTCCAATTTTTATACGTTGGGATCCCTACGGCAATTTGCGAAAATGGCAGCATCATTTTCCAAGATTTTGATCAAAACCTCTCGCCCTCCCGCCACAAACCGGAGAAATGCCTTTTTCAGTTAAGTGACCGCTTACCCATTGAAAGCAGGATTTGTATGGATGGATTCCCTCCTAGGCTCCAAGATGCTTCTTTTCCTTTCCCCTTTTCTTTTCTTTTGTTTTCTTTTCCTTTTCTTTTCCTTATCTTTGATATCTCTAAGCACCTTCCCTTGGCCTTAATCCCTTTAAAGGTCAAGAACATAGACCCCTTCTCAAAATCATCGCACCCCTAACTTTATCCCATCTGTTATAATTATCACCATTTTTTTTCTTTAGCTTCAACTCCCTTTGGTCTTTTGTTCTTGTTTCTAGCAGCTGTGACAGTGGCCTTTTCTTTTTAGTTTCTAAAAGCTATTTTTTGATTTTTTTTATAATAATTAACTTTTAAATAAAATATACACTGTAACGACTTTATTTATGTTGATCAAAACTATATATAAGTTTATGTTACTCGTACTCTCTTTCATAGTTCCCAGAGGCAATGGAACGCAATGCAAGAAGTGATCGGTGGCATGAGGTAAAGGTGACTAGTAAGAATGCGGTCTGGATTCACGAACCATAGGAGTTAGGTTTGAATTTTGCAGCAAATGTGGGGGATAAATTGGCCACGGGAAGATTTATGCCATGTTACTTAGGGCATATTCATATTAATTGCGATTGATGGCTTTTAACTAAAAATAAATGATAGTGGCTGAATTAAGTAGTTTTTAGAAGGAAAGAGCGAGCGGTGAGGAAAATGAGAGAGATATGTTTATGCGAGACAGGAGCGAGATGAGTAAGGTATGTGATGTGCCCGTGATTCACTGTTTTATCTTCAGAACGAGACGGGAGCGAAAGAAATAGAGAAGCCGCTAAGAAAATCAGATATTTATATTAACTTCTAACTTCTCTAAACAGAAGTAAAAAAACCAGTATAAACCGTCACTGGGTCAACGCAGTGCACTCAGCTTGACAAGGAAAACTGCAGGGCAGCAGAAGTGCAGAGAAAAAAGATTTCGGTCGATGTTAGAATGGTTCAACTAGTACTCCTGTGAATTCGTGAAGTACCGAGGAAAGAATATCTGCCAAGAATTCTTCATTGACTTGATCCATAGCAATTTTTTTAAATATAGCTTCTCGCACGTGTAACTACATTTCTAACCCCTTATCCATAACAACAACAGTAAATAACACGTGTCACCTTCCATGCTATATGGCCACAGCAGGTTGCCTCCACCAGAGCAAGTTCTACCACGGTGCCTAAGCACAATATCTTCTGTTACGATACCACACTACGACAGGATTAGCTAGCCCACGGAGGTGCGCATAAAGCCGGTGACAGTATTCCCACTCAGCATATCCTATCGTGGTCCCATAGCATGCCAGATCATGCTATGGTACCATACTGCAGTAGGTCTGTGACTACCACGATCATGAGCGACTTGTCGTGGTCCAGGCTGTTATTACAGTAGGGATTGAAATAGGTACATATATCACCTGCCGTTGTTACCGTGGTCATCTAGGAAGTCAAATGTGCAATTTCGTATGAGAAGAAGCCAAATTTGCCCAAAAAAAAGGCAAGGGACCAATGTGTAATAGCTTCATCTGCCAAGACCACTGCATGTCATTTAGCGTATGAAAGAAACATGCACATTAATTTTTGCAGCAAATAACTGAAGATAAAGTGAGCTGCAAAACATGCACAGTAGTTTTTTTAAAATCTGCCAAGACCACGGCTGCTTGTGGTACGGAGGAATCGATGCATAAAATCTGCCCATGGCTAGGTATCAGGCACATCAGAAAACAATGCAGCGACCAGTAAGCTCACCAAGAAGGAATGACTTCAGTTCAGAGCAACACTCGCAATCAAACACCTTATTACAGAAGCAAGAGAGAATATTAATGTCACCACAGTAGCAATTCAGGGCTTTTATTAGTGAAGCTAGCATCTTGATATCGGAGGAAAAGATGGGTTAAACAATGGATTACATGAAAAGGAGAATTTGTCAGGGCAGGTTCTTGAGCTTTAGTTTGACACAGGTGGCCAACTTCTCGAAGGTGAGCTTTCATGGAGGCTTAAAGCTCACATGAATGTGAGGAAGAAAAGGGAAGCCATCTCCGATCATTTGAGGGATGTCTCACTGTTAATGCATCATTCATTTGCTTTCTGGAAAGGCAGACTCTGAAACTCCATCTGCATGTAATGCAGATATCCATTCATCAAAACCAAACGAAGTGCATGTAATAGCAGCTTATAGCAATTTATTATTGCAAATGCAATGCACAAGCTGCAGATAAATAAGAAGTTCAAATTTTCAAATGCTTATATTCTGTTAGCATGCGTCAAAAAGATGAAATGTTCCAAAGAGAAGGCCTCTCTTTTCTTCCAGAAGTGCCACAGGTTTGTTCTTCAAGAAAACAAAAGCTAGCATTTGAAGACACCTAAAAGTACAGACTTTTTGGTAACAAATAAAGAAATGGCCAGGTGTTGGAACGAACAAACAAACGGAGAATCAAGGTCAAGGAATTTGGTGTTTATCTAAGTTAGAACTCTGCTTTAAAACGTTTGGGCATTTTCTCTCGGTTGTTCTGCTCAACATTTTCATCTTTCAAAAAGGAAATTCCAACAAAATATGATTCAGAAACGATTTTGGAACAGAAGTTAACCAGTCTTTTAAGACTGAATAGCAAACTCTTCAGTCTCTTCTGATACAACTTTTCACGTCAATTTTTACTATATCTCTCTGTACCAGCGGCTCAAAATCACTGAGCTCGAATCTAGACCTTCATATCCAGGGCAGCCATATCCTCTTTTTTTTTTCATTCATCCAGTTGCATGAAAAGGAATGTCAATTGATCATGGAGCTGGAGGATATGAGAAACATTTAGAACGCAAATCCGAATCGCCCCAAGGAGATATGATTTTTATAGGAAATCCTGTTAGAAAACAACACGAAAAATAGCAAAGATAATCAAGAATAAGAGACACATATTTTAATGTGAAAAAACTTTGCAAGGAAAACTACAGGTGTACAATCGGCGATGATCATTATATGAGGAGAATTACAAAATGCAGGGGATTTACAATGAGTCGTTAACTCATCCTGTGCGGCTTATGGAGGGTATATATGGAGGCACAAAACGATTTTGAGTCGAAGAAGGAAACTTAACTGAAAAAGTGGCCTAATCCGTCGTAAATCTAAGATGAATCAACAATCTCCAACTTGAGATAAATTCTCTTTAGTAGCAAATAAAGAATTATCAAGAACTCCTCCGAACAAAAAATCATCTTGCGCCGAAAGTCTCTAGGACTAAATTACGACACCAACTAAGTCCGAGCAATGCTCAAACTTAGTAGTTGGAATTGGCTTTATCATCATGTCAGCTGGATTATCATGAGTACTTATATTGCAAACCTTAACATCACCTTACGCAACAACACCTCGAATGTAGTGATATCTCAAATTAATATGTTTTGTTTTCTCATGGAACAACTGATCTTTTGTAAGGCAAATAGTACTCTGGCTATCACAAAATATAGTAATACAAGATGTACTTCCACAAATCTTAGTGTACAAATATCTCATTCAAATAGCTTCCTTATAAGCTTTAGAAATAGTCATGTATTCTGCTTCTATGGTAGATAAGGCAACAGTAGCTTACAAACTTGCCTTCCAACTAACAACATAACCTTCAGTAGTGAATACATAACCTGTAAGAGATCTTCTTTTATTTAAATCACCAGCAAAATCCGAGTCCACATAACCAATAAGTTCATCTCTAGTTTTTCTGAATTGCAAACAAGCATTACAGTACTACGTAAGTATCCAAAAATCCATTAAACAGCTTTTCAATGCTCTTTTTCAGGATTAGCCGTGTATCTACTAATAACAATCAATGCATGAGATAAATAAGGATGGAAATATACAATGGCATGCATGAGTAAATCAACTGCACTGGCATGTAGAACTCTAGATAAGTGCTCAATCTCATCATTTGACTATAGACATGATGCTAAAGAAAGTTTGAAATGTGCAGCTAATGGAGTTCTCACCAGTTTGGCTTTATGCATGTTAAAGTGACGAAGGACCTTCTCAATATACCCTTACCGACTTAGGTATAATTTGTCAAACCATTTTCTCTAGTAATTTCTATGCCATGAGTATAGCAGCAATTAACATGTCATCAACATAAAGAAGCAAATATATAGCTGAACCATCAACTATTTTGAGATAAATACAAATATCATAATTTGATCTTTTAAAATTATGAGAAAACATAAATGCGTCAAATCTCTTATACCACTGCCTAGGTGATCGTTTCAAGACATAAAGAAATTTCTTTAACCTACAAACAAGGTTTTGCTTTACTGGGACAACAAAGCCTTCTGGTTGCCCCATATAGATGTCTTCTAATTCCTCATGTAAAAAAGTAGTTTTGACATCTAACTGTTCAAGGTCATAATCATGCGTAGCAACAATACTAAGTAGCGTGCAAATGGATCTATGCTTCACAACTAGGGAAACACATCACTAAAATCAATACCTAAATCTAGCTATAACCTTTTGCAACTAATCTTGCTTTATACCTTACTTTATTGGTTGGAGAAATTCCTTCCTTTCTTTTAAAGATCCACTTACAGCGGATAGACTTATTCCCTCTTGATATTTTTACCAACTCCCAAGTGCCATTCTTCTCAAGTGACTTCATCTCATCATGCATGGCAGTCATCTATTTATTGCAATCAACAGAAGTAATAGCCTCAAAATAAGTTGAAGGTTCTGCATTACCTTCAACATCTTTTGCCACACTCAAAGCATAAGCCACAATATTGCTTAGTTATTTTTAACTTATGACTTCTCTTGAACAAACAAACGGGACTGCTTCTCCACCGCCATTTCAAAATGGCTTATCGGAACAACCTTTTGAAATGACTTATCAATTTATCGGTATTCGGTTCATTCACACAAGCGCTCAAAAACCGCAGACATAAGCCACAAGCCACTGCTGAAAAGAACCCACCCATTAGCTTGTTCAATCAATCTCTTAGGAGGTTGGAAAATGCTCCTAGGTGTGTCAATTGCAATGGAACGTTGTGGTGGCTGCACAGTAGTTAACATCATGTTCCACCTGCGCACTTGATTTCTGTTGGCTCTCAATAGGAACATTAATAGAGGGCTTATCTTGCAACATAGTAGATTCATTAAAGATAATGTTTCTACTGATCACAGCCTTTTTAGTTCCAAGACACCATAACATATATCCTTTCACACTAGATTTATATCCAAGAAAGATGCACTTAATTGCTTTAGGCTCCAATTTTTTATTATCAACATGAGCATAAGCAGCACAACTAAATATTCTTAAGTTTGAATAATTTACTGGGGAACCAAACTATATCTCAATTGGAGTATTCTTATCAATTGCAATGAAGGGTGTTCGATTGATAATATAACAAGTTGTGGAAGCGATCTCTGCCTAAAAACACTTAGACAAACTAGCATTAGATATTATACAACTAGCCTTTGAGATGATGGTTCTGTTCATATGTTCAGCTACGCCATTTTGTTGAGGTGTATGTGGAACGGTGTAGTGTCTCACAATGCCATCAGACTTATAATATGAGTTGAACTCATCAGAATAGAATTCCATCCCATTGTCAGTGCGAAGCTTCTTGACTTTATTTCTCGTCTGTCTTTCAATCATAACTTTTCACTCTTTGAATGTTGAAAACACTTATGATTATGCTTTAAGAAATAAGGCCAAACTCTTCTAGAGTAATAATCAATAATAGCCAACATATAATGAGCATCTCCTAATGATGGCTTGCGAGATGGTCCGCATCAATCAGAATGTACATAATCCAGAATACTCTGCTTGCTAAAAACACAATACTCATAGAACTTTAGCATGCCTATGCATTGACCATCAAGGAGTCATCTTTTGCTCAATTTTGTCAAGCCAATTTCACTCATATGCCCCCAAACACATATGCCAAAGATTAGTAGCATCAGAATCAGATAGTGAATTTGAAATAACAGCAGCATTACCTGATATTGTAATACATCGTAGTTGGTACGGATTGGCTTCTTTTATATTAGCTTTTATCACAACAAGAGAGCCTTTCGAAATTTCCAGGACTCTACATTCACTAGAATACTTGTAGCCTTTACCACAAGAGTACTCAAAGAGATAAGGTTCCTCTTCAAATCTGGAATGTGCCACACATCTGACAAGGTTCTGATAGTGCCATCAAATATATTAATCTAAACTGTACCAATGCATGCAACCTTACATGGTGAGATATCTCCCATCAACACAGAACCACATTGCATAGCTTCATATGTGGTGAACCAATCTCTGTTTGGGCACATGTGAAAAGCACAGGCTAAATCAAGAATACATTCATCACTAGTTTTTTCACATCCAACAAAGGCTATGAGTACCTCTCCATCAGAACTATCATCAGCAACAATAGCAGCTTTACCTTCCTCATCTTGTTTACCTTTCGGCCTATAATTGCAACTTTTCCTTTCCTTATTCTTCAGCTTCTAGCATTAATATATGGTGTGCCCTCCTCTCTTGTAGTATTTGCATGACTTATACTTGCCTCTAGACTGCGATTTACCTCTGTAGCTGCTCGAACTTTTGCCTCTAGCATCACTGTTGGAGTTCTTATCCTTTTGTCTGCTATGAACAATCAACCTTCTGCTTGTGAGCTTGAACTTTCATTAGACATCATAAGTTTCATCTTCTTCTTGGCATGCAATGCTTCATAAAATTCATTAAGAGTGAGAGTATCTCACCTATATAATATGGTATCTCTGAAATTAGAATAAGAACTAGGAAACGAATATAAAAGAATAAAACCCAAATCTTCTTCATCATATTTTATCTTCATCGACACTAGGTCAGAGACGACCTCTTTAAATACCATTAGGTGATCCAGTAGCGATCCTCCTTCCGGCAACTTGTGTGAATATAACTTCTGCTTCAGATGCATCTTGTTGGTAAGATCTTTTGTTATGCAAATATACTCTAGCTTTAACCATATTGCAGCTACTATTCTCTCCTTCAAAACCTCCTACAAAATATTATTTAACAGATGAAGATGACTATGTGATAAAGCTTTACAGTCTTTCCTCTACTTCTGTTCGGTTAAGCATGATATGGGCATCTTATCGATCCCTAACAACACATCATCTAAATCCATCTGCGCCAATACTGCCCGTATCTTAACTTGTCACAACGAAAATCTCGTGTCTCGATCCAACAGCGGAAAATCATACTTTGATGTCACCATATCGAATAAACCCTAGATTAAACGGGCAACAAACGTGGCTCTAATAACACTTGTTAGAAAACAACAAGGCAAACAGCGAAGATAATTAAGAATAAGAGACATCGATTTTAACGTGAAAAACCCTTACGGGGAAAAACGCAGGTGCACAATTAGCGATGATCACTATATAGGGAGAATTCAAAACATAGTGGATCTACAATGAGTCGTCAACTCATCTTGTGTGGCTTATAAAGGGTATATATGAAAGTACAAAATAACTCGAAGTCGAAGAAAGAAGCTTATCTGAAAAAGTGGCCTAATCCGTTTTGGGCCTATCGGCCTTCCGCTACCATAAATTGTCCTCTATCAGTAATCAACAAACCCTTTCTAGGATCTCTCTCCACTTGGAAGATTAATCAATGTTGGATCGTCCTTTACTCTTAGAACCTTAACCAGCAACAATTAGCATCCCATTAGATTCGCAGTGAGCACTGGCCGTTCTTTTTTACATGTCTCTCCTAATCGCTGCTTTTTTCGCTGCACCGAATTATCCCCACTATTCTACACATCATTTTAGCTAGCTAGCCCACAACATCTTGCTCTCCCAGTCCCAGGCATGCATAAGATCGATGGAATAAATAAATAAGGCCAACATGGCACTGGTACTACTACTAATAGTGTCTCTCTCAACACTTTTTTTTTTAGAATTTCTTGTCCTTTTCATGCGTACTGGACTACTGGTAGAATATGCTCATTTGTACCACAATCTTCCAAGAGATCACACACAACACAAAAAAAAAAAAAACACAAGCACTACAGCCTCATGGGTTGGAACACAAGCACTGCAACTTTTGAAGATACCAATCTCACAGCATACTTGATGGTCACGAATAATCAGAGCATCCACTACTGTGGGCTTGTTTTTAATACTACGGTTTATTAGTTTATTACATAATAATTGCTGAGAGAAATTAAAATCCACTGGAAATCTAAAAAGATTGGAACTAACTCTGATGCATTTTTCGATCTAAAGTGACATTTATTTAGAGACGAAGGGGGTATCAATTAATTCACTCGTAGAGGCAATGGGAAGGAATGTCTGCCAAAAACGTACTAATATAACGAAACCGAGGTGTAAATCCGAATAGGAATGACCCTCGGTCGTCGTTGTGGCAGATCATCACCATGGTTATAAAATCGAGAGCCCAGAAGGCTTCTCCTTTTTCCTTTTCAGCTATTTTTTGTTTAGACTTCTTTGTGTAATTACTGTACACTAGGTTAATAAGCTATAGTAGAAAACAATAAAGTATTAACCTAAGAGATCAGACCTAATAAATCTGCGCAACTAAAATCAAGATTCAAGATCAGCTTGCGTGTTGGCTCGAGGGCCGAAACTAGATGACAAAGCAGAACGTGGGCAGTGATTGTGAGAAGGAAAACGAAGCAAAATTATTGTGGGAAGGTGAGCAAGAAATTGCGAGAGACAGAGCCGTAGCAGCACTACTGTAGCTGTAGCCGCCGTATGGGGCGCCGGGGGCTATTGACAAAGGAAGGAGAGGAGAATATTCCCCACGTCGCGCCAGACAAAAGGGATATTCACTCACAGGACGATTTGGGCAGCTCACCGCTGACGCGTGTCACGAGGAGAAAGTGCCTAATGGGCCTCTTCTCAGTCCACAACGGTCAGAGCACTTGTACATCTTCTTTTTAACTTAGGTGCCGCTCGGTTGTACTGAAATAAATTAATTTATCGCTAAGATTATACTGTAATTTGCTGAAATTATACTGTAGTTGATGGTGGTTTATTTAGCGTAACTAAAATTTAAAAAAATTAAAAATAAAAAACAGGTTAGCCCATCATAGACAACGCAAACGAATACTAGAAAAAAAATCGGCTAAAAAAGCTTAAAAAGCTAAAAGCCAGAAAAAGATAAAAAAATCGGCAAAAAAACTTAAAAAACTAAAAGCCAGAAAAAGATGACATTTATGAATAATAAAAAATAAGTAAGAAGGTAGAATCTCAAGTCGAAATAAGCGAGCCCTTGGTTATACGTACTGGCAACTTGATTAACTTTATAGCAAGAGATAATATGTGGATTAAGGAATTTTTAAGGTAGCCTCACGGTGTAGTGTTGACGGAGTATCTCAAGGAAATCCCTGGCTGAGTCCATGACATACGAAGACTCAATGTAAAACCATACGGTTCAAAATTTAAATCAACATGTATTATATACAATGTAATTCAATGCAAACTGATAATATGGTATTAACTCAAGGGTAGGGTGTTGTTAAAATATTTCTCCGAACGGTATCAAACGTAAACTCACGTTAGATGCAATAATGCAAACCCCCACTACTGTCGGATAAGGGTTGTATAGACGAGATTCGGATAGTCTGAGGAAGGTGCGAACCCTCGTAAATACAGCAATTTATCCATTATTACTCATCCAACGATCTAGCAAGTGCAAAGCTTGTGTAATTGTACAAAGACATGAGCTTGCCATACATATATATGTCCATTTCCGTGAATACCTAAAATTTTGTATCCGATCACATAAATTTTTGTACGCTATCACGAGACTCAAAACTGTCCTAGTAGTGAGTAGAAAAAAATCTAGGGCCTCTTAATTTTGTTTCTAAAAGAAGTTTTTTTGGTTTCTCGACTGTAAGTAACTAGCTTTTAAATATAGTGTCTTTTAAGATGGACTCTATAAATTAACTATAATGTATACTGTAACGATTTTATTTATATCGATCAAAATCATATATGAATTACTGTTATTTCATATCTTTTTTATAAATAATCTAAAAATCATACACCATAACTGTAACCCGAAACCAAACAAAAATAGAAGAGGCCAAGGACGCCCCACTTGTCCTAATCGAGTGGCCAGCCGTGGGCATGTTATACATGCAGAGTGATATGGAGCCCAATTAAGGGTCTGTTCTTTTCCTCCGAAGCTAGTGGCTTAGTTTTTGCTACAATATTTAACTTTCAAACGGAGTATTTTCTTAAGACGGGGTCTACATGTTAAAAGCTCAATATCTGTATCATCCAAAATCGCAAGTAAGTATCTCTCTTCGTAATATGTACTGTAAACAACCAAAATTCAAAAATTTCAATCAAAAGTCATAAGCCACAACCGTTGCCAAACAGAACCTAACTCGGCTGGCTCAACGTGATGTGATCATCAAACCACGAACGTTTGTGTTCAACAAGCTTCTGAAACATGCTGCTGGCACTTAGCTTGCACACAAATACTTTGCATACATCTTTGTTGTAAACAAATACGTACTTACGTACGGTGTTCGCGTAGGGTACGTATACGTATCAACTGTACCTGCATGCTGCTCGTACAGAGACAGAATCCAGGCAAAAGGTAGGGATTGGAGTCTTGTACCTGAAGACTGCCCCAAGAAAGCGACCAACCCTAATTATTGCACAGGGAATTCGATGCACCGATACACACACACCCCTTTCTCCTTCTCTCTCTACCCCTAGTATAGCGTACATGCTCATGCTGTGTCTGTGCGTATGGAGAGAGAGAGAGAGAGAGATAATCTTCTTAGCTTGATGCCCACTTCCTAAAAAGCCAAGAGTAGTAGCAGCAGGAAGATTCTCACATTCTCACTCACTTCTCTCTCTCTCTCTAAAGCACACCATGTTTTCCTTTGTGTCCTTCCTTGTGCGGTTGATATCCCCCAAAGCCTAAGATATTCCTTGCTTGAGCCTTGCCAATATATTCCTTGTGAATGCAAAGTGAGCCAGCCCAGTACTACCTGCACACACACAGGCACAGGCATATATACATGTTCTAGTGTTACTCTCTCGGTGAAGGCTGAGGCAGAGCTTCTGTGTGAAGGGATGCACCACCCTTTTCAAAGCAAAGAGAGAAGAATCCTTTCGTGTCTTTGGGGGCTTGAATTATGTGTGGTATATGCTTTACCGCTTTACCATTCCCTCCTTTGTTTAATCATGCAGGAATCATCCATTAGAACCCATCAAAAAAACAAAAGCTGGCACTGTGTGAGCATCTATGATATTTCTTAATGGTTATTAGGTACTAAATTTTCTTCCTTTTGATTTTTGTAATGCAGGCAGGGAGTTGGGGAAGGAGGTGGTGTGATTCCCAGCTAGGTATATCTGGTGATTATATCCCTGAGTTTTGAAATCGATATTGGGTAAAAAGGTAAATATTCTCCGAGACACCTGGCTGGTTCTCTCTTAGACTTGCAAGTTCTTTTTGGAGTACTTTTGAGCCCATCTTTAATTCCTTTGAATCAGACGCGCCCAGCTAAGCTTTCCTGTGGGTGATGGGTAGATTCCTCATTGTAAAAACCATTGTAAAGTTAACTTACCACGAAACGGGGCATCCATGCATGTAAAAATTTTCACCAGGAAAATACATTTACATGGCACTGGTTGAGTGGCCGAACACTCAAAAGAGACAAGAAGGCTTGGCCAGCAAATTAAAGTTTCAATTTTTCATGCATGCATACTGACCACAAAGATTGATCAGAGGATGCATGTTCTTTATGACTGTGGCTTATGGTTTTTAGTTGAAAATATTAAATTTTAGCTATTTACGATAGAGATTACAGAGAGATACTTGCTTGCGATTTTAGATGGTATAGATGTTGGGTTTTTAACGTATACTATAATTAATTTATAGATTCTATCTTAAAAAATACTTCGTTTAAAACTTAGATACTATAGTAAAAACTAAAATCCGATTTCAAAAGCCGAAATGATCATAAGCATATACAACTTTCAATGGCAGAGATCCATTTGCTTTGAAATTTTGAATGAAACAGCAAGTTGTACTGTAGTACATTCATGGGTCAGAGGAGACTCGACGAGAGAGAGAGGTACTCAGGTACGTACGATATGGAGAGGTCCAAAACGACATGGCGAGTTTTGATTCCCTTGTACATGAAACCCCCCGCACCGCATGCAGAAGCTTAGCTTTTGCACCTTTGATCTTTGCAAGAAGTTACCATGCCTTGGCTTTATCCCTCCCTAGCTCTTTGCTAGCTCGCCAGATCATACACATACATCCAACTTTATTCTATCTTCCCTCCCAAAACTCACCCTTAAAAAAGCCGATTCCCCCTCCGATCCCCCATCAAACACACACACTTGATATCTGAGTGGTAATACACTGGAGCTAGCTGTAGCTGCATCTCTGTAGCAGTGTAAGCTACAACACAAACTTAGTACAACGGCTGAACTTGGCAGCATGGTTTCTTCACCTTCTGACCTGACACTAGACTACAAGCCCAACGGCGGCGGCGGCACGGCTGCCGGCGCGTACCCGATGATCATCCCGAAGCAAGCGCCGGTCGTCGACCACCACCTGACGACGGAGCAGGCGATGCAGAAGCTCCAGGAGTTCATCTCCCACCTCGAGGAGGAGCGGCTCAAGATCGACGCCTTCAAGCGCGAGCTCCCTCTCTGCATGCAGCTGCTCCACCACGGTAACGTATCGATATCCAATGCATGCATACGTACGGGCAACGTGTGTGCAAGCCCTAACAATGGGTGCGTGCGTGCAGCCATGGAGGCGTACGGGCAGCAGCTGGAGGCGTACCAGATGGGGAGCCAGGGCGGGGCGGCGGTGGCGAGGCCGTTGGTGCTCGAGGAGTTCATCCCGCTCAAGAACATCGGGATCGACGCGGCCGACAAGCCGGGGAACCCGCCGTCGGAGAAGGCGAGCTGGATGGTGTCGGCGCAGCTGTGGAACGGGCCGGCGGCGGACACGGCTGCGAAGGGGCCGCAGACCCCCAAGGAACACTCGGAGCACCCGCTCGACACGAGCCCCAAGCTCAGCGCGCTCGACGGCGGCGCCTTCCTCCCGTTCTCCAAGGACAAGGCCTTGGCGGAGAGCCCGGCGCTGCCGGAGCTCGCCCTCGCGCCCGCGGAGAAGGACGCAATCGCCGCCGCCGAGGTTGACAAGAAGCCGTACCACGACGCCGGCAGCAACAACAGTGTCGTCGGGAGGAGAGACGTCCAGAACGGGGTGAAGCCGACGTCGACGGCGCCGGAAGGGCAGGCTTCGCCGCCGCCGCCGCCGACCCACCGGAAGGCTCGGCGGTGCTGGTCGCCGGAGTTGCACCGCCGCTTCGTCAATGCCCTCCAAATCCTCGGCGGCGCTCAAGGTACACCACATCTACATGTATGATCGATCCATGCATCAAATTAACCTTAATTACATGTGTACTAAAGGAAAAATAAATCTTGTTTGTTCTTCGCAAATTAAAGTGGCGACCCCGAAGCAGATTCGCGAGCTGATGAAGGTGGATGGATTGACCAATGATGAGGTGAAAAGCCATCTCCAGGTAATTGTAATCTCATCATTCATGCATGCCCGATTTCTGCGTGCTAGTAATATACTACCTATAGTAATAGAGAGCGACTATTACACAGGCGACTATTTTTTTCTTTTATCTTCGGTCACCTTTTTATACTATAATTTTAGGTGATTGAGAGTACAACTTCAAATAGGAAGTATTTAGTACACTGCAATTTTAGATGACTGAAAGTGCAAATTCAGGTGGTTAAGAGATAAAAAATTATTAGTCGGTTATGAAAATAGCAAAACCGATAGTAATACTCTAATGGGGGCATCTATTTCATCTGAAAATTTATCAAATCACAATCATATTTTCCCACCATTAGATCAAGATCCCGTGATTCACATTGTCTTCCTCACTCACCTATAATAATTCTCCCATCCTCTTAACTCTCTAAGCCTAGGTATCAGTAAACCCAAACCCTTAAACATGTGAACTCTAACCCTAATCCACCGGCCATCGTCATCATCAGCTCTAGAGAGGACAAAGACAACCTTATTGAAGCACGGATCTCAACACTGATCCGAAGGTGAGGAAACTAACTATGATTTTGCTAAATTTCATAGGCACGTGAAATGACAAATCCGTACTTTAACTATGAGTTGTTATTATGAGTAGTATGATACGAACACATGCATATCTAATTCTAAAGTTCTAAACCGATTCTTTTCTTATGCTGGGAGCAGAAGTATAGGCTGCACACGCGGCGGCCGATGCCGGCGCCTCCGACGACGGCGGCGGCTGCGCCGCAGCTGGTGGTTCTCGGAGGGATATGGGTGCCGCCGGAGTACGCGACGCAGGCGGTGGCGCCGTCCATCTACGGGGCGCACCCGGGGACGCAGACGCACTACACGACGACGGTGGCGGCGCAGGAGTACTACCAGCCCCCCGTGGAGGTGCACCACCTGCCGCACCACCCTGCGGCCGCCATGGTGCACCGCGCGGTGGCGCCCCCGCCGCCGCCCGCGTACAAGGCGGCGGCGAGGGTGGGGTCTCTGGAGTCGGAGGGGCGGGGCAGCGGCGGCGGCGGCGGCGGCGGCGTCAGGGAGAGGTCGGAGAGCATCGAGGAGGAGGGCGAGGAGCGGGAGGAGGATGACGACGACGAGATGGCGGCGAAGGCCGACGCCGAGGAGAACGCCGCTGGTGCAGGAGTGATCGAGTACTAATAAATCAAGTAACACGCACTGCTAGCTAGCTTAATTAATCACGCTAGGATCGTACTTAAGCCAGTATTATCTGCTCTGGAAAGTGGCTCTTTGTTCGCGCGCGGAGAACGGAAGCCGGCCTCTGGTTCAAGCGGAGTGGAGCAGAGTGAAGTGGAGCGGGAGTCTTGAGATTGCCTCATTCGTGATGTGATATATGGATGTATTTGTGAGGGCTTTTTCTTTTCTTCTCTTCTCTTACCCTTTTGTTCTGGGCTTGGGTTCTCGTCCTTTATTTTTTCTTTTTTTCTGTTTTAATAATCTAGTAAATATGTGGTCATGCAAACCTGAGCTAGAGATAATTACGGCCCAATATATCTTCATTGACGCCAATACGGCCCTTCGGCCCTCCTTTAAACTACCAAAAAGACTCTGAATAGTTACTGGTATTTCTTGGGCCTAATGAACGGTGGGCTATAAGAAAATGCTCTCTCTCGTAGTATTGTCGTATCCGTCTATCTGGTAAGTATCGGCTGCAAATTGTGTTCGAGCCTTTTGAGGTGCAAGTGGAATCTCCAATCAAGCAACAATGGCTCAGATTCGTAGCCACCTTGCGACCGACCGTCTCCGACCTCCGGCGAGCCGTCCACCATGCAGCACAGCCCGTCTCCTCCGCCGCCGGCTTAGACAAGAGATTAACACCAAAACGGAGGCAGTAAATGGTCCGCTCTAACGGTTTATCTTTTAGTTCATTTTGATTTTTAACTAATTTAAATAAATATTATTTAGAATACATTAGTTTTTTTTGAATTTTTTGTTATCTTTTTTCTCTTATTTCTTTACATTATCTGTAATGATATAATAATTTTTTGTTTTTTTTTGAAAAAACTAACAATTGTTATAATATAATTTTAGTAATAAACTGAAAGATATATTCATAAGCTTAAATGGTAAGACAGTTGGAGTAGGCCAATATCTTCCTCTCTGGTCACATGAGGATGAGGTCACGTGCGATCCTCACCGGCTGCCCTGACATGGCATGGAGTGACTGCCGAGCAACGGCCGCGATGCCCACCGCGGCGGCCGCGCGCCACCTGCGCAGCCTCGTCAATTCCGTCCGCCTCGTAGTTGCCCCGTCTATTACAAACTAATATCCAAAATGCCCCTCTGCGATTAGCAGCAGCACATGACAGAGCTAGTGGTAGTTCTGTAATATATTCTGCTGACAAGGGGTTTTCTTGGTAGTTAACAGGTTACCCTCTGTTTCTGGGTCACTTCGTCGCGAAGTCAAACTCAATACTATATGTCCGTCTTTCTAGAACCCTAATTCTACGAATCCGAGAGGGATTAACAGATGAAGAAATAATACAACAGAAGTATATATGGGGTGATTATTGTATTAGATTCCAAGTGATCCAATCTGGTCCAAGTGATCCGTGCAAGGTACTAGAGCAGAGGAGCTAGTGCCGTGCCGTCCTGGTGAGACACTGAGCTGAAGGGTACTGAAGAAATTTCTACGTTGAGGTCAGTAACCAAATCACTCTATGATCTTGTCAGTAGCATAGGCTTTGCTCATTTCAATTTAAGCTTCTGGTTTCTAACTTATTTTTTATTTTTTATACATTTTATCTTTTTTTTGGTTTTTTTAATTTTTTTAAGTTTTTACCGGTTTTTTGTATTTATTTTATTATCCATGATGTGCTAGCCTGTTTTTTTATTTTTATTTTTTTAAAATTTAATTATGCTAAATAAGTCATCATCAGTTACAGTGTAATTTTAACTAGTTATAATATAAATTTAATCATAAAATAACTTATTTTAGTTCAACTGAGCGGCACGCCATTAGAGAAATTTTACTGCGCGTTTACATTCTTTTCTCCTTCGAGTACTTTGCTACTCTATCTCCATGTAGCCAAGACTGTACAGATTTTACTGTTGTTTTGGCACTCTCCTCCACAATAGCATAGCTGAGTTCATCTCAGACTTTGCAGTAGGTACGCTAATCTGGTAAATTTGCCTAGTGTCTGGCTAAGTTGCAGTTGTCAAATGTTAATCTAAACAAGAAGTGATGCTGTTGCTCTTCAGTACTGCACCATTGTGATACAGTTTGAGGCTCTTGCAGCAATGGTCGCAAAAAAATTGCAGTTTATCGGCGCGTTCTTGCTGCCATTGTTTGCCATCGCTTCCTCGTTTGATCCGTTTCACCGGAATGAGCAAAGCATGGATCCGACGGGCGGTGGGCAGGGGCAAGGCCCCTTCATTCCCCACGAGTACGTCCGCTTCGCCGACGTCAAGCGGCAACGCCGGTCCATGCTCTCCTCCGCCGCCGAGCTCACGTTCGACGCCACCCGCGCCAACGCCCTCATGCCGGAGCTGTCCGTCATCAAGGGGCTGGGACTGAAGCAGGATGTCGACGGTGCGCGCACTAATGCTGTTCGACGGCACCGACGTGACGGACAGCGCTGCCGGGGCGCCGGACCCGACGCCACTCGCCACGTTCAAGCTCACGCACGTCGACGTGGCGCGCCGCGGGAAGACAGCCCTCAACGTCAACAGCGTCCTTGGCATCGCCATCTCCTGCACCAGCATCGGCCCGGAGATAGGGCTGTTGCATCTAGACCCTAATATCCCGCTAGATCCAATCAGATTCACTCTCTGATCACCAGGTCATAAATAGATTGCGCACTTCGCGCATCTAAGTCCATGAACTGTCCGCAAGCAAGCTCCTCAAGCAACAACCTTATAAGTGATATTAGACTTTCTCCCTCTAAAAAACTAATATAATGGGTGAATGCTTCTTCATACTTATAAGTTGTGCTTTCTCATTTCCCACATTCCATGTAAGACTATCCATAACAATCTCCCCCTCATATATGGATTATGCACACCGCACTCCTAGGAGCTGTTAGATGCCTGAGCTCTGATACCACTTATTGCATGCGGACCCTGGCATCCCGCTAGGTTCAACTAGATTCACTCCCTAGTCCTCAGGTCTTAAATGGACTACGTAACCCACGCATCAAGCCCATAGACTGCCGCAAGTAAGCCCCTCAAACAATAATCTTACAAGTGACCGATCACAAATGATAAGAACATCCTGCTCGTGCTCCAGTCAGGGAAAAATCTTTCGGCCGAGAAAATTTTTTGTTGCCCCAGTGAAAGGACCGAAAGCAACGAAATTTCAAAATTTCATTTAAAAGTGAACGAAATTTCGGAAATTTCAACCCTTTCGTTAGGCAACGAAAGAAAACACACTCTCCCGAGTCCGGGGTCACCCGTTCGTTCGTGAACGGTTCGAGCGGCCGTTTCTTCAGCTCGAGGTGCTCTCGCTCGGGCCACTCGTCGGCCGGAACGCGCCGTCGTCCCAGAGTGTGCCGGTTCCGGGGATGCCAGCCACACGTGGGAGCGACCAAGAACCCTCGTCGTCGCAACCGGAGACGACGTCTCTCCTCAACGTGTCCGCGGAGCTCTCGCTCTCCGGGGAGCCTTACGTGAACTTGACGACCCTGTCCTTGGAAGGCGTGTACAACCCGGTGGATGGCCGGATGTACCTCATCGGCTGCCGGAGCATCCAGGCGCCATGGCGAGCCTTCTCGACGATGGGGGAGCTCGAGGACGGCATGGACTGCTCGATCGAGATGAGGGTGGAGTACCCGCCGATGACGGCGCGGTGGCTGATCAACCCCACGGCGAAGGTGCACATCACCAGCACGCGCGACCCCGGCGACCCGCTGCACTTCAACGCGATGGTGCTCCAGACGCTGCCGATTCTTTACCGGGAGCAGCGGCGGGACATCCTGTCCCGGCGGAGCGTGGAGGGGATCCTCCGCATCGTGACGCTGGCGGCGTCCATCGCCGCCGAGTTCAGCCAGCTGCTGTACATCAAGGGAGCACCGACGTGATGCCGTACGTGTCCCTGGTCATGCTGGGAGTGCAGGCGCTCGGCTACAGCGTGCCGCTGATCACCGGAAAGGAGGCTCTGTTCGCCCGGATCGCCGAGGCGGGCACCGACGGCGCGGCGCCGCCGTCTTACGAGGTCGACAAGAGTCAGCTGTACTGGACCGTCGACTGCATCGTCAAGATCCTCATCCTCACCGCCTTACTCCTCACGCTCCGGCTCGCGCAGAAGGTGTGGCGGTCGCGCATCCGCTTGCTCACGCGCTCGCCGCTCGAGCCGGGGCGCGTCCCGAGCGACCGCAAGGTGCTCCTCTACAGCTTCGGTGCGCACCTGCTCGGCTTCATGGTGATCCTCACGGCGCACTACGTGAGCGTGTACACGCGGCCTCTGTGGCCGGAGGAGTCGTACATGGACGCGCGCGGCAAGTCGCACGCGCTGCGCGAGTGGGCGGTGACGCTGGAGGAGTACATCGGCCTCGCGCAGGATTTCTTCCTCCTCCCGCAGGTGATCGGCAACGTGCTGTGGCGGATCAACTGCAAGCCACTCAAGAAGAGCTACTACGCCGGCGTGACGGTGGTGCGGCTGCTGCCGCACCTGTACGACTACATCAGGACGCCGGCCATCAACCCCTACTTCGCGGAGGAGTACGAGTTCGTCAACACCAGCCTGGACTTCTACTCGAGGTTCGGCGACGTGGCGATCCCGCTCGCCGCCATGGCGCTGGCCGCCGCCGTGTACGTGCAGCAGCGGTGGAACTACAAGATCATCAGCAGGACCGTCAGGACGCAGCAGAAGAAGCTGCAGCACCTCGGGTCCCGGGTGTACAGCGGCTGCCGTCCATGTCGTCGGGCAACTTCGAGGCCGAACTTGTCTCCGGCGTCAACGATGGCGTCGGCCTGAGCTAATCGATCGGCTCTCTAGTTCTTTTGCTCTCGTAGGTCAATTTGCATGCTCTTGTGTGATGCTTTTTTCTTTTCTTTTCTTCTTTTCCTTCTGAGCCAAATGTACTACTAGAGGTTCAATAAAGTTTCTTATAGCTTTGAGCTTTCGTTCCCATGCAGTTCTGCATTCTGCTCATCTGATTGTCTTTGTGTGTGTGTGTGTGTTCAGCTGATGTTTGCTGATGTGGCATAACTGTTCTGCTCAGTGCCCAGTCACTCTTCAGTTTCGCTTCCCCTGCTATTTCTGAACACTTCCAATGAGAAGAATTTTGGCATGGCGCCCGAATTGTCATGGTATTGATTATGAGTGGTAAAGGATGCTGACATGATTTGCATCTTCAGATCTTCTTTGACAAATCTAGCGAGCTTACTAGTTAGTACTATATCTGCTATGTAATTGCACCTAGTAGTTAATCAGAACAGAAGATAAGCTAGCTACATGTAGGTGAATGAAAGGGTGAGCTCGAGCGATATCTTGTGCTCCTGCTCCTGCTCTTTCTTCTGGAGAGCCACTGCCTCTGTTGCTCCACTGTAGGAGGACGGCTGCAGATGATCGGAGCTGCCTCTTGGCCCGGCGGCGCCGCCTGCAGAACGCTGCAGACGAGAAGAGCAGAGCAGAACAGTTGTGTTAGCAAAAATAAAATAAAATCCAATAGCCGGTTGCAACAAGGCATGACAGTTCTACAAGAGGTTTCAAGAAAATTATGTGACCAGTTTACTTATTCTTTTTTCAGTCTTCTTTCACTAGCTTTACAAGACCTTGTGATGCTTTTTATGTGTAACTACAAACATTTGGTTTTTAGTTAGTTCAACAATGCCTTACAAGAATCAGTTGCAATGGAACGGACCAACACACTTCACAGTATACAGTGCCTCAAAAGCAAAATTACAGAACTCTAGCATGCATTAGTACAGAAAACTGACTTAATCAACCTATTTGAAATATTATTTGGAGCGTATATATGAGTACAAGCAGAATTAGTGAGTAGGCTGATAAATCAAATCATCAAATAACCAAATTCAACACTTTGCCAAATTCAAGAACTAACCACAAATGCATTTCTTTTCCAAGAGAAAGGGACCGAAAAAAATGCAACCCAACCAAAAAGAAAAGCAAAGGTATGTATGCACAATAAAGGACGACGCTCTCAATGAAAACGATTCATGTATGTACGTAGGAGCTACAAGAACTGACCTCGCCGCGGCGCGTGACGTTGCCGTCGTCGTCGACGTGGTAGCCAGCCTCCGCGCAGAGCGCCCGGAGCACGTCGTTCTGGTCGGCGTGCTTCGGCAGCGTGTACCCGGCGTGGGCGCGCAGGCCGGTGTAGATCCTGGTGGCCACCTGCCGCCTCCGCCGCTCGCGCTGCCGGTTGTTCTCCCTCTCCCGGGGCGTCGGGTGCCTCAGCGACGTCGTCACCCCGCCGCCCCGCCCCCGCCGGCGCACCGTCCACGGGCCCCGCGTGGAAAGGATGCACCCCCTCCTCCCGGCCACCACCACCGCTGCCGCCGCCTCACTCTCCTCTCTCCCAGCTCCTACCTCCATTTGCATCACACCTTCCATTACTTGCAGCAGCTAGCTCTCTCACCTGATCGATCTCCCTCTCAACCTTACTCCTCACACACACGAGTGCTATTTATGGGAAGCTGATACTGTGTGCCTGTATGGTCCTTAAAGCTTCTTCTTTCACGTTGTAGAAAGGCAAGTGCTCCTAATTCATGAAACTTGTTGCTATGTGCATGTAAGTTTCTATGCCTCTCTCTCTCTCTCTCTATCTGACACACACTCTCTCCCGAGAGAGAGAGAGAGAGAGAGAGAGATAGAGAGAGAGTGGGAGAGTGAGTAAGGGAATAAGGTGGTTGGAGGCATGTAACATCTGTGTTGAGTAGTACTAAGGGGAAGAGGTAGAGGAGCTGCATGCTACAGGTTAAATTGCCACAAAAAGAGGAATCATTTTCATCTCACTACTTCCAATGGTTTCATGCCCCATTTGGATCTCGCCTGCCTTTTCAGCTCTAGCCTTTCTGACTAACCACTTGGCTGCATGCAGGCGTACTGTGCCTCGGCTGGTGAGTGAGACGCCCAGAGAAACCAGCTTACAATTGGGCGCATGCATGGATGGATGGACGCTGTGCAAGCAATTGCAGCGGTGCCTAGCTTTCGGCACTGGTGTAGTAGCCAGATCACATAACCAAACTAGTTGTTGATTTTTTTTCCGTTTTCTTTGCTTGGCACTTCGTAAATATGCATGTACTTGCTGATTCTGATATCTAGCCATGCATGATGACAACGGTAGAGATTTTATCATGGGTGATTAGTTGGATGGTCAAAAGGAGCAGGAGTCACCAGATTTTGATGGCTCATGAGATCTGTGCATTAGAATCTCTGAATTCTCATGCATGCATTTGGGGGGCCACGGTTCAGGTGTGCAACACACACTGCTTCTATAGCCACTTGTTTGATTGGACTATCTCTGTTTTTTTTTCTCACCACCCATTTTCTTTTGCCATTCAGAATTTCAGATTAGTTTCTGGAGCAGACTATGTAGTATGTACAAATATTTGTTGCAGCAAGATTAACTGCCAATACGTAGTAGGGAAGATGAGATTTAACCACGCAGGTAAAGTACAGACAGAGGTTTCCGTTCAAAAAAAAAAGTACAAACAGAGGAGGAAAAGAATGGAAATAAAAGAGAGTCACTATTCCATGCTTCAGAGATGCTGCTGCATTTTTCGGGCCAATCAAACTTTCAGTTTTTTTTCCCATTTAGCTTTCAGTCTTATATCATCACATATTTACTGTATGTAAGAACCAGTAGTAATTATTGTCACATTACTGTACTTGCAAAGTTTCACATAGTACAGTAACAAATGACTTTGTCACCTAGTAGTTAGAATTTCATGCTAATTCTCATCATGTTCATGGCATGCACATTTATCTCTTGCCAAACGCTGCTGAATACAGTAAACATATTAATCCTATTGCCGATTGGCAGAAAATATCTCTGCAGTGCGCCAGAATTTTCTGAATTGATTTACTACGTACTGAACTGCTCGGCTGTAACACCACGTGTTTCTTAAACCGTCTTAGTTGCCGACCTCGCGATTAAGCCCTGAGTTAATTGCGTAATTAACAAAGTTATCACAGCCATTTTAATTATCAAAATTATACAGCAATTCAATTCAGTAAACGACACGAACTGCTGGGCTGTAACAGCGCGTGTTTCTTAAAGTCTTAGTTGCCAACCTCGCAATTAAGCCCTGCGTTAACCACGTAATTAACAAAGTTATCGCAGACATTTGAATTATCAAAATTGTACAATAATTCAATTGAGAAAAAGATGACACAGTAAAGAGATACAATTTACAACATACATCAGAATTCAATATTATTACACTCATTTCCATACATACAGTGAATGCAGTAATTAGATGTATACATACAGTGAATACAGTAATTAAATTACATCTGAGCTCATTTCTTACACATTTACAATTAACCAGAAATTCTAGAATAGCCTATAGTATTAATTACAAGAAAAGCAAATAACAAGATACCAAAAAGACCGAACAAAAGAAGAAATTGAAAGTTAGATTGCCGCCAGAAGGGTGTTTCACTCAGTGAGATACCAGAATGTCTGGGCTAGTCGGTACCTCTCGCAGCCGTATGATTTCATCATCCGGCGTTAGAAACAAACCTGAATCCATTCCAAATTTATTGTCGGCCAGCCCATACCCAAAACCAACCCTCCTCTACACAGTGAACATAGTGAAAACCATAGCACAATCATAACACAGGGGGAGGATAAAGTCGAGAGAGTAACCAAAGGAAGAGAGATTGAGTCCATTTTCACCCATGGCTGCGGTGGCCATCACAACAGCAACACCCACACTCCACATTCCCCATATCCAATCCATTTTCCCCCAAATCCCCCAAGCCAACCAAGAGGAAGAAAGTGAAGTGAAGCTCTGTAACCAGGTCAGAGGAGGAGAAGGTGCTAGGAGGAGGAGCAAGCGAAAAGGGAAGGAACAACAACTCTATGAGGAGGCGACAGCCGAACCAATGCCCAACCAATCAGCATACCGCCGAGCTAAGCACAAGCCCCTGGGAAGACCGAACCTTGGCTCAACCCACAAATCAAGTCAACCCCATCAGACAAGGTATCCCCCATAGCCCACTTTTGATCTTGCCATCACTATCACATGACCAAACCACATGCATCATCATTCACAAACATCTCACCGAATCCATGGCATACATAGAGGTAAGCTAGAGGTAGAAGGAGGAGAAGATAGGAAAGGAAGCAGCATATACAAGAGGAGAGCCAACCACAGCGACGGCGTGCCACCACAGGCCAACGTGCGCACCCAACGACCACCATACTCCCTGGCATGTGAGAACATCGAGTCCCATCATGGCAAACCAATTGGATCTGCAATCATCACCACCTCACCCTCATCTTTATCAAAAACAACTTAAATCAAAGAGTAAATTAGATAAAATTCAAGAACTAAAAGTAAATCGGAAGGGGGAAATCGTGAGTAGAGGGAGGAGTTCGGATCCCACTGCTGGAGGCGGAGCACCAAGAGCCAGATCAGGCCAACGTAGTGCCGAGGAGGCACCTGGGCAACCAGCGGCAGCCGAATCAGGCTAGCGCCATGACTGGGTAGGAGACAAGCCAAGTGGCAGCAGAGCGTAAGGTAGAAGGAGCTAGCCAGTGGCGTGTTGCCAATGGCCAGTTGGTTGAGGAGGCAGCGTAGAAGGGAATGACATCATTTGTAGGGAGGCGGCAGCATGAGGAGGCATCGGCGCTGCAGAGAGAGATACCAAGAGCCAGAGAGAGGCCGGGTGAGGAGTAGAGAATGAGAGAGAGGAGAGAGCCAAAGTAATGGGTTAAGCCCAGTCTGCCAACCAGCCAAATAAGGAGAGATGTGGGAGTAGAAGGGAGTATATGGCGCGTAGTGATGTATTGAGTACTCTGATACATGTTTAGTGGCATACGTAATAATTTAAGCAGTATTCAACTTGCAAAAGTTAACAATTGCTCACGGATATTAAACTGAAATAATTATCATTAGTAAACAAACTTAACGTTGCTGTATAAAATAGCCTTTATTATTAATAAACTACACAATTGGTTAAATTGACCTGGGAATCGCACGGGAACACACCGATGTAGTTTATCTTTTATATTCATAAATTGAACCATAGCGTACGTGTTAAATGCAGGAAAAGAACCGGGTCCGGAGGAAGAGTTTCACCCGAGCGAACTTGAGACCAAGACTTTCGATCAACTTGTAGGCAAGCATACCTTTGAACATGTGATCAAATCATCTTCAGTAGAACAAGTATTTACTTACTAAATTATTATCACCCTGCATCAAATAAGAATCTGTTTAGTTCAGATGAATTCTATGTAAATAAATGAAGTAGGTATATCATTCTCGACTGATGGAGCAGTTGACCTGCAGTATAAGTAAATGGTGGGCAGAGGGTTCCTTGGGAAGGTGACAAGGGAAAGGCTGGGACCCTCTTCATAGCAGTAAAATCTAAGGACTTACTAACTTTACTAATGTTATGGACCGTATTGGTCGTATCAACTATTGTTCTGTCTAAAGATGGGCAGAATCAGTGACTCTATCAAGATTATTATGCAATCCACAATTGGGTATATAGATTTATCTAGGGAGAAAGTCGGGCAAGATCTCAATGGAACTTTGGGCCATAAAAGATAAGTCTGTCGCATATATTTAGCAATGTGGACTGTCCGGTGAAGGTGTGTCTGACCTGACCAATGACTAGCTCATAATTGGGTGGGTGTCGAGTGATGGTGAGAAACCACCTCGTGCCAACATTTATGAGTAGTTGGGTGGAGGTATAATATACCGAGATAGAGGTAAAAGTTTTGTGCTCTAATTTGGGTATCGCATCTAAGGACATACGAAGATCCATTAACTACAAAAGTCAAGGTGGCTACGAGTAAAGTAGTACATACCTGTGTAGTGCTATATAAATCATGGATTCATACCTATCTCCTGGACTGGAGGCTACAAGAACCAATGGAGTTTTTATCTGTTTATATGAGTGTTCAATAAATTTCTAAAAATAACAATATGAAATTCTTTATCAACCTAAAAATATTTTTTTTGAGATGCTATGAGAATGAGATTTGATTTGAGAAAATATTGGCTTATGATCATACAAGTGTATTTTTACTATTAATGCTTACTGAGTACTCTATACTCGCATTTGCTATTATTCTCCTTTGTTTAGAGGTTAACTAGCCTGGGATTTCACTTAGTGTGGATGAAACCTACCCAGAGAAATTCTATATCAAGTGGGAGGGAGATGATCTTGAGTACAACTCGTATGAGATGGACACCTTATACGAGACCTGAGATGACTAAAGTATTACTAGCAACACGAGTACGACCTTTAGGGTATATATAAATTAATACGATGTTTTATATTTTCTAGTACTTGTGTAATTACTAATTGAGCTAGAACTATTTCCATTATTATTGTAATATTCAGGCCATGGTGGCTTTATAAAAGACTTTAGTCATGCGTGACTATGTTTATGTAATATTATGTTCAGTCTCTATCGTTCTGCTACAACACTCTGGTGGGCTTATTATTTATTGATATAGTGTTTCAATGAATAATAATCTGTTGACTAGTGTTATTACCCTTTGGTAATGACATGTGTCGCAACTTTGGCACTGCAATGAAATGATGAAGTGGCCCTCCCTACTAAACAAATGTGCACTTCACAAGCTCACACCAGCATAATAATGTAAATAACTGACCAAATAAAACCACGGTTTGCTCACACACAAAACCACGCCATTTCAATTCACACTTTTATTCAAATCGTTCCACAGATGAACGAATCATGTCACCTGTAAGCAGGTGAAAACGAACAGACGGAGACAAAACAAAAAAGAAAATCATCATGAGTAACTTCGCTTCCATCCGGGGCAAAAGGAAGAGGGTAAAAACTAGAAAGTGAAAAGTTCAGGCATATGCGCATCACATACTCGCATTCCCCAAGCACATGTATTCTCGGAAAAAAGAACAGCCCCAAGCGCATGTCCTGATTGTGCACCCTGTTTCCTGGAATCAGGCAGGAATTTATCCTGCGCCGGGAGAAGCGAATTGCAGCAGAGCTACACAAACGGCAGGTTCTCTGCAGTCCGTCGTCTCAATCCATCTATCTATTCAGTCACTTGGAAAACCTCTTCAGTCTTTATAAATGGGACGTTAATATGTTGCAGATGATCCAACTCATCAGTTTTAAGGACTAATTGACTAGGGTATTCAAGAAGAGCATCACACGAAGCGGTCGTTGCCGTCCGGCCACAGGAGCGCCGCGAACGCGCGGGCCTCCTCGCCGCCGCCGCCGACCGCGTTGAGCAACCCGAACGCTTCGTGCCGGCACGCTGCGGAGTCCCGCTTCTCCATGTGGCCCTTGAACGGGCTATCCACGGCGCTGCTCCGGTGCTTTTTTTGTTTTGAAAGCTAGCAGAAGTTGGATAATATATTAGAACAAAAATAGATCTAGTCAATTTACGGGAAGCACAAACGTAAACTAAATAGGGGTAAAAGGTTTACTCTTTACAAGAAATTAAAGGGGCGCCAAGGTGAGTTAGACATTGCATGCTACACAGCATTGTTTGCCCTTTCAGCTAATTCCTTTAAATGTTTCGCTCTAGCCAACTCTCAGAGATTGGCCTCTTTCTTGATTAGTGTTAAGATTTCACGTTGTGTTGAAAGTTTATTTTGGAAGATGTGTATGTTTCTTTCCTTCCACCATTACTAGAGTACAAGGATGATGAGTGTGTTCGCAGCCTTTGTGAGGCCTATGAGGGAGTTGATCCGCTTGAGCCACCAGTGTTCAATTGTCGTCGGTTGACCCCGGTTTGTTGGGTCAAGCATCACTAGGTACATCCATTTTGCTATTTGAGTTCATATCTGCCAGATTACTAGGCAGTCGATGAAGAGGTGCATTGTAGTTTCAAGATTTCTATTGCACATTTGGTAGAAGTAGTTGTTTGGCCATCCTCGAGATTATATTCTTTAGACTGTCCAGATTTTATCCTGTAACACCAACCAGGCGAATAACTTACAGCGTGAGGGTGCCCAAGCTTTCCAAATAATGGCTAGGTATGAGGTTCAAACTGATCCTAGAAATTGTGCTCAATAGGCTGAGGACATTGAATAAGCGCCATCAATAGTTAGTTTCCATTGGATCTCATCCTCAATCTTTGGATTATTGTCAATATGTTGTACCTTGCCCCACAAGCTCACATATTCAACTAGCAGGTTGGTAGTGAGACTATGTTGGATATCTCGTATCCAATTCATATCTTAGATGGCATTTGTAATTGACCTATTTTTTTCGCTGTGAATGTTTGTATAATTTTGGGTCCAGATAACATAGCGCGACTCCATCAATCCAAGGAGAGGTCTAGAATTTTGCTTTGTGGCCATTTCCTATGTATACCTTAGTGGCCGCTGCAAAGAGCTCTTTGTCCCACTGTCACAGAGCGTTGGAAGCCCTACCCATGGTTTTGTGGCGATTTCCATTCATACCAAAACCATCTGAGTCTCAATGCGGCTGCAAATTTCTCTAGGTTCAACACTCCGAATCCCCCTAACTCTATCAGGCAGCAAACTTGTTACAATTAACTTTGTATTTCCCTCCATGTGTGTCTACAGTTGCTGCCCAAAGGAGGTTTTGTCTAACCCTGTCAAAATCCTTAAAAAAAATTTGGCGGTTTGAGTGTAGTGAGAAACTATGTCGAGAGTGAGTTGATGTGACACCCCGGCCCATGATGGTCCATATGTGTGTGTGTGCACATGAGGGTGTGGGTTAGTCCCATCTTGCTAGCTTAACTTGAGAAGCACTTACATATAAGCCTAGGAGTTCCAATAGTAGCACCCCCTCGGTTAACCGTTTTGCGCGAAACGAGGACGAAAGTGCAAGCGAGTTGCTACGTGTGCGTGGCCTATCTAGAATGAGGTTAGGCCTAAGCCGGTTTGGACTCTAGGGCGTTACAAATGGTATCAGAGCCGACTCTCGCGGTTACATGGACGTGTGCGGGTCAGGGCCGCGGGCATATGGCGCATGGTGTGCGTGGGCCCAGAGTGGACACACGGCATGGCATATGTGCTGGCACTGAACGCACAGACATGTGCCAAGAGGGGAGATCCTTATCATTTGCCCCAGTGTGGGTATATTGGTCCGACGAGGATATAGGGTCCTTTGAGGGGGGTGTATGTGACACCCTGGCCCATGATAGCCCATATGTGTGTGTGCACATGAGGGTGTAGGTTAATCCCACCTTGCTAGCTTAACTTGAGAAGCACTTACATATAAGTCTAGGAGTTCCAATGGTAGCACCCCCGGTTAACCGTTTTGCGCAAAACGAGGACGAAAGTGCAAGCGGGTTGCTACGTGTGCGTGGCCTGTCCAGAATGTGGTTAGGCCTAAGCCGGTTTGGACCCTAAGGCGTTACAGCTGAGAACAAATTTTAAGAGTGTGAGTCGTCCTCCTAAAGATAGGTGCTTTAGCTGCCAACCAGCTAGTCTTCTTGTTGCCTTATCATGAATTGGCTGTAGATCATTCCAACATAATTTTCCCATGGTTAGTGGCAAGCCAAGGTACTTGATTGGGACATTACCTTGCTCCCGTAAAAGGTTGTAAGATAGCTTGGACATTAATGTCTTGGCATCTTATTGTGACAGCCGAGCTCTTATCTAGATTTACTTTTAACTCAAAGGCACTTCCAAATTCTTTTAGGATGGTGATTGTTGCTTCTATCTGCATCCTATCTGGGTTTAGAAACAATATCGCATCGTTTGCATAAAGTGACACTCTTATTGTTGCAGCTTGACCTCTTAGGGTGTTAGAACCCCTCGCTCAGTGGCAATTTGCAGGATACGCTATAAAGGGTTAATTGTCAGGATGAAGAGGAAGGGCAAAAGGGGGTCGCCCTGGCGTTGCTTTATCTGCTGCCCCGGTACTCAATTAAGTAGAATTCTTAAAGATGATGTTGCAAAGGAGATTGCCATCCACTCTCTCCAATTTTGCCCAAAATCTCTGGCCTGCGGAAGGTTTAGTATGTATTCCTAGGACACGGAATCAAAAGCTTTGGTTATGTCCAGTTTGAGCATTACCACCAGTGTGTGACTTTTGTGCAACGCTCTGACTCGGTTCCTAACAAAGAGAAAGTTGTCTTGAATGCATCAGTTCTTGATAAAAACACTCTGTAAACTCGAAAATAGCATGTCTAATGTCTAGAGAGCCAAATAGCAAGCACTTTTGAGAATAATTTGGTTATGGAGTAAATTAGGCTAATTGGTCGGAAATCTATTGTCGTCGCCGCTCCATCTTGTTTTGGTATTAGCGCTATGGTTGCTTCATTAAGAGGATCAAAACCATTCGCCGAGCAGTTGTGTATGCATTGGAAAACCATCATGACGTCCTCTCTGATGATATCCCAGCAATGCCTATAGAAGGTTCCTGTGAAGCTGTCTAGTCCAGGAGCCTTTTTTTGCCAATAGATGCGCAATCGCATGGCGCACTTCTGCCTCAGTGAAAGGAGCTTCTAGGTCCAGCAGGTCATGGGGAGGCAATCCTAGTTCAGTCCAATCAATGTCGTGCCACCGAAGTGTCCTTGTTCCTATGATGGCAGTGAAGTAGTTGTGAAGCTCTTGTGCCTTGTCTTGATGCAAACTGACAGTGCCATTTGAAGTTTGGAATGTCTGAATGAAGTTTTTATGCCGCCGCACATTCGCCTTCAGGTGGAAAAACGTGTGTTAGCATCACCTTATTTAATCTAAGTGATTCTAGACGCCTGGCATTTTCACGCCTTTCCTATTGCCGCTAGGCCAAGCACTCTTTGTTTCACGTCCTTGTTAATTCAAATTTAGCCGGCGTGAGCGTTCTTTTTTCTTGTGCCACATTTAGTCGAAGGATTACTTCATTTGCTAGCATGAGCTGTAGCTTTACACCACTGAGCATTTTCCTACTCCACTCTCTTAGTTTCTTGGCAGTGTGTCTTAGTTTGTATGCTAGGCGCCTCATGGGATTTGTGTGGTTGTAGGGAGCCGGCCATGTTTCTTGTACTACAGTTGCAAATCTCGGCAGCCGTGGCTAGAAGTTCTCAAATTTGAAGGTCCTTGGCGTCCTTGGTATATTTTCGCTAGTGAGGAAAAGTGGACAATGATCTGACATGGAGGTGGAGAGTACCTGTAGCAAGTGGTTTGAGAAGAGGATATCCCACTCATAGTTGTAGAATACTCTTATCTAATTTGACAAGAATTGGGTCTTATAGTTCATTGCTCCATGTGTACTTTTTGTTTTGCAGTGCAATTTCTTTGAGCTCACAGTGGTTTAGCAATACTCAGAACTAGCCCATCAGCCTCTGATTTAGGTTTGAATTTCTTTTGTCACGCGCTTTATATATGAGGTTAAAATCTCTGAGGATTATCCATAGCATTGGAGTTGGTGGCGTGACAGAGTTGAGATCTTGAAGAAAGCATGGCTTAGTTTTGTCCTCAGATGGGTTGTAGACCATGGTTAGCAGAAAAGTGGTGTTGTATTGCCGAAGGAAAACTATGGCTGTTAGAGAGTGATTTCCCAAAATAGGTGAGGTAATTTCGGCCACGTTTTGATCCCACAGGAGCAGCACACCCCCCTTAGTTCCATTGGCTGGCAAGTAGACATTGCTTGAGAGTCATTGGCCACCAATCTACATGATGGTCTGTTGATCGAAAAGATGAATTTTTGTCTCTTAGATGCAGGCAATAGAGCATTGAGTAGTTTAAAATAGCTATCTGAGTGTGTCCCGTCGTGATGCTCTATTCAAATCTTGCACATTCCAACTGAGAATAGTGTAGTGATGTTCAGTCATGATAATAAGAAAGCAACGATATAGTATTGAGGACTAATAGTACCAGGGGGCATTAAAGTACAACATCATTTGTATTAAGATAGAGGGGTGCAACAACGATAATACAAGGAAACATAATGCAATGAGCCTATAATTAGGGGTGGCAGGTGAGCACCAGAGGGAAACCCCTTAGCCGAGCTAGTGGCTGTCAGCATACTAGAGGGAGACATAAAGTCGACAAACATAATTAGTGAGAACTAAGCAAACTAAATAAAGTCTAAATAACTGATGATGTAGTTGGCTTGTTTGTTCCTCATGGCTCTAGAATGGCCTGGTCTACACCTCCCATTGCCGCAAGTGCTGCAATTGCTAGCTCCATAGTATCCTCAAGTCGATAGATTGCTCTGTGCGCTGGGACGATATCATCCGGTAGGGGTTGTTGAACATCTTCCTATACTGACCAAGGGCAATCTTGGAGATGTCCTCTTGTGGGGTGCAGAAAACTAAGCGTCGTGCCAAGATGTTTTCGGAAAGCTTGGCTGTTGACACGGTTTAGAGCTTGGACAAGAAATGGAAGCTACGTCTGGGCATGTCTGCCCTTGTAGTGTTGGCCGTTGCAAGAGGTGCATCAACTAGTGGGGGCTGTGGCTTAATGAAAACGGCGCGAATGAAGTCGTTTGTTTGATGACCGCTCGGGGAAGAGTTTGGTTCTGTCGGGAACTCATTAGCAGGTACTTCGTGCAGCCCAGTCACGGCGGGTGGGTTTACGGCCTGTGGATCTTCAAGGTGGATCTGTTGGCTTGGCGCTGTGTCGGTGGGGCTATTCACATGGTCTGCCACAGGGGATGGAAAGGTGATGTCTGCATCGAGAGAAGTGGTGGACAGAAACACCATTTCTTTCAACATGGAGTCCACACAGAAAGCCGGATGCCTCGCTTGATAACGGAGAAAGTCTTGCTGTAGGAGGGAGAGGAAGGGATCTGGGTTTGACACCATCCTCTTCTCGATCGTTCCCGCTACAGCGCTTCAACTCTGGCGACAGCGCGAACAGCTCAGCCATCGCCGCGAGCATCCCCTCCCGCAGCTCCGACGGCACCACGGCGGTAGCCATGTAAAGGAATGCTGTTCCTCTGATCGACCTACGTGTATTCTATGGTTCAAAACATGCATCGTGTCTAACCTCGTGTGCCAGCAGTTGGAATGCCGCCACATGTCGTATCCTCCTAAGCTTTGCAAACGTCTTTAAAAAAAAAGCTCTGCAAATTATTTCCCGAAGCAAGTAGTACTAAGAAACCGAATAGCTCCTGTTTTCATAGGTCGCAAAATAGAAGCCACTTGCAACCATCCATGCATGATCAAAAAAAAAAAAAGAGAGTAAGGCCCAATTTTATGAGAGCGCATCTCTAAGCAATCCAGGCCCATGCACGGCCCACACAAGATATGCTGCCCACGCTCACAAAATATCCATCCACGTGCCGGGCATTGGTCGTGGTTACGCCCGGGGGTGTTGCTGTGAAAAACCAATCGCAGTGAAAAAAAATCCTAGAAAAATAGTGGATACGGGGGATGGAGCGGTGCAACATCGTTCGAAATTTCGTGCTCAGATAAGATCAGTGGAGGGAGAAATTAAAAAGGAGAAAAAATAGGCATCCAGGACGTTCGTGGTGGTTACGTCCGGGGCTTATCGCGCCGCCTCGGTCTTTTCACCAACTAAATAGCCACGAAAAATTCCGGAAAAAGATCGTGGAGATGAGGTATGGAGTGGTGCAACACTGCAAATTTTTGTGCGCACATGAGATCGGCATAGGGAGAAATTAAAATTAGAAGAAAAATTGAAGAACATGTAAACAGCAAGTAGTCTAGTAAGACAAGAGTTCCTTAAGGCCATGTTATTTTGGGCTTTTCAACGATTTTTGGTTTTTGATTTTTCTCAATGATCACTATTTATTAAACTAATAAATTATAATTTAAAAGATATAAACCGTAGCAAAAAAAATAGACAGTTTAGGTCATAATTCGATGCCTCATTGCCAGTGCCGCAGTGACGGGCCAAGTAGTCTCCAATCCAACATGAATTTTGACCCACAAAAAACCATACAACGTAGTCGGCCCAACACGCTATCCGTAACCAGATTCAATGGCCCAGCGCACTGACATGCATGGTACTCTCCTCGTGGGATCCATCATAGGCGGCATACCACTAAGTCCATGTTTGGTTGGGTGTATCACGGGGGGAATGGAATCGGATGGTTCGAGATATGCCATATGATGTGTTTGGATCGGTGAATGGAAGACGCTCATCCTGGATGAGGTGGTACCGATGCGGATAATATTCACCCAATATGCGGAACGGCGTGGTCCGATAAAATTAGGCGAACGACATGGTCCACCACGCGGTCGTCCACTCCACACGGGATGCCCTCACCGGTCTTGGGCTTCCCTCGTGTCGCCTCCCTACTCACGTCCTCAACTTGCCTCGCGTTGATCCCTTTCTGGCCACCACCTACTTACCCAGCATCGCCTTCCTGTCGGCTGCTGCCTTGCCCCGCGACCACTCCCCAGGTGCGTCCTCTCCTTCTCCCTTTCTTCCTTTCCCCGCCTATGTCCTGTTTTTGGCATTGGAACTGAGGCCGCTGCACCTTCATCCTCCCATCCTGAAGCAGGCGGTTGCTACCCGACACTGATTTCTATTTTTATTCATTCTTCACTTTGACGATGACGTTCCATAGTAGTATCTCACATCGGTATGTTGGGTGCTACAGTTGGTATCAGAGCCGACCCTCGCGGTTGCATGAGCGCGTGCGGGTCAGGGGCGCAGGCATATGGCGCATGTGGGCCTGGAGTGGACACACGACATGGCATATGTGCTGACACTGAACTCATGGACATGTGCTAAGAGGGAAGATTATGATCATTTGTCCCAATGTGGGTATGTTGGGCCGACGAAGACGTCGGGTCCTTTGAGGGGGGTGTATGTAACACCTTGGCCCATGTCGAATTAGGCATATGATGACCTATATGTGTGTGTGCACATGAGGGTATGTGTTAGTCTCACCTTACTAGTTTAGCTTGAGAATCACTAACATATAAGCCTAGGGCTTCCTATGGTAGCAACCTTCGGTTAATCGTTTTGCGCGAAGCGAGGACGAAAATGCAAACGGGTTGCTACGTATGTGTGGCCTATCCAGAATGGGATTAGACCTGAGCCGGTTTGAACCCTAGGGTATTACATGGTGAGACGATACCGGGGATAAGAGGCAGCGGTAATCGTGGTGAAGACGCGACGACACCGGGGAAGAGAGGGGAGGTGGTGACAGTGCACGAGGATGGAGAGAAGAGGACGAGAGCGGGTGGTGGGGATCGCACAGGAGGATGTGCGCGCTGAGACGAGGAGGCACAGGGAACTGAGGACCGTATTGTAAAATGTTATCGACGAGGAAGGATAGAGAAGAATCTTGCAATTTCTCAAAGTGCTCGGTTGATATTTTATCTACGTGGGAAACGACCAGATCTAACGTCTATTGTACCTTGGAGCAAGATCGGATGGACAAAAATAATAGGATGACGTGGCCACGCTCTTTTGGGGCAAAATCCAGCTGGTTTCATATGTAGAGATTTGGACCACCTGATCTTGATCCTGACGTAGGACGGTGATCGTGACAACCGTTGCTCTAGGTCTCTAGGGTAGGAGGAAAGAGCGGCTAACTTGCACCTTCTTGTCTTCACGTATGGAGTTGGTGCCTGCTACGTGGTTCCATTTCGTGTCTTTTCTTCGTTCGATCGACTTAGCGATAGCCGAGGAGCTAGGGTCCGGTGGTCGTTGGCGTGGGGTGCACGCATCGCCCGCCTAGGCTTCATCCCAGGATGTTGCTGACGTGTCTTATCAGCATAACTAGCGGAGGAAGCGCGATGGCACGCCGCGCTAACTTTCAGATGGACCGAAGCAAAAGGATCCATAATTCGTGAGAGACTTTTCATGAGAAATCGAGGGTCCACATGTATTTTCCATGAAAAGTGAAGGGTTTTTCTAAAAAACAAGGACTCGTAGGTAATAACGGAAAAACTGCGGGGTTTTATCTTGCAAAACGAGGGTCTCTCTAAAAATTTGAGGATCCGTACGCAATTTCAGAAAAGCTAAGGGGTTTTACGCTGAAAAAATGCATGGTAGGGTCTTTTGCAAAATGTAAGAATCTGTATGCGATTTTGGGCCTTTTTGCAAAGAATCTGACCTGAATGCCCCTCGGGGCGAATCCCCTGGGGTATAATATAGGGACTATTTGAACTTCTCATGAGGAACAATATATGTACAAGTAGATATACTTAGTGGTTAAAACATGTGTCGTGTCCAATAAGATACGGGCCTTTGCTCTAATTAGATGTAACCTCTGTTCTGATTAGGTATATGCTAGTGGATACCTACGTATTTATGAGATGGAGATTTATGAGTTAGAGGATGCGTATGAAGCGTGCACATGAGTGCGTGTGTACCTCCACTTCGTTGTACTTAAAAAAGCCTTTTTTTAGGGAGGAGATTTTTTAGAGGTGAAGAATTCATAACCGTTGGATCTTTAATTTAATAATTATAAATCTAAATAATAGTTAAAAAACATCTAGATAATATCAAGAAAACTTAGCGATAGCCAATGTGCCAGGGTCGGCAGGGTTGTACAATCACGTGCTGGTGTGATCTTCAACCATCGATGCATACGACTGATTTGGGGGAAGATTTGCTGTCACTCCTTAATTCAATGCTTCCGATAGTCAAGTGCCTAGATAGACGCGAAAAGCATCAGCATTCGTGTCTCGGTTGCTGCCCCGAAATCTCGACTTGGTTGAATAGGATTGATTGAATACAGCGTCGTCGTCGTCAGTTGGTTCATGTCACGATCACTCACCCAGTGCTAGCGACTGCAAACACATGCGTAATAATGCAGCTAATTCAGGCATGAGATTTTTTTCAGATCCTTGATTTACATGCTTAGGTTGTTGCGATCGACCTGCCTGCTGAGAGCTGAGTTGTCTGAAACTTTTCTGCAGGCGATCGATGGAGCCTTGCGGCTGTAACGAGCCCACATTGAGGTGTGCTGTGCGTGCTTGTCCGGTTCACCTTTTGAGATGGCACGGAGGAGTCAATGGGGACACACCAGGGAGCAGCAGCTCAACAGCAAGGCATGGCAGCCTGCTCTGTTCCTCACCTTTCTTTTCTTTTCTTTTCTATACGCTGCTTATTAGACAGATCGATAAATTGATAGATGCAGGCCTGTTCTTTTCGACTGCGACTTATGATTTTTGGCTGAAATTTTTGAATTTTGGCTGTTTACGGTACAGATTACGGAGAGATAGATACTCACTTGCGATTTTGGCAGGTACAGATGTTGGGCTTTTAACGTGTAGATCGTTTAACCTGTAGACCCGTCTTGAGAAAATACTCCGCTTAAAAGTTAGATCATCAGAAAAGCCAAAAAAGCGTCGGCTTCGGAGGAAAAGAACAGGCCCTATGGCTTGAGCTTCTGGCTTCTGGCTTATTTTTGCACTATTCATAATTTCGTCTTTTTCTGAATTTTGGCTTTTTTTTAGCTTTATTGCCGGTTCTTTTTTTTCCCGTATTCGTTTGCGTTGTCTGTGATGGGCTAACAATTTTTTTATATTTTTCAATTTTTTTTAAATTTAATTATGTTAAATAAGCCTCGTCACATTCTGTGTTTTTTTCACCACCATGATTTTTAGCCATAAACCATCAAAAATAAACCGAACTGAACACCACCTGATAGATGCAACTTAATAGTAAGATCAACTTCCCTAATCTATTGGACACGTATACTACATGGGAGAGTACCAGTAGCTACTAGTAGTGCAAATTAATGCTGACATTGCTGGATAACTGAAGATTTTGTTTAGTTTGCCCAGCATGTGTTTATTGATCAGAATAGTCAGTCGGCTACGTGTACCATGCTAGGATCTTGGCTTGTGTGTACGTCACTGGTTGCATCAACAGTAGAGTTGAGGACGTTTCCATAGTGTCATCGTAGAGACAGCTGAGCTGAGATCTGGAAGGCACAAACTCATAATTGTGCTGTTATCTGTTAAGAAGAAACTAGGCAGCTAATGGGATCTGTCCAGTCCAGCAAACTTTTAATGAGCTTCTTTGATGACTGATTTTATTGCAGCAAGTAATTCGCGCAAGTTCATTTTTTTTGGAATTTGTGTCAGGCCCATTTGTATACGTTAGTTTCTTCAAGCCTTGTGATCAGAAGTTTGTGCAGGTGCGACCTTTTCTTGTCCAAGAACAGAGCAGGAAAAAAACAGAGAAGAGAGAGAAGAAAGCAATCCATCCATTCCTTCCTTCCAAAGAAGATAAATACACTGTTGAGCTAGCTAAGCTGCAAGACAGCAACAGCAGAACGGCACCTGCCTGCTCCTTTCCTTAAAGCTTCCCAGCAGCAGCAGTGCAGTGCAGTGGCATCGCCACCTTTTTCCCGATGTTTCCATGTACCAACGGCATCAGCCAGCCTCCTCTTTTGGTTGCTGCATAGAAAAAATATATATATATGCTAGCCATCGCTAACCACCTCCACTGTTGATCTGAGCCCGGAGGCGAAGGCTCCAACAGTGAGCGCTCAACGCTGCGACCGATCGACGACGCGCCGCTGCCTGTCCGTGCTGTACTATTAGTCCAGCGCCCATCTGGTGATCTGCCTGAACGGCAATGATTCCTAGCCGCCAAGCTTGTCAGGAGCCGGTTGGCGATATGAGCAAAACTACAGTCGCGGTGCAGTCGAAAGCACGTTGCCTGCTTGCGTCGCATGCGTTCTTGGATCTTGATTAAAGCCCTGTTCGGAACGCTTGAGCTTTGCAGAAATTTTACAAAAAAACGATTCGTGAAAAACCATATGATGGTCCCCGTGTGTTTCCCGTATTGTAGTGACGAGTAATTGCCAACTTTTTTTAATAGACTTGAAGTTTGTTTCGTGGATGTTGCAAATTGTGCTGTGTTTGTCTAGGGCGGATCATCCGAGTGAGACGAATGATCCGGATAAGACGAATCGATTGAGTCAGATCATTGATCCAGAGAGAACACAAGTTAACATTAGTATGGGTCGGTTCATCTAAGTTGGTCGGACCGTCGGGTCGGATCATTTGTCCAGCGAAGGTGTATTTTCAGGTTTGTTTGGGTCGGATGATCGGGTCGGTCGGACCACTGGGTTGAATCGTTTGTCCCAGGTTGTAATTTCAAGTTGGTCGGTCAGATCATTAGTTAGCACAACTCGTTTTGGTGTTTTAAGCCGTTTTGGAGTGTTCAGTCAATTTGGTGGCTATGGGGCTTTAACGCCTTTTGTAGAGGACTTCGAGATGAACCTATTGATGATATTTGTGGGCTAATGGTGTGTTATTTTACAATGAGATTATACTATAGAATGTTTTACTTGTATTACGGTGCATGTAGGTGTATATGGAGTAAAAATAGTGAAATGGCAAGCATAGATGACTCCATAGCTATAGGCCTTTGCACACAAGTTGAGACTATGTGAAACATGGTTGAGATAACCATGACGGATTTGAGTGGATGAGCATGAAGATGCTGGATGAGATGTGTGAGGTGTTTGTGTGGTGCATTGTGAGCCACGAGGTGGCTTTGTGGTGTAGTGATGCTTCGGGAGTGAAGCATGTAGGTATGTACCCTTTGCTCATCACTTGTGTCAGTTGATGATTAATTGTGTTGTACGGTGTTATGTGATGAGTTTGCTTGTCGATGATGGTTGTAGGACTTGGGAGCTGCGCCATGGTGAGGTGGACAGGACAAGGACTAAGCTAGAAGAGTTTAGGTCCAGAGCAATCAAAGGATCAGGACTAGGCTAAGAGAGCTTAGGTCCAGAATATTCAAGGTGTTGCTAGAAGATGATAGAGACTAGCGGAGTGGTTACAAGCTGTGAAGACAAGGAGCCAGAGTGGGAGGGTAATGGAGATGATGAGCAACGGTGAGGTGGACCATGACTAAGCTCAGAGAGTAGCTAGGGTCCAAACAGTATGGAAGTTGGATGTCGTCATGGTTTAAGGTGGTGCGTCGGTGTAGCATCTCACATACCAACATAAGATACTACTATAGAACGTCATTGCCAAAGTAAATAAAAAATAAGAGCAACATTAAAAATCACAAGGAAATTAAAACATTATTCACACTTTAATAGAGAACCAACGGAAGCTGAAATAAATGTTTGAAAAAGAGAACCGTTCCACTTCTAACCAAATAAATAGTAAAATATAACACAAATAGTGGCAAGGCACGGTGTTGAAAACTTAAGTACTCCCACACATGCATGTTGCTATCACTCCACTAGCCTTTTTTTACCTGAGAATGGAAAGAGTAAGTGTGAGATTTAGAAATCTCAGCAAGTGCCCAACAACGGTTGCAACACGGTGAGTAAAGGACAAGTAATGTAAGCAAGTAATCGACACAGGTTAATTGCAATGAAACTAGGTTATTGGAAACACTGATACCGATTAGAGATAGAGGTAATAGGAATTGTGAAATTAAGGATAATCGTTATTTAGCAAGTTATGGCAATGACACTGGCGATTACTCCCACACACCCGGTTATACGAGAATAGTCAGGCGCAACGCTATCTTCAACTGTATAACCACAAACGAGGTGTAATATCATAAGTAACGAAAGCGTACGACCCCCATACGTTACTAGGTGGGTAGCAATCTCCCCTATATATGGGTAACCCCAGGCCAGGTAAACATTAAGTAATTACCAGACATTGTGATTAGAGATTGGACTTATTGAGCTAGATCTGAGTAAGGATACGATGAGTGAAAAGGTTGAGAATAGGGAAGCATAATTTTCGATATGAGTCGATGAGAGATGATACTATGGTGATAGTGAGATAAGAATTATTCTAATGAGGTTATTATAAAATAACACACACAAGGGTTGGCAACCATTCAAGTTTTATTATGTGATGAGTGACTATTAGTCCGATTAACACGTACTAAATACATCAATCATGACTCACATACAAAATCATATGAGTAATGGATCATAATATCAGCAAGAATAAAAATAGCAACCCTAATGTTAAAAAATTTCTAGTGGTTTAAACCTAGAGTTGGAACATATTCATATGCTGCCCCTTATTAATGATTTAAGCATGAATTCTAAAACTCTAATTAAAGGCATGAATTCTATAGCATTATTAACTGAGCATTCTAATAAACCTAAAAGCATGGGAACAAGATAACGTAGAACATCATGGTATGAACACAATATTAGAAGTCTATAACCAGGCGAGTATTAGTAATATGATAATAACCACACAAGCATCAGTAATATGATAACAATAGGCAAGCATTGGTGATGTGATAATAACCAGGTAAGATTTAGTAATATGATAATAGCTAGGTAATTTTAGTGATTTGATAATAGCCAGGTAATTTTAGTGATTTGATAATAGATAGGTAATTTTAGTGATTTGATATTAGCCAAGTAATTTTAGTGATTTGATATTAGCCATGTAATTTAGTGATTTGATATTAGCCAGCAAATTTTAGTGATTTGATAATTGTACTCAATGGCAAAGTGACAAGTACTTTGGAACACGTGGTATGCAAAGCGGAAAGGTCACAGCCGCGAGGTACTTGCTTGAGCACGTTCGGCGGACACGCTGCACGAGGGATCCAAGGTGCGTAACTATCCGAACGATTCCTCAGAGGCCATGTGTGAACCTGCGAGGAGATGGAGGCGAATAAGATGAGGGTTAGGATAAAACTAAGGATGGACAGACAGAGATTGTTCGGCCGGAAGGAATTGCATCCGCTGGATTTCGCCATGCGAATTGTCGTTCGGGTGAGTGAACCACGTTCGGCCAAACGAACGGTGTCCCACTGTGTGAATCCGCAAAAATTCCCGTGCGAATCTACATTCGGCCATGCTCCAGCTATCCCAGCCGTGTGGCCACTGTGCCACGGCCACACGATCACCTCCGCCATTGTCAAGCAGCCACCGCCGCCGTCACCGACCATCGCCATCGCCGCCGCCGCCGCCGTGCCACGCCATCGCCCACCATGGCGCCATCGCCTATGCGCCGCCGCCCCACCGCCGACCACTGCGCAACCTAGCCGCCATGCGCCCACCGCTGCTAGCCGTTGTCGCCTCCGACGTCGCCATGCCCTGTGCTTGCGCCGCCGCCACACGGCCCTTGCACTATCGCTGCGCCCACCGCTGGGATCGCTGCGCCCACCACTGGGGTCCTTGCGTCGCCCCTTGGGGAGGGAGGGAGAGAGCTGAGGGAAAAGAGAGAGATGGTAGCTGGTTGTAGGGGAAAAAGGGTTTGCCCTTTTTAATTGGCCCTTAAATCCAGATTAGGGCTTATCAGGTTTGCTAAGAGGCCCCCTTCTAAAAGAAAAATATCAGAGTGCTATAGCTCTCCCCCTTAGAAAAGATTCGGCCTCGAATCGATTACCTCAAGGAAGTAAGATGAGCATAATTGAGAGCATTAATCAAGTGAAAAAAATATTGGAATCAAACCTGAATTAAAGAGATCAGGGCATTTCTCGCGTATTTGGGACTCCAAGTCCAAAGTGGCTTCACATTCAGTCTGATGGGACCACTTCACCTTAACATAAGAGATGGTCCGGCATCAGAGTCGATGCTCCGAACGCTCTAAGATACAAACCGGCCATGCAATGACGGTCAGATCCTCTACGACCTCCAAGGTAGGTAACTCCAGAATTCGATCAGGATCATTTAGATACTTCCTCAACATAGAGACATGGAAAACATTATGGACACCAACCAAGGAAGAAGGTAACTCCAAATGGTAGGCAAGTTTCTCGAACCGCTCAGTGATGGGAAATGGTTCAACATAACGAGGGTTCAACTTTCCTTTAGCCCCCAACTCGAACCACACCCTTGGGGAACTCTCAAAAGAACCTGATCTCCCACTTCAAATTCTAGTGGACAACGAAAACGGTCAGCGTAACTCTTATGGTGACTTGGGTTGGAAGCAAATTGTTCCTGATGTGTTCGATGTGCTCCTTCCATCATCGACTTGCTGAGGTCCAAGTAACTCGTCCTCTCCATCCTCATCCCAATGGAGGGGAGAGCGGCAAGGCCTACCATAAAGTGCCTTAAAAGGAGCCATACTGATATTAGAATGAAAACTATTATTATAAGAGAACTCTGTATGAGATAAGTGATTTTCTCAACTGTACTTCCATGCAAGTATGCAAGAACGCGACATGTTCTTTAATATGTGAATAGTCCTCTCGGATTGGCCACCAGTTTGAGGGTGGAAGGCAATGCCGAAGTTGAGCTTCGGGCCTAGATTCTGATGCAAAGTCTTCCAGAAGTGTGAAACAAACTTGGTATCATGATCCGAGACAATGGTTTTAGGAATGCCATGAAGATGGACAATTTTCTTGACATAGATATTAGCAAGATCACTGGCTAAGTAAAGTGATTTTAACTGGAATGAAGTGAGTCGTCTTGGTGAGGCGGTCGACAATAACCCAAATAGAGTTCATATGCCGAGGTGATCAAGGAAAACCAGCAATGGAGTCCATAGCAATATCTTCTCATTTCCAAGGGGCAACTCCAATGGTTGCAAAAGCCTGACATGACTATGGTGCTCTGCTTTCACTTGCTGGTACATTGCGCACTGAGACACAAACTTAGCTATGTCCTTCATTCCCGGCCACCAAAACTGCCGCTTAATGTCCTTGAACATCTCATTCTCACCAAGGTGAATAGAATAAGGAGTTTTATGAGCCTCACGAAGAATATCCCTCTTCAATTATAAATCGATGGCACCCAAATGTGAGCACAGAAACGTAATAGCCCTTTGCCATCAACAGAAAAGTCTGGCCTATGCGGTTTAGCCCGAATGAAATCTCCACAAGGGTGCCAGAACTCCGAGCCTGAGGCTTGAGCTTCTAGCAAGGCATCAAACAAAGGGGATGAAGTTTTCGATTTCTCCAAAGATAGCGCTGAGAACACGAAAAAAGGGTACTTTGGAGATCCTCAAGCCCTCCCGGGCAGATGTTGGAATAGGAACACAATTACTTCGCTTCCTGCTAAGGGCATCAACCACCACATTAGCTTTTCCCAGATGGTAAGGATAGTGAGGTCGTAGTCCTTTATTAACTATAACATACAACACCGTCTCAAATTCGATTCTTTCTGGGTGAGAAAATACATCAAGCTCTTATGATTAGAGAAGATGTCACACGTCTCTTTGTAGAGATAATGGCGCCAGATTTAGAGGGCAAAGACCACTGCCCCTAGCTCCAGATCATGGGTAGGTTAATTAAGCTCGTGCTTCTTAAGTTGATGAGAAGTATAAGCTATCACCTAGTCCTCCTGCAAGAGGACGCAACCCAAACCCACTCGGGATTTATAATAACCAGATAAGGTTTAGTAAGATGATAATATATAGCCAAGTAATTTTAGTGATTTGATATTAGCCAGATAATTTTAGTGATTTGATAATTGTACTCAATGGCAAGGTGAGAAGTAATCTCAAATATGTGCTATGTGAAATGGAAAGGTCATGGCCGCGAGGTACTTGCCTTGAGTACGTTCGGTGGACATGCTGCACGAGGGATCTGAGGTGCGTAACTGTCCGAACAATTCCTCATAGGCCACATGTGAACCTGAGATGAGAAGATGGAGGTGAATAAGATAAGGGTTAAGATAAAACTAAGGATGGACAGAAGAGATCGTTCGGCCGGAAGGAATCACGTTCGTTGGATTTCGTTGTACGAATCGTGGAGGAAAAGAGAGAGATGGTGGCTGGTTGTGGGGAAAAAGGGTTTGCCCTTTTTAATGGGCCCTTAAATCTAGATTAGGGCTGATCAGGGTTTGCTACCCTTCTAAAAGAAAAATATTTGGGCGCTAATGCCGGGTGACTCAAACCTGTGCAAGTATGGCAGTGGTCCGGCAGCGTCTAGAGCCTAAGAGACTTGCCAGTTGGGCCAGCAGGCACCTAGACATGTTTACGTTCATGGTGAAGACACATGATGAGCATTGGATGAGAAATATTGATCGATTCAAGGTCAAGTGGAGGCTTATGGAAGATTGACACTATCTTCGAGGCGAAGTGAGATGCTATGAAGATGGATTCTAGCTATGAAAAGGAATGTATAGCGTGGGGCTTAGAAATAGCTTTTCAACGTATCCAAGAACACATAATTCGGAGTTCGTATATGAGTTATGCCTTGTTTTGTTAATGGGTCTTGTATATGGCCGAATTGGTGTTGTAAATAAGTTAAGTGGATGGTTGATAAGTGGGTTTTGAACCCCACCACCAGATTATGGTTTTGAGATGGAGTGGTTGGTTTGGCCACGACTATAAAAAAGAGAAGAGGACTGGTTAGGAAATAAACCTTTGGTGATAGAGTTGAGGAGAGGTGTAGGTGTACTCTTGTGAGGGCTTTAGGGAGAGATTGAGATGCTAGTGCTACGACTGGTGTAGAATGGACATGCAAAATCTTAGGTTGATCTAACACTTGAGCACTTCAAGATCAAGATTTTACTATTTGATCAGGGTTTTTGTGCAGTTGAGCTTTGAGAGAAAAAAATACCCCAACTTTCTTATGTTCTTGTAAGTTTTGCTGGGTTTAGTCGAGTTTAGGCTTATTGGCTTTTGTACGATGCTACAATAACTCGTTTTTAAATGGTGCATTATTTTAAGGCGGTGTCTACAGGTCAATTGTAGTAGACACTGTATCGACTTTAGCTATATCAGCCAAAATCGTATGTGTCTATCTCCCTCTTTGTAATATCTCTCGTGAGCAGACATAATTCAAAAGCCAAAAGCTATAGGCCCTGTTCTTTTCAGCTTCTAAAAGCTGTTTTTCGGCTTTTCTACAGTAACTAGCTTTTAAACGGAGTATTTTTTTCAAGATAGGGTCTACTAGTTAATTGTAGTACATACTTTATTGACTTCATTTATATTGGCAAAAACCGCATGTGAGTTTCTGTTACTCTGTAATCTCTCGTACAAACAGCCCAAAAACCACAAGCCATGACCAAAAGTCACAAGTCATGACCAAAAGTCACAAGCCGTAGCCAAAAAGAACAGGCCTATAAGCCACAACCTAAAAGAACCCACCCTTGCAAATCTGCTCTGACTTAAATAAGTGATTTAAAGCCTTGCTTTGAAAGTTGTGTAAGTTTTTCTACCAGGTTGTATGTTGTTTTTCCTTGTGTTGACTCGGATCATCCAAGTCAAGTCAGATAATCTGCCTCAAGTGTTTTGGCAGCTGTGTCTAGCTATTGGTTAGGGTTTTGTGTTGGTTTTCATTGTGTGTCTTGATCTGACCTTTGTAGTTTCTCATGGCTATTAGATGGAAGATTTTTTAAAATATTTTAGGGAAAATTTTTAGTGCTTCCTATTCACCCTCTTTAGTCGCCGACCAGAGTCTTTCAGTTTGATTCACACGGAAATCGAGAAAAATTCACGCGTGCTAAACGGGGCATAATTGATTGCAAAGCTGCAATTGCCATGGATCATGGATTGGGGTTGAGATGGATGTGCATTTGAGTTGGTGGCCCCTCCCTACATGCATGTTTGATGAGCATGCACAAACATATACTACCATGCATATCCCCCCCTCCATTGAATTGAAGAGCTACCACCAACAAGCATTATGGAGTGAAGCAGCACAGCAGCCAGCAGCAGCAGCAGTGAGTGAGAGGCGACACTATTCGCAGGCAGAGGCGTTACGTGATCGAAACCTTTTTTTCTCCTTTCTTGGGGAGAATCTTAACAAGATGAGTTGGACGCTGGACCTGGCTAGATCAATCATAATAGGGTATTGATATTCATCCATCCATGCATGCAGTAGAAGTGTATGTATATGGATGGATGCTGGTGTCATCTGGCAATGATTGCTTCAAAATCTGATCACGGTGGTCCTCTCGTGTGGCCTGGGTGGCAGGGCTCTGGCCGGCCGGCCGGCTCGTCTTGCTACTCATCACACTATTGGCAACGAGGAAGAGAAGTCCGACGAGAGGAGAGATCCAGATTTATTATCGCCATTAACTGCGCCGGTAAGAAGCATCAATTCGCGGCATCAATGTGCATCGTCCTGAGTCCTCCCTCTTACAAGTTCATCCAGCCTCGATCGATCGGCCGCTTTGAAATCTACTACTGTATCTTCTTGCAAAGTTGCAATGCAGCCTCTGGTTAGGTAATTGCTAGCTCTGCATGCCTGGATGGACGCGTGCCTGCCTGCATCATCTGCTGATCTGTATGCCTGCATGTGTGCCGATATAATCTGATGAGCTACCCGTTTCAGAAGAATTCAGAGCAACATGCACTAGTAGTATTATCAGCTGCCTATAAGACGCGCAGGTATCGCTTTCCTTCATGTGAGATGTGGTGTATGAGCTTCACAGCACCAGCGATCCAATCACCTGCAGCGAATTGGGATAACAACTACTACAAGCAGGAGCTGATGTGGTTTTCAGGGCAATCTTGGACACACAAGCCGGATTTCAGATGGGGAGTCTGAAAGCGAAAACCGGCAAGAACCCAGTCACTCCTACCTACATCCTCCTCACAACCTCCTTTTCATACTGTTAGCTTTCATCGTTCTGTCTTTTACTACCCCAGGCTGCAGGGATGCAGCATTGTGCACTTGCAGCTTCCTGATCCTAGCTAGCCTCCTAGCCACAGGTAAATTTTAATTTGCAAGAGTAAAAATGGATCGATGGAGAGGTGGCAATGGCGACTGGCCCCGTCGCGGCGATGGGCTTCCCGTGTCGGGGGCTCCGGTGAGCGACAACCGGCGCACTGTTGTTGCTGCAATGCTTCTTCGGACAGGCGTGGGACAGCACAAGCTCCACATATCTGCTGGAGCCATCTTTATCACCACCTCGCATATATATGGCCTCCAATAACCTCATTTCCAGGGCTTTCCATTCCATCGAACAACTATTTCCATTTTCTTTTCTCTCTGCATGTTTGTCTGTCGCCAGAATTTACTAGGATTGACTGGAAATTCGGCGATATCGACAGAATTAAAAACATTTTTCTGCCGAGTTGAATCTGCGGGACATTTATTCCTGGAATTTATTCACCGGTCGAATTGAAACCCGAACTGTTAATCCCTTGCTGTACTACATACATGGCTGTGGAGGGAGTGGGACAGACAAGCTCTTAGCTCTCCCCTGCAAGGCTTTATATCACCTGTTCAGTGGCTTGGTTGCTGCTGCCAGCTAGGAGTTGAGAGAATGACAGAGAAATTCTGTACATCCATTCAAGTGATGGTGCCAAATTAATTGTTGTTCAATAACTCGTGCATGCTGTACATGCTCATTCATTCAGTCAGTAGTGGTACTCAGTACTGAGTACCAACTCATTCTGTTTGCTTGACGGTTTCCAATTCCATCCCCTGGATTTCTCAGTGATCGTCACATACATACATAATCTCTTGAGTTTTTACGTGTGTGAGGTAGAAGAGAAATAGCTGCAAGTTAGCTCCCATCTTTCAGAGATTGATGTAGAGATGGCATCTGTTTTGGCATTGCCTGGGGCTGGGAGTACTAGTGCTACTGGTTTGCAAGTTGCAGCCTCTGAATGCTAGTTGAGGCTAAGGGGGATATCTCTCTCTCTCTCTCTCTCTCTCTCTCTCTCTCTCTGTCCTCATGGCATCTTCTCTGTTTGCATCATGCAGAATGGGATGTGGCCAGGCAGAATTCAAAAGGTAAAAAGATCCCTGCAGATCTCCACAGGCTTCATTTTTTTTTTCTTCTTGTTTTCATTCCGGAAGCAGGACAACAGGCACCACAAAAGGGACTCCCTTGGCTGCTTGCCCCCTGTGCTTTGCAACCCAGAAACTGGCTCTACCCTACCACACACAGCTGCATACATCCATGTACACACCCTCTCAAGCTTCCTTATTCATCTCATCTCAGCGTTGTCACCCTTGTGCATGCATGGTTTGGTCCGTCTGGTTGTTAAGTTCTTGAAAGCATGCATGCATATGAGTATATGAATCCCCCCCCCCTCTCTCTCTATACACAACAGTACAAGCCAGATGTGTCCTACACAGTTGTAGCTACACTACACATCCATGGCCTAAATATACATGCATGTCCAGTGGTGCTTATTACTTTGCAAACATACCTATCAGTACAAGATCAGGGTTGCTAGTTTATACATGCTCCTATCATTGAGCAGCCTGGCTAGCTACCTTGAGCTATATATTGGGCACCTTGTGCCAAATGCAAAACTACATGCCAAATTAAGTAATCAACTAACTGATAGAACTGATCGGTAACAATAAACTAGTAACAACCAAAACAAGCACTTAATAATCAGGAGCGAGGCTACAACTTGAAGAAACAACATGTCCTTTTCCTTTCCTTTCCTTCTTCCTCTTGTTCTCATCTTAATTTTTCTACACCTAGAAGCTGCCTAAACTTAACCAATTAACCCCAATTGCATGCTTAACTCTGCTGCTGCTCTTCTTTCTTGCAGCAGCAGCAGCAGAAGATTTTCTTGCATGCATGCATGCATGCGTCGCTGCAAACCACCGGTCCTTAGTTACATGCACGCATGCACACGCATGGAAATATGGAGGAAACCTTAAACACAACAACCGCACGCGGGCTCCCTCTCTAGCTAGCTAAGCCACCGCCATTTCTGATTTTTTTTTTTTTGCTCCGTTAACCGTTTCTATCTCTCGACCGGTGAACGATCATCAATCTATGAGAGGTCATGGACGTCGGCGACGTCGTCGGGTTCGGCCGTGGAGACCATCTTTAGCGCCGACCCGCCGGTGGTGAAGGCCTTCTTGCGCACGGCCATGTACTCGGGCCACGTGACGGCTCGGTACGCGGCCTTGCGGCCCGGCGGCATGGCCTCCCGCAGCGGCGCCACCTTGACGTCGGCGGGCGGGCCGAGGAAGTAGCCGAGCGATATCCGGTCGCGCTCGCTGTTGACGACGGCGCGATGGTAGACGCTGTGGAAGCGGCCGTTGGTGAGGATGTGGAAGAGATCCCCGACGTTGACGACGAAGGCGCCCGGCACGGCCGGCACAGCCACCCACCGATCCGGGCCGTGCCGGAACAGCTGCAGCCCCGGCACGAGGCTCTGCAGCACGAAGGTGAAGAAGCCCGAATCCGTGTGCGCGATGAGCCCCAGCGCGTGCTGCGGGTCCGGGCACTTGGGATACCTACGTACGTGCATCACGCACAGCTCCACGTTACTTACACCGACGCTAAGCTACTAGTTTTTCGATCATGGCAGGATGTGTGCATGGTGTGCGTCCCTACCAGTTGAGGTGCATGGTGGCGGCCATGGCCTCGCCGATCTTTTGCTCCGCCTCGACGGCGCCGACCTGCTCGTCGGTGAGCCCGAGCGCCTTGAGGAATAGCTCGAGCAGCCTGTCAGCGAGGGCGCGCATCTCCCTGTGGAACTCCTCCATCACGTCACTGTACACATGTAAAGCAACAACTGTATAAGTTCATGTAGTTGCTAGTAACAAGTTAATTCGCGCGCGTGCGTGCATGCATGCGATGGACACGTCGATGCGATCGATCTGTACGTGCAGCATGAACGGCTAAGTACGTAGGTATTGGCAGCATGTACGCACGTACGTACCAGAAGTGGTGGTAGTCGTCGCCGGCCATGGGCCAGAGCTTGCGGAGGTCGGCGCGGAGGGAGGCGGGGGAGAAGGTGTAGCCCTCGGACCACATGCACTTGGAGAAGAAGGAGGAGATGGGCGGCGAGCCGTAGCCGCAGGCGTCCTCGGGGCCGCGCACGGCGCGCATCTTCTCCGTGGCCGGCAGCGCGAACATGCGCGCGATCCGCTCCTCCACGCGCGCCAGCAGCGCCGCCGGCACGCCGTGCCCAGCCAGCAGGAAGGCGCCCCATTGCTGCGCGGCGCGCGCCACGCGCGCCGCCGCGCCCGGATCGTTAATGTCCACCACCGGCACGGTGTCCGGCCCCGGCTCCCCGCCGTCCACCACCGGGTGGTCGTGCAGCCCCGGCCACGCATGCGTTTCCGGCACGCGCCGCGCCGCCCGGAAGTCGAAGTAGAGCGGGTTCTTTAGGTGCAACGGCGTCGGCATGGCGATCCACCGGCCACTATATCACTTACCACTACACAGCACAAGGAAGCAAGCACTAAGTAACTCACTCACTAGCAGTAGTACAGGCAGAAACAAATTAACTCTCTCACTATATCTTCATACATCTAGGACTTTGCAATAGTGGTCTGAGTTAGTAATGGGAGAGGAGTGTAAGAACTAGAGAAGTACAAGGCTGTGGTATATATAGGGAGAGAAACTTTGGAGCATAGTGGATTAGGAGAGAGAGAGAGAGAGGGAGAGAGAGGAATTAATTAACGGGTGGCCTTTTGGAAGAAAAATCAATGGATGAAAATGCGGTGAGAGGGACGGAGCCTTTGGAGCGATGTGGAGCGCACAAGGCCACCAGCTACACAACACAAATCTAGCGAGTACTCCTGGCACTGCCACCCAATTAATACGGCACATAGACACAAACGCACATGTAGAGCGCTTGAAATAGTTGTGATCACCTCAAGTAATTACTTTGGTCCACGGTAGAAGGAGAATTTGTCCAGGAACCAGGAATTTTACAGTGAGTGTTGATAAATATTATCTGAATATTTTCTTTCTAATCATCATCCAGATTTATGACCATTGGATTAGAGATCCAACGGCTATGAATTCTCCCCTCATCCCCTCCAAAGAAAGGAATCGTTGGATCTCTAATCCAACGATTTTAAATCTAGATAATTATTAGAGAGAAAACATGTTCGGTTTCTCTGCTCACCATTTGAGCGTTGCTCCCAGGAAAGTAGTAGTATCTTTTAAGAGAGCCGGTTTTCCTGGTCCAAATTAATAAGTGTGAGCAAAGGAACTAAACATGCCAAAATAACTCTGTAGCATTTGATTCCTGATTTTCCAGCTAGGCGAAGCCAGAGAGGAGAGCAAAAGGTACGAGCGACTATACTACTGCAGGGAAAAACAAAGCATACTCCATAATCCATATGGTGCACGAGCTATATTTTCTGTAGAAATCTGGTTGGAGATATTGGAGAGATGGATGGAAGGACCGACACAAGGGAGTGATGAGTGATTGGGTGATGGCGTTGAGGATCCCGAGACAACGTAATGCTGGGACAAACGGGGTTGTTTGGACGGGCGTTCCGGCTGGGGGGGCGCAGCGCACCAACACACGTAAGCACTCTTACATGTTTAGAGAAGGCATAGAAGAGTGAAACTTGATGAAGAAATGATCATCAACATATCGTTTACGATGGATACATCGTCTCTCACCGATATAATCTTTCTAAATGAGACGTGGGGTCAAACCTGATAAAATAGGCCACTGTGGATCAACTATTACAAAGTTTTTAGCTTTTTATGAATTTGTATATAAATATTGGTACTAATTAAGTATTTTTTTAAAAAAAACCAACTGACCTGGGCTGGCTACTACCACTGTTTCCAAGGGTTCCTACGAAGAGGATCCTCTGAGGAAAGTCAGCTGAGGCACTGTAGCATAAGTCTGGTGGATGATAGATTGCAGATTTATCACAAGATATTTAGTTTCTCATGTGTTGTGATTTGGGTCGTTCGATCTCAATCCAACGGCCTATAAAGACGTGCAGCTGGTGACTTACCTCTGAAGTCAGCGGATCCGTATCCGGGGTTTTACGGCCGGGGAAATGTAATACTAGTACCAGATCAAGAGCGTGGCTATACATCCTGAATCGGTGTTTCTGAGACACGTGTACTGCTTCTTGATGCGATCTTTGTGTAGCTGTAAAAACCAATAGGAATTGAAAATACCGGTTCTATGTCGGAAAAAAAACGCTATTGGTTTGGTTTAGGTACGTAAATGGGACATATTAGGCTCTATTCATATTGGATTCTAAAACTGTTTTATATAGTAAATAGTTTTTTATAGTATCTAATTTTTAAACGAAATATTTTTTAAGTGAGATCTACTAGTCTATTGTAGTACACACTGTAGAGACTTCATTTATATCGGTCAAAATTGCACGTGAGTATTTATATAGGTTGTTACCATTTATAAACCAAAAACCAATATAAACGGACTCATATATGTTAGTTCTTAGGGTATCTCCAATAGTCCTACATCAGCCGTCGGTTAGCTTGCCACATCATCCAAAAACTGAGCTGGAGGAGAAAGAACGAGGAGAGAGAAGAGAAGCCGTCGTGTCCGCAGACAACAAACACTTTACACAAACCAACGCACGATGAGACGATGGTGCGCACTGTTGAAGTGGAGCCGTCCATCACCCACGCGGTTTGTGGGGCCCACGTGGTGGCGCGACCAGGGTGCGGTGACGGCCACACAACGGATCCGACGGCCATGGTGAACGAAGAAAGTCGTGACGGCGACAAACGCGACAGCGATCTGGCCGGATCAACGGTGGCGAACTCGGAGGCGACAGCGATGATGAAGGACAATGCATGCGAGGGTGGGGTGGGGAGAGGGCGGCGGTTGGAGTGGAGGGAGTGAGCAGCGGCAGGGGTGGGACCGTGGGAGGAGAAGGCGGGCAGTGGAGGGAGAGCGGCGGAGGGTGGGATTGTGGGAGGAGAAGGCAGTGGGGTATGGGGAGAAGGCGGCACGGAGTGGGGAGAGAGAGTGGCGATGGGGGTGGGACCGTGGGAAGAGAAGGTAGCAGGGCGGGGGGAGAAGGCGGCGACCGGAGTGGAGAGAGAGAGTGGCGGCGGGGGTAGGACCGTGGGAGGAGAAGGTAGCGGGGTAAGGGGAGAAGGCGGCGGCCGGAGTGGAGGGAGGGGGTGACAGCCGAAGTGGAGGGAGAGAGCGGTGGGTGTGGGAGAAGGCAGCGGGGAGGGGAAGGGTGGCGGTCGGATAGAGGGGAGGGCGACGATGCGAGAGAGAGACTGAGGGGAGGACAACGAGTGGACTAGAGGGAGAGAGCGACGACGAGGTGGGTCTCATTTTAAATAAAAAATTATAGAAATATGATCTTATAAAGTGTGCTAGAGACAATCTATTGGAGATGTTGTCATCTCTAACTATTGCACATGCCCTTACATTGCTCCATCAATGGAAATTGGGGGAAAACTCCCGTTGGGTCTTTTTCGAAAGAACCGAGAGGGGTTAAATCCGCAATTCTTTGCAACTCATTGCACATGGGAGAAAGAAGACTTAAAAGTTGGGAAGAAAGGCCCCCTCAAATAGGAATGTGCATCTCTTCCTTCTTTTAGAAAATCCACTGAATAACGACAAACACGCTCCCAGTAATTAAGATTGAAAACCAATGTTCTTCTTTCAACAAAACGGACAACCAACAGAGGGAGTACCATACGCTATACCATAGCTAGCCTGAAATAATAAACTTTGTCCTAGCAAAAAGAATACTGAATATGTAGGTAAGAAAATTTTCTAGAGAATACGTGTACAAACTTGGGCCTATTTGAAACGCAAAAATTTCAGAAGAATCTCATAGGCATTCCATATGAAACAGTTCGTTTTCCTCATAAATATGGAAATATTGGCACTCCAAACAGTGCCTTACAGGTGATCCAGCTAGTGTCGATTCTGTTGTAGGAAAAAATACCCAAAACCTGCAAGTCGTTAGGTAGATTTCCATTTTGCCTGTTTGGTCGTCTCAAAAAATAGCTTTCGACAGCAGTGTCCATCGTTTTTTGTAGTCTTGCTCGTATTTAGAACCAATTTTGGACAGAAACGGAGTCATACTACTGTTTGGGATAGACTGTGTGCTAGCATTCTTCACCAGAAATACTACTCGGTATAAGGAAAATAGTTAGTACTGCGATTCTAAGCTTTTTTATTAGCAGAGAAATATCTCTCTGATTTGTACTACATCTACAAAGATACCCCTGTTTTCCCCGCTCTCGTAACCAGGAGCATATGTCTGCTTTTTGCCTTATTTTCATTGAATTTGCACACGAATGCGGTGGTGTTCGGTTGGGCTGATTTTTGGTGGTTTATAACTGAATTTTCACTGTAGCTGACTGAAATTACACTGTAGCTGATGATCGCTTATTTGGTATAATTAAATTTAAAAAATTAAAAATAAAAAAAATAGATGAGCCCATCATGTATAATGCAAACGAATACGGGAAAAAAAATCGGCAAAAAAAGCTCAAAATAAGCCGAAGAATCAGAAAAAAGACAAATTTAGGAATAGTGAAAAATAAACCGAAAGCTAGAAGCTCAACCTAAACGAGCGGAGAGGATCAAGCAAACTCGTATAATAGCTTAACTGTTAAGAATAAATTTCTCTACAAGATAACAACGGATCTTATTTTCACGGAGAAATATATGCACACTAATTTATTCTAGAGATGACCAGCTCTTTGATGTTTTCTAACTTGAATTTCTCAAATGAGGAGAAGAAAGACAAATTGTCAGGTAAATTATGTGCTACGTTTGTTGTTCATATTGTTCGTATCCATTAGACAAACCGCAACCGTACAAACTGAGGAAAATTCTAAAATTGTTGTGAGGATAAATTATCGAGAGACCATGTATTAGGCCTAATATATGTTTATGATGAACAATTGACACTTTGTTTGAATTAAATTTTAAATATTGCAAAAGCTTCGAAAAATTTAGATTTCAATATGTGCTCTTAGGGTTCAGGCGGTCTAGTTGGACTATGGCTGGCGATCTGACTGACTGATGGTCGGTGGTTTGACCTTCATGGGGCTAGCGGGCATACCGGCCATAAGCTTCTGGGAAATTTAACACCAAAACACTTGTGTAGGCTTATTTGAGGATGAATTTACACTTGGTGTCACTAGCATTAGAAAACTGGAGCTGAAACTAAATAGAATTTAACCGAAATTCTATAAAAGAGTTTTCTGATGTAATTAAGTGGTCAGACCGGCTTGTGGCCGGCGGTCTGACCGGGGTAGTTTGATCGACATGATATCGATGATCAGACTGGCTCCGGTGGTCTGACCGTCCTGTTGGCAATTTAGGTTGGTCAAGTTAGGATCAGTGGTGATTGAGTGCGTGCATGACGTGGCTCAAGCGGGAGCATAGAGAAAGACAAGAATAGTGGAGAGGCAAGTTGGTGTATGTGGTATGTCAAGTGACAAGGTCGATGCATGTAGAGACGATTCAGGGAAGTCCGAATGTATGAAGTTGTGACGGCTAGACATTGGGCGCTATGGGCTGCGTGTCAAAGCATGTAGAGATACTTTGAGGCGAAGGTGAAGATGGAGTCAAGAAATGATGTATGTAAGCTTCATCGGGGATATTTTGGTAGTTGGTCAAATACTAGATTTGTGTCTTGATAAAACCCGCGGCGAGGAGATACACAAAGGAGAAGTGGTTTAGGTCAAGGGGAGCTAAAACTAACAAGTTGATTAATCGCTAAATAGTTAGCTGGTTGGTTGAGTCTTGTAAACGCTTTAAGAAACATACATGAGTGTGTAAAACCCTTGTTAGTGGGATTGAACGGGTTTTTCGGTAAGCTTAATGGGTTGGACCTATTAGGATTGTGCTAGTTATTTAGAGGGGAGGAGAGGAGGTTGTGGATTCAAAGATTCTATGGTTTAGTTTTTGCTCTACCACGTTATCTCCTTCTATGGTTGTGCGAGAGAACTTAAAAGAGAAAATGGGTTTTAGCTGCACCTTATAAACATCCATAAGTATGCAAACCTCATCCTTCAAGTTTTGTCTCAAATATATTTTTGTTGGTGTTCTTTCTTGGCTTTGCTTGTTCTTAAGATAGATTTGTGATTTTGGGTTCGTGTGAGTTCTAACCCAATTTTTTTTGCTTAAATTAGTTTATTAGGATATGTGATAATAGATCTGTAAAACCTCATGTATGAGATTCTCACGAGCAATAAGTAATTTGATATTTAGAGTTTGTGTTCTTATGAACTAGATTTGATTCGATTCAATTTGGTGAACTCAAGCCCAAAAAACTTGTGATTCTTGATTGGTTTAAGTTCCTATTGCTTTGAACAACTCTCATGCAAAACTTGAAACTATTTGGATGAGAATTGGGGAAATTCTTGAAATTTTAGCTTTTGACCTGAGAGGTTTTTAAGTCTAGGAACAGGGGTCCGATCAGACCGACCTCAGACCTATGGTCAGACTGTCCTATCGATTAGACCGGTTGCAGACCGGCCCCTCAATGGCAGTTTGACCGAGCCTGTGCGATAGGCTATTGTTTCTTGTTGATTTTTTTGTCTCTAGCTTTGTTTTGTTTAGCGTAGTTTATATGATCTGATCTTGCTAACTATCATAATCACTTAATTGAATATTTGAATACCTTAGAAATAAAAGTTTTAGGAATTAATCAAACCCTCTTAATACCGGTATCGTCCAAGGTTAGTCGCCGCGCGTGAGTGTCCAAAGAGCAAATCAAAATTGCCATGGACAGTTGTCCGTGGTCTCGTGTTAACATGCAATGAGATGGGTGATAGCATTTAACCGGGCCCCACTGTGAGATCTCACCTTCATATCAATGTACACGTCGAATGATTGGACATATTGGAATTAATTAATTTATAATTAACCAGCTTACAAGATAGTACAGGAGACCTCACCTCTAAATTAATGAATATATACACTTCAAATTGCATGACCGGACAAATTAAATAAAAAATAAATTGATAAATAACAATACAATTGTGCTTAACTCAATTTACATATCACCTTTGCAAAATTCCATTTTTTTCCCTTTTGAAGCTATCCTTCCAAGTTTTTTTGATGCATTTAAACTTTAGAAAAAAAAATTCATTGGCAAGGCAGTTAAGTTCACGGCGGGGGGCACCATGGCACATAGCCACATACATGTCATATATTCCTCTGCAACCTCAACAATAATTCTAGCCAACTACATCGCGACAGCAAACCTGTCACCAAACAACAGTACACCGGGCTAATAATAGAAAATGCACAGGATTGCATGGTTCTTTTGGGGTATCCCTTGGCCAGTGTTGAGGGCTAGTATAGTACCTTCAATGGACTCACTAGCCCTAGGCCGACCTCGACGCTTGGAGCCATCCAGCTGAAAAGAAAAGGAATCTTTACATGTTGGAATCTCAAAAAAGAAGAAGAAAAAAAAAGTCATGAACAAAATACTCCTACCAATTTGTTTGATATTCATTGCCCTTGGTTAGTTAGTAAATTAAAAAAAAACTTTTATTTTTTGAAGAGTAAAATTTTTTTTAAAAAAAAAGCTTTAGTTAGTGATGTTGATCTTTTGGAATACTCCCAGTGGAAACAGAAACGATCGCATTATTTTGCATGGAACCAACGTTGTAAAGTGATGTTGTGGGACGCATTAATATTTGTCACGTACACACGGCGACAAGAAAAGATTTGCGCTTTGTCTCATCGCACGTCCTCACATTTGCTTAGCTTTTTTTCTTTGGTAGGTACATTAGCTTAGCTAATGGCTTTTGTTTTGTGTTTGTCGTTTAAGCACGTAGTATTACCAACCAGCACCTTAATTAGCGACCTCTCGTAGCTAAAGGAATAGTTTGCTTGAAGGGGCACATGCCAACTAACTATCCAAGGACATCTAGTCCCTCTGGTCCATTTTATAAGGTGTATTTTGATCGGACAAAAAGATTTAAATGTTTTAGGATCCATAAACCACACAAAGCTAGATATATAATCGCTGTTTAGTGGGTTCTTTTTGGCTGCGGGTAACACGAGCGCTCGTGCAAACAATCTGAATATTGATATGATAAGCCGATAAATCGCTTCGAAAAGGCTGTCCTGATAAGCCGTTTCGAAACGACAGTGGAGAAGTTGTCCCGTTTGTTTATTCGAGAGAAGCTATAAGCCATAAGTTGAAAATTAACTAAACAGTTACCCTCTCATTGAATATAGTTTGTGTGGTTAATTAGTTTATTAACCACACAAAAATAACTCATAAGCTATAAGCCATAAGGCTGGCGGTCAAACCGGTGAGACTGTTGTCGCAGGTCAAACTCTTGGCTTTGAAGAAGCTTATGAGTTTGTATTTTCTATTACATCATATTGCTAATACCAGGTGAAGTATTTTAAGAAGTCATTGACTTCTCCATGACTTGCCATACTCGACCCTACAACTATACCACGCTAATTAAGAGCATGTGATTACTTGATTAATCCATCGATCAGGGGCCAAATTAATGGAGTATTTGGTTGGTAATTAATCAGCATCCCAGATCCAAGGCGCTGTACTGGCTGTGGATTCGTCGTGCAATATAATTAAAACCGTTGTGATCGACGTCGTTTCTGGTATGCCCAACAGTGGCTATAGTGCATGGACCACGTGTCCTATATCTGATCTACATATCTTCCTTAGTGCATGGTGCTTAATGCTGTCACTAATGTTCTTTACACAAAGCTTATCCTACGCCGCTTCCCTACCACTTACCAGTAACGCAACTAGCTAACTAGGAACAACTCGACACTGTCGGGGGAATGCTAGATTTACGCGCTCCCATTGTTTTGGCTTCAACTTATGACTTCTAATTTATTATTCATTACTTTTGTTTTTTCTGACTTTTTATTTTTTGGTTTCTTTTGTATATTCATTTGTATTGTCCTGATAGGTTTTTTTTTTCTATTTTAAAAATTTTTAAATTTAATTATGCTAAAAAAACCACCAGTAGTTATAGTGTAAAATAAGTCAGCTATAGTGCAAAAAAGTCATAATCTAGTTCTGTAGCACCTCACATGCCATCATAAGATGCTACTATAGAACGTCATTGCCAAAGTAAAAAATAAACAATAGCAACATTGAAAATCACATGGAAATTAAAATTTTATTCACACTTTAATAGAGAACTAAAAGAAGCTGAAACAAATATTTAAAATATAGAATTGGTCCACTTCTAACCAAATAAATAGTAAAGAATAACACAAATAGTGGCTAGCTATGATGCCGAAAACTCAAGTGCTTCCACCCCATGCATGCTGCTATCACTCAACTGCCTCTTTTTTTACCTGAGAATGGAAAGGGTAAGCGTGAGATTTGAACATCTCAGCAAGTACCTAACAACGGTCGCAATACGATGAGTAAAGGACAAATAATGTAAGCAAGTAATCGACACAGGTTAATTGCAATGAAACCAGGTTATTGAAAACACTGATACCGATCGGGGATAGAGGTAACATAAACCGTGAAATTAAGGATAATCATTATTTAGCAAGTTATGACAGTGGCACCGACGATCACTTCACACATACCCGATTATACGAGAATAGTCAGACACAACACTGTCTTCGACTGTATAACCGCAGACAGGGTGTAATATCCTGAGTAACGAAAGTGTACGACCCCCCCGTACGTTACCAGGTGGATGGAAACCTCCCCTATATGTGGGTAACCCCAGGCCTGGTAACCGTTATGTTGTTAACATGTTATCTTGAGTAACGAGACAACATGAACAGTGGAATCAAAGATAATTGTTATTTAGCAAGTTATAACAATGGCACTGGCGATTACTCTCACATACCTGGTTATACGATAATAGTCAGGTACAACGCTGTTCTCGACTGTATAACCGCAGACGGGGTGTAATATCCTAAGTAACAAAAGTGTATGGTCTCCGTACGTTACTAGGTGGGTAGCAATCTCCTCTATTTGTGAATAACCCCAGGGCAAGTAACCGTTAAGTTATTAGCAGACATTGTGGTTAGAGATTGGAATAACTGAGCTAGATCTAGTTAAGGATACTTTGAGTGAAAATGTTGCAAGGGTTGAAAATAGGGAAGCATAATTTCCGATATGAGTCGATGAGAGATGATACTATGGTTATAGTGAGATCAGAATTATTCTAATGAGGTATTATAAAATAACACACATAAGGGTTGGCAACCATCTAAGTTTTGTTATGTGATGAGTGATTATTAGTCCGATTAACAGATACTAAATACATCAGTTATGACTCATATACAAAATCATACGAGTAATGGATCATAATATCAGGAAGAATAAACAAAACAGCCCTAATATTAAAAGATTGCTAGTGGTTTAAACCTAGAGTTAGAACATGTTCATATGCTACCCCTTATTAATGATTTAAGTATGAATTCTAAAACTCTAATTAAAGGCATGAATTCTAGAGCATTATTAACTGAGCGTTCTAATAAACCTAAAAGCATGTGAATAAGATAACCTAGAACACCGTGGTATGAATACAATATTAGAAGTCTATAACCAAGCGAGTATTAGTAATATGATAGTAACCAAGCAGTCATCAACAATATGATAACAATCAGACAAGCATTGGTGATGTGATTATAACCAGGTAAAGTTTAGTAATATGATAATAGCTAGGTAATTTTAGTGATTTGATAATAGCTAGATAATTTTAGTGATTTGATATTAGCCAGGTAATTTTAGTGATTTGATAATTCTACTCAATGGCGAGGTGACATGTAATCTGGAACACGTGGTATGCGAAACGAAAAGGTTACGACCGCGAAGTACTTGCCTTGAGCACGTTCAACAGACGCGCTGCACAAGGGATCCGAGGTGTGTAACTGTCCGAACGATTCCTCAGAGGCTACGTGTGAACCTGCGAGGAGAAGATGGAGGCGAATAAGACGAGGGTTGAGATAAAACTAAGGATGGACAGAAAGAGATCGCTCAGTCGGAAGGAATCATGTCTGTTGGATTTCACCATGCGAATCGTAATTCGGTCGAGCAAACCACGTTTGGCCAAACGAACAGCATCCCACTACGCGAATCAGCAAAAACTCCCATGCAAATCTACATTCAGCCATGCTCCGGCCAGTCCGGTCATGTGGCCACTGTACACACCAAGATCGTCACCTCCGCCGCCATTGGCGGCGAGTTATCGCCGCAGCCGCCGTCATCGTTTGTCTGTGTCGCCGCCCGCCACGGCAGCCACCACCCATGCGCCGCCGTCCAGCCCGCCGCCGCCACGGCCGCCGCCCGCCACCACCGCCACCCGGCCGCCATGTGCCCACCGCTTCGCCTCTGACGTCGCCGCCGCACACCCCTTGCGCTGGCCACCAGCATCACCACTGGCGCCGATGCCACCGCCAGGGTCCTTGCGCTGCCCCTCGGGGAGAGAGAGAGAGTTGAGGGAAAAGAGAGAGATGGAGGTTAGTTGTGGGGAAAAAGGGGAAAGAGAGAGTCTAGGTGGTGTTGTCATAGCAACACATTAGTTGGCTTCTGATTTTGTGAAAATTCACTGTAATCTCTTGAGCGATTATTTGTGCATAGCTTGTTAACCATAATGTCGACCATACCAACTGATGATATATAGATTCTAGTTTCTTCTTCAAGTGCAGTAGGGTAGGAAACTAGGATATAGGATAGGATTTTAGGATAAGCTAAATGGAGGCAACATTGCAACAAGGTGCTTAGTGATGTTGTTAGTATCCCATCCACATCTAGGAAAAACTTGACGCCATCAGAGAGAATGTAAGATTTTTTTAGTTAACTCCTTACCTTTTCTTCTTTTAATTAAAGAACATTTAAACCTTATCGGGTGAGTTGACACCATATCCATAAGTCGTAGTATCAATCTACCACTAATTCATGCCCATCTATGTGGTAGAAAAGAACCAAACCCTAATCTATCCTAGTGGGTGAAATAAGTATTATCTCTCCTGTAGATGTTTAGATGGAGCTCTGTTGATATATGTGAGGCGTCAATATACATAGATTTATTCATTATACCATCTGTTGGGGAGGGTCCATCGGGCCCACAACCACCTCGGAGCGGCGGCACCCGTTGGAGGGTTTACTCCGAGCCAAGTCCCCAAACCAACTATAAACGAGGTACACAAGATCAACCCCAGAAGGGTCCGGGGTCAACCCTTGGCGAGGTACGCAAGGTCGACCTTAGAAGGGCCCGGGGCCAACCCCGAGCGAGGTATGTGAGGCCAATCTTGGAAGGGTCTGGAGCCAACCCCATGCAAGGTACGTGAAACCGACCCTGGAAAGGTTTGAGGCTAACTCCGGGCGAGGTACGTGAGGCCGATCTTGGAAGGGTCCGAGGCCAACCCTAGGTAAGGTACGCAAGGCCGATCTGGAAAGGTCTGGGGTCAACTCCGGACGAGGTATGTAATACCAACTTTGAAAGGGTCTGGGGCCGACCCCAGACCGACCCCGGAGTCTTGAACATGGTGGAGCCCACGTGAGGCAAAGGACGCAAATACCCCTAGGAGTAAACTAAGCCCCAAGGGCAATCTTGTAACTTTACTTCCCTTTCCCTCTTCCTCTATAAATGGGAAACTGGATTCTTTGTGCAAACTTGAAATGCCTACATTAATCAACGAAGGGAGTAATTGGGTTATGGTCATTTGAAAATATTGGTTTGAAATTACACACTTGTCTCTCTAAGAGAGCAAATCAAAACTACTTTGATGGGAATCTAGCGTGTGACCTGTTGAGCGGTTGTCTACATGGCTTGTTAACCATATCATCGACCACTCTAAGTGATGTATTGATTCTTGTTTGTTCTTCGAGTACAGTAGGATAATCAACTAGGCCTTTAGGGTAAGCTAGATCGAGGCGACATACATGCAAATTCATGAAACAAAAAGATCGAGCACCACTTTCAATTGGGTCTCTGCTTTTTTTTTTCTTCTCATCTCGTCGTCGGATCTTGTCACTTATCTCCGCTTCTTTGGCCTGGCTAGGCTCCAATGCGGATAGGGTGACCAGCTGAATCGCTGAAAAGTCACTACACCACTAGCAACAGACACGCACACCACAGCACAACACAACATGCAGCATGACAAGCTCTACCGTGACTAGGTTCATTTTTTATTTTGGCTTTTAAGGTATCGCTTTCTGCTATAGTAACTAGTTTTTAAACGGTCTATATATAGATTATAGTAGATATTATACTGAGTTCAGCTATACCGACTAAAATTATATATAATTGTTTTCCTCTACGTATTATTTCTCATGAACAGTCAGAATTCAAAAATCATATACCCAAAACCAAAATCACACTACAAATAACCCACCCCACGTATAGCTAGCTAGAGTTTGCACGGCACATCCATGTCCTCCTATAGCTATAGATTATTACGTAGTAGTATACATGGAAACCAATTCCATCTCTTTTTTTTCTTTGTTTGTTTTGGGAATCGGAGCCAGTTGATCTTGCTTGCTCCTTGGATAGGGCGAACTGAGTTGAGTACTTGAGTTGTTCATTTGATAATTATTGTGTTGGGAAAAAAAGAAGAAGAAGAGAAGAGTAAAACAACCCTTCTAGAACGGGGACCTAGCCAGCTATCATGTGTATAATTTCGATGGATAACACACGTTCCATCATGAAATATCGTGTCTTTTTCCTCCATCCACTCCCTGTCAAGCTAATACTATGTACAGTAGTGCCTGTTCCATGCGTCTATTCCACTGTGATTAAATTATCAGCTGCTTGTTACATACAGTGACCGATAGATGATTTATGGGATGAATTATGACATCTAATGACCACTCCCAGCCAATGACAGTGAAAACCCATATCGAAAAATTAGCTGAGGTGTGATCTTGTCATTGGAACCGTACGACGGACGTGTTTCGCTAGCATCCTTTCCTGGATTTCGTAGTCTGATTGGCTGCTCCATCTTTAGTTACACGTGGTTCAATCGTGTTAAAGCAGGACATTTACGACGACGGCCAAGTCTTCAATCCATACGGTCTCAGTTTTTAACTTATTTTATTTTTTTAGTTTATTTAAAATAGAAATCACTTAGAACACGCTGATTTTTAATTTCGGCTCATTTTGACTTTTTAGAAATTTAAACCGTAAACCAAGGACCGGGCCCAAATCTCAGGGCAATTAATGGATCGACCAGCTAGTGGTACTAGCAAGAGAACGCATTGCGTATATTGCATGGTGGTGATCGGTTCTATTTGAAAGTTGAAAGCTTATGGTGAAAACATCTTGTGGTGGTGAAAAAAACATCATGGTGAGAGGCTTATTTAACATAATTAAATTTAAAAAAATTGAAAAATATAAAAAATATGTTAGCCCATCACGAGACAAGCATAACGAATACGAGAAAAAAAAGAACCGACAAAAAAACTCAAAAAAATCAAAAATTCAGAAAAAGACGAAATTATAAATAGTACAAAAATAAACTTAAGCTTTAAGCCATAAGCTATATTGAGCAGGGCCAAACTGATGAGTCCTAAAATGGAGGCTCACCATGTGGGCATTCCAAGCCCCCAACACATGTTGTCTAGGAACATTGTCAGGCCAGGGCCGGCCAAATATGACAAGCAAAATTGGAATTAGGAGACGTGTCTTCCATGTGGATGGCACATGATGTGGGGAAACCTACCTCAAAATTACAGCACATTAACAGTGTCAGAATATAAGCAAGATTGCCTCTGCCTCCCCCACCCTCAACGGTTTGCTCTTTTAATCAATTGGTCTGCTCGGTGCGTGCAACTTAACTACCATGTGTATCCAAATATAGGTCTATTCTTTTTTGCTGAAGTTTATGGCTTTCGACTGCGGCTTGTGATTTCTAAGCTGTTTGTACGAGAGATTATAGAGTCACAGAAACTCATGTGCGGTTTTTACCGATATAGATAAAGTCGGTACATTATATACTACAACTAACTAGTAGGCCCTATGTTAAAAAGATACTCCGTTTAAAAGTTAATTACTATATAAAAACCAAAAAGCAACTTCTAGAAACTGAAAAGAATATGCCATATTTATCATGTAATCAAATTTGGCGATGCATGCATATACATATGTACGTATGTGGGTGGCACTGTCCATCTACACCAGAGAGATAACCATGGTCCATGGAGCAAACTCTCACTAATGGAAGTATTTGTACATGTGTTGCACTTGCATACTTAGGGTGTTAACCACTGGAAAACTTTAGGACAAAGTGTGCGAGGGTGGTGGGTGGTGAGGGATAGTGTGATGTCCCTTAGGCTGTGAGGGTGGTGGTTGGTAGCTACGGAGAGTAGGGAGGGGATGGAGTGTAGGGCTGTTCTTTTTCTTTGAAGTTGGTGATTTTTAATTTTTATTATAGTATCTAATTTTTAAACGGAGTATTTTTTAAGATAGGCTCTATAAGTTAAACGATGTACACATTAAAAGTCTAATATTTGTATCATCCAAAATCGCAAGTGAATATCTCTCTCTCCGTAATCTGTACCGTAAACAGCCAAAATTCAAAATTTCATAAATCGTAAACCGCAACCGTTGCCAAACAGGTCCGTAGTATCTCCTTGCTGACAGGACGACCAGCACTGAGAACTCAGTGGGAAAGCATAGCATGCACAAATGCAGCACATGAACAATGCTATGCAAGAGTGAGGCACTGGAGAAGTTAGTTATATTTCAGTATTAGAACCGCTCATATGGGACAAGAACAGCGCACACTAGCATTATGTATAGCTAGCTAGGAAGGATCCCTTTGCTTAACAACAAAGAGGAGACTGCTTCATTGTTTCTCAAGCACCATCGATCAAAGACAGGACAGTTGTGAAAGAAAGCAGTTAGGATCGACATCTTTACGAATATGTGCTGGTTATCATGATGAAACCCTTGAGGGATGTCTAGCTAAAGCATTTGCTTTTCCTCGACCTCCTTTTGCATCATACTGTAGCGTAGACTAGTCAAAGAATTAATGGAACGAACATTTGGCGGAGCTTCAGCAAATTTTTTCTAGTTCACGGTTTCAATTACTTTGAGATGCTTGGTTCGATTGATTTTATAAATTTGTCGATGTATAATGTGACTGGCCAAATTTCGCACGCACCTAAGCAGCTAGATGCATATGCCTTTTATAATTTTGTTTGATAATAGACTTCTATTTGTTATACAACTCAAATTATTGTGATTGAAAATATATGGAGTTGTATTTCTTATACAACCGTAACAATTATAATATATTTCAGATTAATCTGTGTTGTTATAATTTGAATCCACCAAAATTGATGGTGTAGACCTTTTTTTTTCTCCGATTAAGATGAGAATTTCTATCCCTTAAAAGCGAACGTGATGACTTCTTTTTCTATCGCTTTAATAATATAAGGCTACCAAATAGTTTTGTGCAATATAGCCAAATCCAACTTCAAATGATTTAATGATTAGGGCACACAACATAGATTAATTTGATTGATATTCAAAATTTTTAGAGATAATTAGCTTAGTACCAACACAAAGAGGTAACTTTTAACTTTTTTTGGGTGAGAAATAAAAAATAGCTTATTTTAGGTCAATAAAAAATGAAAAATAAAAATCTAGCTAATAGTAGTAGTTAAAAATCCAAAGTTAGAATCCTCTTCAATCGCAATCAAGCCCATTGAACAGAGGGGGGCAAAATGACATGCTCAATTTGCCAAGTGACCCACTTGTCATGTCCGGTACTAGCTAGTGTCCACTGATTCATCCATATAAGCCAAACCATGCTTCATGTTTGTTTGTATAAACTGCCTCTATCACTCTTATCCCCTTGTAGCTTCTTCGGTGGTGCTCCAAACAGCTGTGAGCTTATGATTTCTTGATTTTTTTTGTTGATACCGTAACGATTGAAAATGCACTATAATAACTGTAGCTTTTTATGAGTAATTAGATTTAAAAATAAAAAAAGTTATATCATCGTAAGCAATTGAATGGAATAAGAAGAAAAAGAAAAGGCAAAAATCACAAAAAAAAAAGCCAAAAAAAAGAACGGAATTACGAAGCCGATGTGTTTTAGAAGTCAGAAGTAGAAGTTGTTTGAAGCGGAAGATCATCCAGCAGGGGTCCCACAAGCCTAAGTGCGAATCCCCTTTTATATCTTTTTGTGCCACCACAATCACTGGACAGAGGAACACGATGCAATCGCCAAATCTTAGCTAAAATACGATGTGAATTAATCACTGATAAACAGGGATAAAAGCAGATAAATGCGATAATATCTTAACCTGTCTGGCCGGGTATCTACATATCCCAGGTCTCAGAGAAGGTGGGAGTGAGTGGTTAAGATTAGTAGATATGATGATGACTTGGTTTGTTCGTCGCTATATATATATATATATTTTTGTTTTACTGCCAATTCTTAAAATTACGAGTGTCAACAAATAGTACTTCAATCCTCGCCAAAAAAAAATAGTACTTCAATATTTGAGATTTTCAAAAAGATATATTGTTTGGTACAACCTAGATGAACATGTTCAGTTGTCTCTGTAGAAAATGCTCCGTCCCTTGACGATGCAGTCATGTAGTTTTTCTACTTTTGTTGGCAAAAATAGGGCGTGCATGTGGAATTAACTATGTTATTCATATTTGCAATCTAACGCCCCTATCCTCTCTTCAGCATTTTTTTTTCAAACGGATTAACCCGAATTCTATTACCAAGCAGCGGAATATTTACAACTGCCTTTTAGAAGCAGCACAGAGCCGCATCAAACAGTGACTGACAAGACCGAACAAAAGGCACTGTTCAGCATTTATTTCTAAGCGCGCGCACAGAAACCTTTTTTGATCCCTTTTCTGAACATTCAAAGAGGGACGATTTCAGCCATTTTCTCATGTTACACTCTTGATTTGATGACTTCCTTGATCCATACGTACGTGTAGCCAAAATGTTTACTAGATTTTTACAACGTATACGGGAGGGCTTTGTGCTTCACAGCAGATCGTGCTTTTCCTCTTACCACTACGCTGAGAAAACCTACGAGAGGATACAAAAATATATATCACCGTCAGTTTTTTGTTACCGCCTGAGGACTTTCAATTCTGAATTTGTTAACAAGCTCTACAATACAAGATCTTTTTTTTTTTTGCTTGCTTGTACTCACCTGATCTTCTTCTCCTGCTAGCAAATCTTTTTTTATCTCCCTCGCTTTGGGAGCAGTGAGGCTCACCCTCTCCTAGAATCTCTCCCAACGGATGAAAGCCAAACCGGTCGTGCTCCTGTGGCGGCGGAGAGTCAGATTGGGCTTCGCCATCCGTCTTGGCAGAACGTATGTTGTGCGTCCCTGCTTGCGTGTGCTGCCTTGGCAGCACGTACAGAGCGCAGGCATGTCTCTGCGCGACTGATCCGAAAGAAGAAGAAGAAGCTTTCCTTCGTCAAGGGGATATCGATCGCGTCAGGCATCCAAGCTCCGATCTAATCTTTTTTTTTTTTTTTTGCTTTGCTTCCGTGATTCTACATCCGAGGCTCGACAGCTTTCGGTTCTGCTCAGAACAGGAAGACACAGGTCGATGCCAGAACAGTAAATCCTCCGTAGCGAACACGTAGTAACATCGATCGGCTCCCAAGTGCTTGGTGTTTTGCGAGCGAGAGCGAGAGAGGCCTTGGCCTTAGCGTTGGTCTTTCTCTGGTCGTTTCTCTTGGAGCGTGTGTGTGGTGGCACCTATCTGGTCATCGACTCCATCTGTGGAAGAGTGCGTGCTTGCTCTGCCTGCCTGTTTTTTTTTTCTACGGCTCTCTTTTCTCCCTTCCTGTACGTGGGTGAGACGAGATTAGCAGCGAGCAATCTGCAGCTCTTGTCATCATCTGCCCCTGCCCCCAGCCAAGCCGCTGCGGGGCACGTACCAAAAAAAATCTAGTCCTAACAAATCAGCTCGATCGATCTGCTCATCATTAACCCAATTATTATTACTGGCTACCAGCTGCTTGCCAGACAGCTAGCTGGCATTATTCCCTTGCAGCTAGCTAGCAGTGACAGCTACATGCGGTCACGCTCGCCCTTGCCACCGGAGTACTGGATGAGGCAGGTTACCCGATCCCATCCATGCGCAGAATGTGATCGATCGAGGTGATCGAATCCGGCAGGTATGGATCTGATGAGTAGAGACCGAGGCCAGCCATACCGTGCCATATACATATGCAGCCATGCACGCCTGTAAGCAACTCATGCATCTTTGTAATTCAGCATGAGAAAAACACATGGATGAGCCAGTCGAGCTCGATCGATCGATCATCAGCCTGCAGCGATCTGTCGTACGTCGTCTTTCGCGCTCGCTCGGCATGCGCGAACTGGCAACAATCACATCGAGATGGACCGTCGATCTGATATGAACGAGAGACGTGCTGCATGTGGCCTATGTAACAAGGGCAATACCATGGCCCCCTGGACACTAGCATGCACCCCATCGCCATGGATCAATCAATGATCGCCAACGCCGTACCTCCGATGGAAACGGACAACGGAATGATTAAGCAGGACGAGTGAGTGAATGAATGGGCATGCCCTAGCTCTGCCCAATGATCCTGCATGGCCCTGGGTAAGGCCGGCCGGCATGCAGAACACTGAGCAGAAGAAGGCCACCCTAGCTAGCTACCCACTGCGTGCACAAACCTAGCAGTAATCTTCTCGCTCTGCACAAGTTGCAGCAGCCGAAGTCAAATACGCCGTCGAGACGGACAGCCAAAAGACGCGGCCAAGCAAACGGACAAATGTTTGGTATTTGGCGCATCGTTTGTTGGTTTTTGCAGGCTGGCTGACACGCGGGCGCGCGTGCACCCATAGATAAAGCTGGGCGCGCTTCTTGCTTGATCTGTTTCATACCTGCAGGGCAGAGAGATGCTCCTTTTTAAGGGGTTCTTTCTTCACCCATCGATCGGCCCTTTCACTTCGTAAACACACCATCAGCTGGTGCCTTTTTTTCCGTCCTTGGAAGCAGCTGCTACGTCCAAAAGGGCATCAGGGAGGACGGGCAATCTGCGTTGCCCAGGCGGCCGAAAAAGACGCGCAGGTGTCGAACATCCATAGGCGCAGGGCGGCGCTCGTGGGCGCGGGAAAAGTCCAAGGAATATTGAAGTGGAACCGTATAACGATGGAGCTAGGGTACATGCGCTGCTGCTGCTGCTCAGCTAGCTATACGGTTTTTTCCCCTCCCGTGATCGAGAATTATTTACCAGCGGAATGTTTCTGAACAAATGCGTGATCGATGCAGTACATTGTACATTGGGTTTACTTTGAAACGATGAGCGGCTAGGCCTTTATCTCCGCTGGAAGTTGAGGTACTTGATCGCTAGAGCGAAGACGACGGCGAAGAGCACGCAGAAGCCGACCACCATCGTCGCCACGATGCCGAGGAACTCGTGCCTGAATCCGAAGTGCTCCTTGAGAAACGCGACGACGCTCGTCGAGCTAATGCCGTCGGCGAGCAGCAGAGGCTGGTCCAGATCTCCGAACTGGGAGGTCAGGAGGCCGTAGAGCGTCCATGACACCGGGTTGGCCCAGTAGTACCATCTCCACCAGACAGGAATCCGCTGCATTAACCAAAAAATCAGATTGTAAATTAACCATCAGTGATTTTTTTTATTGGTAAACGATTAGGGCTGCAACAATGAACTGTCAGTGTACAAATAACGTGGCATCAATGCTGTTGTGCTTACTGCGTTCCAAACGGGCCCTAAAAATACCATCTTTCGAGAAAAAGAAAAGCTAAACAAGCCCGGTGTCCAGTGGTTACGTTGTTGTGCACAGTGATCTCACTGATCTATTAAGCCCACATGGCCTCATACGTTCTGTAGAGCCCAACTCAACATATTAGGGCTCGCCTAGGGCAACCAAATTACGTTACCCTCTCAAAAAGAAAATAGTTAAAGCAATGTTTTCATGGCATTCCATGAAATTGCTTACGAACTCCATAGAGTGCAAGCAACAACAAAGGGGTTCCTTTAATACTTTACATACTCTAGGACTTAACTCATATCAGGCTGTCAAATGCAAAATAAAATAAAATAGAAGCCGTTGTAGGACAAAAGTTTCTTGATAGGTCTTGTGAAATCAGCAAGAGGACGTTAGGTGCAAATTATGTAGGTACTGTTTCTCCCATACCTTTCTTGGGATCATGAATCCACAGAAGAGATTCCATAGCGTGTAGAATGGAGCAGCAATAATAGGTGCAACTGTATGGTTTGGAGTGATCGCCGTTGTCATCATGCCATAGAAGGTGAAGTACAGCAAGGTGAAGTACATGAAGAACAGATACCACAAGAACTTCACTGCTGTCCACTCAAACGAGCCCAAACTGTAGAAAATTGTACCATAGATAAGTGACTGCACAAGAATGTAAGGGAACTCCACAGTAACCTGCCGAAGAACAATGTGTTGTTAGTCCTATTCATGATGTGGGCACCAAATATGCTGAGGGGATAAAAGCTCTGGACAAGAAAATACCAGAGAAAATGCAAAAGGTAACGCTGAATACATCCCAGCAGCTCTCTCTCTGTATGATACAAATCTTTCGATGGAAATCACAGGTTGAACAGAAGTGGCGTTAGTAATTCCTACGAAGAGTACGGCTGCATACATGGCACCCATGGCATTGAATATATCATGTTGGGTCTCCCTGGCAATTATACAACGACATTATGCTCAGCTCACTGGAAAGACAACTATATGTAAAGGTATGCTGGAAAATTGATGGCAGAACCATCAGTGGACATACCTTCTGGAGCCAAATTTCCAGCAAATCGTCCCAAACATCAAGGAAATGATGACAGTGTAGAAGAATCGAACTGCGGTGTACTGAGGATTCCTCCAGTATGATAGGTTCTGCTTCCATAAGCAAGCGACATACTGAGAAAAGAATGGTTGAGCATACTTGGTGGCGAAAGTAAGTTCTTTTGATTCGCTGTTCGGTTTGCTCAGGGTCTCAACCATTTCTTTGGTCTGCCTGAAATACAATAACACAAACAGGAGTGAGTAGTGAAAAAGTGACTCTAAAACACATAGAGAGATTAAAAGGGACTTTGTGTTTACTGAAATAATTTCGATTTCCGATAATATTCAGCAAAATCCACTCCAAGAATGTGCTCCATTTGAGTACTTGTGACCTCCAACATCCATGCAGCAGGATTATAGCCATCCCTGATTTTAGGCACTCCTAGAATTGCCTGCTTGTAAACTTGCTGATGTAAGTACAGTGACCTTGTCTAAGTTTTTGTCAGAGAGAACACATACCACATACAGAACTTACCTCAAAAAATTCAACCAGATTGCGTGATTTCGAGCCTAAGGGACCAGCATATATAAGTTGCCCTCCGCGCTTCATAAACAAAAGCTGAGCAGCAAAAGCACATAAGTTAGGAGAGGACAATGGTGGAATCTTAGTACATACTAGTACAAGATAAAATCATGTATGTTCCATATGTAAGATCAACGAAACATCAATGGATGAAATTAATTTCTGTTTCACGTTCATTGTTAAAAACAGATATTTTATAAAGAAAATAACCTCATCAAATGACTCGAATATGTCGATACTTGGCTGATGGATGGTGCACACAATTGTCCGTCCTGTATTAACAATATTTCGTACAGTTCTCATCACAATGGCTGCAGACCTAGCATCCAACCCTGATGTAGGTTCATCCATGAACACAATAGAAGGATTTGCCACAAGCTCCACAGCTATCGTCAACCTTTTACGTTGTTCCGTAGACAAACCATTTACTCCTGGCAGGCCAACAAGAGCACCACTTAACGCATTCAGCTCAACAAGTTCCATCACCTCTTCAACAAACACCTATGAAAAGAACCAGCAGGGATCAGGAGGACAAAACGATAATGTCTGGTATAACCTAACACAGAACTTAAGCCAAGGCTTACCCTTTGAGTGTCAACATCAACATGAGAAGGCAATCGGAGGCATGCGGAGTATAACAAAGATTCAATCACAGTCAAACAAGGTGAATGCACATCGTTTTGTTCACAATAACCGGAGATCCTAGTGAAAGTCTCTTGGTTCTTAGGGTACCCAGATATAGTGATGCTTCCTTCTATGAGTCCTCCGGTCTTCCGGCCAGCTAAAACATCCATGAGGGTGGTTTTGCCAGCGCCACTGACTCCAACAAGTGCTGTTAGTATCCCTGGCCTAAATGCTCCAGTAACATCAACAAGCAACTGCAGGCGGTCTTCTGCTATACCCTGCTTTTTCAATTCCTGCTAACAAAACTGGATTATGAATGAATAAATTATACATCTTTTTTTCTAAGAAATTTTAGTCATACATATGAGCCACCTCTGACGTACCACTGGTACATCAACGTAGTAGTTGATATTCTTAAAGCACATAAATAGGGGTTGAAAAGGTAACACCATGCCCTTCTGTTCCTTGAGATTAAGCCCTGGAACACAGCCCATATACATGATTAGGAGCCACACTTAATAAAAGGGGAAAAAAATCTTTTGATGTGAGTACTGGGACCAAACATTTCATTTATCTAGCTTTACCATTTAGTGAAGTTGAATGCAGGTAAGATCTTAGCTCTAGGGCTACCCTGTCATTCTTCCTCCTAGAATCCTTGTGCCGAATTTCATCTTTGGACACAACAGCTTGCATATTCCCGATTGCTGTGAAGGAGCAACACTTTGTGAGAATGATAAACTATTTTGAATAAGTTCAAGTTGTCAGGGTCTTAGAAGGTAGCGTAAACTTACGGTTGAGAAGTGTCAAGAACAAAGTAAATAAGACATTCAAAACAATCGCATAACCAAACAATGCTCCAACACCGATCCAAAACCAGTATTTTTCCTTGAATAACCCATATCCAGTGAGTATCGCTTCACCTAATGTGATGTTATGGTCTGCAAATTGCTGCCATTGTGTAAAGCAAAATACAGTGAGTATTACTAACAAATCCTGCACTATGTCAGGCTAGTAAGAACAATTCTCAATAAAAGTGTCTTATTATCGGTTCGTAAGAAGAATATTAATATAGCTTAAGTAATTTTGGTATTCAGCATTATTGCACCCACAAATATCCATATGTATCTGTGTGTTGCATACAACCAAACTAAGAAAATATTACAGATTGCAGCCATGATGTGCCTTCATCTACATCCTCAGAAGGGGATTAAAATCAAGTGTTACCTTGCTCCAAGAATGCCCATGGAATTCATTTACGGAAATAGCATTTTGTGCATACATCATAGGAGATACCCAATAACCCCAAATCCACCAGACTGGTATGCTATCTGTTTGATAGTCAGGAATGGGTTACAACATGTTAGATATATAATCTTGACATATACTCTCAAGTAGCTAACAATGTCTCAGAAAAGTTCAACCTTTGGTTATAATGAATCCTCCAAGGATCATAACAACCAACAGAGCAAACGATCCAAAGGTATTGGCGACTATCATATTTCGGCCCAAAGATGCCATGACCCGGAAAAGAGCCAAAGATGTCTGGTGCAGAAAGAAAAGCAACAAAAATTGTCCCAGAAATCTGCAGATTACAAATTAAGATCAATCTTCAAATGAAAAAAATCTCTGAAGCTCTGAGCAGAAAGCAAAATGAACAAAGATGATGTCATGGCAGTTACCTTGTAAATTGGGGATCATAACCAACCACATAATATGTTACAAGTACCCACATTCCTGATTCAATAAGTGAGGTTGGAACACTCAGGAGCCAAGAAGGAAGTGTGTAAGCCCATGGTGGGTAAAAGTGCAAGTCTCTGTGCTTGTAAAGAACAGGAAGCTTCGTGACCAACAGTGAGACTTCAGTAAAGCCGTTAAACAGAATCATCACTATTGCAAAATAGAGGGCTCCAAGATAAATAATCCCATCATCAACTGAATCATGGTGCATTGTAGATCGAAAAAACACCGTCATTGTGATAAGGGCAACAAGTAGAAGCTGCCACAAAAAGATCATGTTACAACAACTTTGATTGAGTGTGGAGTGGACACAAGCTCAGACCAACTTCGATTGACAACAGATAGTAAAATATGACATTACCATAAAGTTTACAGTAATTTAGTTAAAAGTTAAAACACCAAGATGTAGAAGTCTTTACCTATCAAATTTGTAACTGGCTATAACATAACATTTAAGCGTGCTAGGATAACATTCATGCACCAACTGGGAAGAAAGCATTAGCAAGGACAATGTAGCCTTTGGTTTCTATTCCTACCAAGTTTTAGCCACTTTATTATGCATAGGCTTTTTGTGTCAACTGTCAAGCAGTGTTACAGTTGCCCTGTGTGTCATGGTGCTAGTCTGCTAGATGCATCTCTCAATTGAAAATACCTGAATAAATTTGAAGACATAGATGAATGAGTTCCTTTTCATCAGCAGACGCTGCCACTGGAAGTTGGACTTGAGAAGCTCAAGCCTCTTGACACCATAATTTGACGTTGAAAGAGCAGCAGGATGGTTACGATGTCTATTGTATGGCACAGCTAATTCCTCATGCAACCTCTTACCAATAATAAATGTTTTAAAGGCTTCGGCAAATTTTGATACAGACACAAACTGGTATGGATAATTATAGTGGCACCAGTATTGTTGTTGATCTTTCTTGGACAAAACCTGCAACACAAGAAACGTGAATATACAACAAAAACCCAGTTGGCATAAATACACAAACATAGAAAGAGTAGAACTGCCTACTTCTTGCAAAAAATCAGCCACATTTTTCCTCTCAGGGCACCTGAATCCCATAGCAGCAAAAAATTCAACAGCATATTCACGTGGTCCCTGATATACAATTTGGCCTTCAGATATAAGAATAACATCATCAAATAGCTCATAAGTTTCTGGAGCTGGCTGCAGCAGGGATATGATTGTAGTGCCGTCTAGAGCATGTGTAGAATGCCTTAGGTACTTGATAATCTGATATGTGGTTGCACTATCAAGGCCAGTTGATATCTCATCCATGAACAGAACGCGAGCAGATCCAACTAGCAATTCACCTACAAAAGCAACCAATATCAGCATAGTTGAACACCACAAGAAGCATGAAAATCTTGCAGTTGTCCGAGTTCAACAACCAACAGCACCAAATGGCCTAATATAAATAGTAGTAACATGCAGCAACCTGTTGTCAGGCGCTTCTTTTGTCCCCCAGAGATTCCTTTGATCATTTCATCTCCAACAATGGTGTCAGCACAGATGTCCAGCCCTAAAATCTTGGCTAGATCAAACTTAGCAATTCAGAAATCTCACCAGAATCAAGTAATCAAGATGTTATAAAAAAAGAACGATCATGTGGATGAACTTGTAAAAAAAGTAACAAACCAAAAATGAATCGCTTTCCCATAAAAAAGCACACAAACAACCCTTTTATATATATAAAAAAGAGTAGCCGTACTAACAATCTTTTAAATATAACAGTTTAAAAGGGAGAGTCACAGAAGAAATTAGGAAAAATTAATGTGGTCAACAAAAAAATAGGACAAGTGCCATGCTGCTATGGAGTCCAAATATTAAAAAGCAAACATTTGAGACTGGCCAGACTAAATAAACAAACGACTGAAAGAGAAACATCACAGACCTTCATTATATACTCTGCCACAAGACTTGTCTGCTTACCCTCAAGAGCCAATGCCTGAAAAGGAGTGCAAAGTATGATACAATCATTAGTAAATTAGTGTGTGTACGTCCAAAGCTAGCAGGATGTAATCTACCTTCATGAATACATCAAGGTCCTCGTCAGGCTTTATCCCGGCATTCTTTTCTCTCCTCAAAAGTTCAACAAGCATATCTACAAGTTGTTTGATGTCAAAGAGGAAACTATCAAGGAACAACGCCAATGACATTGTGGTGCAATTACCTACCATACTTTATTCCAACACCCTGACAGCGCCCAGCAAACTCTAGGGTTTCTCTGACTGTCATCTCTGAAGCATGCCAATCTTGCTGACTGACATAAGCAGATGTCCGCTGAGGCACAAATTCGTTTAGATGGTGGCCGTTGTAAGTAATGTTCCCAGACATCTACAATAAATTGGGTGCTGATAATCAGTAATGATATGTTTTTTCCAAATATTGCACCATGATTGATACGTTCATCATGCTTATCAGAACAGTTACAACATTAAAACAGTATTCTAATATGGGAGAGCTGAGTGTTTGATCAGAAAACCATTTTCAGGCTACAGGAGATACCAATGTACCACTCTTCTTGTCACCAAGTGATAGATACAGAATTGGTTGAGTGAGATCAGATAGCAAAGATTTGCCCATCATCTTTGAATTGCAAGAATTCAAAGAAAGAAATCTAATTGATATGCTATGACACACCTTTAGTCCAGTACCTAGCCGTCCGGCAAGTGCCAAAAGCAAGGTGGTCTTCCCAGAACTTGGAGGACCCAAAAGCAATGTCATTCTGCAGCAAGAAAAAAGTTATCCAATTTATCAGAGCTTATTTGATGCACCAGAAAGCAAAAGTTACTCTGCAAGTGTACCTTGATGGACGAATGATCCCACTAACGTTATCCAATATCGGCAATTTCACCCTTCCCCCTCGGTAGATCCTCAGATGCCTCAGAAATGCCTTTCAAAGAAATAAAAACAAGCATGTCACGATCTAGAATCTATTATCTGTGCAACCTCTTTCAACAACTCCCTAAAAAGAAAACCTCTAGTGAACATTGGCAATTTGTGATGGACCTCTTACAGATTAAACCCTGGTTTTACCCAGAGTAAAACTAGTGTGGTAAAACCTCTAGTGAACATTGGCAATTTGTGATGGACCTCTTACAGATTAAACCCTGGTTTTACCCAGAGTAAAACTAGTGTGGTAAAACCTCTAGTGAACATTGGCAATTTGTGATGGACCTCTTACAGATTAAACCCTGGTTTTACCCAGAGTAAAACTAGTGTGGTAAAACCTCTAGTGAACATTGGCAATTTGTGATGGACCTCTTACAGATTAAACCCTGGTTTTACCCAGAGTAAAACTAGTGTGGTTAATTTACTGCTTGGCCGTAAACTTCCACAGGGGGAATTACTGGAGAACTGGGACAGAAGGAAAATTTTCGCAACTGTGGATCACGGGCCAACCTCTGTCATGTTGCATATGAAGTTTGGGATGGTGGGCAGTGCCCTGCTCCCGACATGCACGAACGCGTCCACCGTCAGATCCTCGTACGTCACCTCGATCTTGGGGAACTCTATCTGCACCCTGCAGCGCCCGGAACAACACAAAGGATTCAGCTCATAGCCCAGAAGCAGAATTACCAACAGTAGAAGCAAACTCAAATTAATATTCACTCCAAACCATGACCAAGTGGCCAACACAAGCAGCCGAGCAAATCTAGCTGCAACTACTAGGAGACTAGTAGCACCACACGCCAGAGTCCAGTGTGATCTAGCTGGTGGACCCCGCGCATGCGTGCCGCCCGCATCGATTTGTTGATACAAACGCCTGGGCGCTCTTGGGGGCAGCACTAGCACTACGATACGAAGCAAATTTACCAAAGGCAAGCCAGCCAGGCTTGCGGGGCCCATGTGCCAGTCGCTCCAACCAAGCGTATCTAGAAGCTCTTTGTTCAAACAAGCGCATCAACACGGAGCAACCTTCTCCCTCAGCAGCAGCTCCCAGTCTCCCAACCCCGGCTGGTGTGCCGGCTGGCCCCACGTGTCAGCCAATGCAGCAGGGGGCCCTCACGCCAGACGCCGCACACAACTGACCCAAGCAAGCGCTTCTAGAAGCTTCTACACGAGCGCTTGCGATCACACACATACACAGAGGAAGACACAATGATGATGCATTGTTGGTTGCAAGCTAGAGCGAATGTACTATTATGTGTTGTACTACTCACGCGTCGAAGCGGCCGCGAATGCGGCGGAAGAACTGCTCAGCGTCGCCGGAGTCGGCGAGGAGGCGGTCGACGAGCGCGGTGCGGTCGCCGGAGGAGAGTCCCGCGACGTCGACCTCGCAGAGCGCGTCGTCCCCCTGGACCTCCCCCGCCGCGCCGGCGATGGCGGGCGACCTGAGCAGCCCCCTCCTGGCGCGGGCGACGGTGGGGAGGCGCTGCAGCGCGGCCCATCGCAGCGCCTCCTGCTCGTCCTCCGCCTCCCGCCAAGACCCCGACCGCGAGAACGCCGCCTCCGCCGCCCACATCTTCCCCCAACCCTAGCCCCCCCTCCCCTCGCCGCAGGAGCGGTAGTAAGTGCTGGTGGTGGCAGGGTGGGAAGCGTGTGGTTGTGGGGGATTTAAGGGGGGCGTACGGGTCACTCATGGCGATGAGGAGGGGTTGGGTTGGATCCACCGACTCGCCGCATTTATGACGCGCCTTCTCTCTCTCCGGTTGCTCCTCTGCTCTCTCTCTCTCTGTTTCTCTCTCTAATCCATGGGATTTTGCGGAAGACGGAAACCGGAAAGGGAGGGAAAGGCTAGGACTGTGCATTCGTATAGGTCGGTAAATACGGTATATATATAATATGTTAGTTTGATAGTATATAGTATTTTTGAAAATATGGTTTGGTATCAGTAAATCTCAATTTATTTTGGTGCGATATCAGTAAATACCATATTTATCAAAGTTAACGTACATTGCAAATAATATAGTGACTAGCGAGACGAGTAGACGATAATATATATACTACGAGCCGTCACCACGGAGACAGACAAACTTGGCTGTGTTCAGTTACTCCTAAGCTCCTATATAGGTTTGGCATAAAGACCGGTTGATGAAACGAATTAGCTCACTCCGTCTTACAGAATTCCGATTGCACCAGGAAAGTTTACTGCTGTTTATTTGGGATTAGGCCCAACTCCATCCATTCCCATGTAATAAGAAGAAGACGAAGTAGTTGTAGCGAGGGCCCAACTCCATCCATCCTGAAGGGAAACCAAGTTTCGGTTTTTTTGGTTTTTAGTTGGCTTTTCCCAAAAAATCGAACACATAAAAAACCAAGTTGACTAGTTCGGTTCGGTTTTTTTATGCACAGCCCTAGGAAAGGCAGCAGGTTGCCTATCGAGTAGACCGATCGGTTTGGGCCATTGGTGCGCGAGTTTGTTCCTTTGGAGAATTTTCCTATTGGCCTTTTCCTTAGAATTCTTTTTACTACTAGCAGCGTAAGCACGGCGTCACACCGCGCTAGCTACCGTGTAGACCAAAGTAAAAGAGACGATAATTCATAGAAAGTATTTTTAAAAAAATTGAGGACAAGTGCGTAATTTCGGAAAAATAAAAGGCGTTTCTCGCAAAAAAACTAAGGACCTATACGTAACTAAATGAGGGCCCATACGTAATTGTGAAAAACCGTGGGTGCTATACTGCAAAAGGATACGCAATTTCGGTGAAGTGGAGTGGGGTTTTCGAAAAAAACCTAGCAAGGACCTTTTTGCAGAAACCAAAGACCTTTACATGATTTCGAAAAATGCAGGAGCTTTTTCGCAAAAAAGATGACATGGCATAGTTGACACCGAAACGAATAGAACATCCCATGCCAAATAGCACATCACAGGAATTATGCAATGGTTGCCTCTCCACCATTCAAGGAGCTTGACCTTCCCAGACGAAACGATAGGATCGGTGGCTGCAAAGTTGTGGGCGAGGTAGTGATTGGACTCTGCATTAGGATCCCAACTTGCGGACGATTGAGATGAAGAACAGGTTTCCTTGCCCTTCATCCTCTTCCACAAGTGGACCGTCACACTTCCCTTGGATGGTCGTGCCGCTTGCTCTGAGGCATATGACCCCGTCTACAAGCGGAATACTTGAAAGAGCTTGTCTTTCACATGGTTGAAAGCTTCGAAGTAATCCAGATCGAGTGCCTCACATTTTCCCTCCAAAGCAGTTTTCAAACCATCCAACTTATTGTGTGGATCAAAAATGGTAGCAAAACAATAGATATGTGATATAGAACCGAAATATTTGAGAACTTTTACCTCCATCGGTGCAACAACATGACTTAAAAGTGCATCATGTCTATATTTAGCAAATGACTCCACAATTAGCCAAATATAATCAATCACTAAGTATGAGGTAGGGTAGTAAATACAGATAATCTCTTAGTTGCTTTTTAGAAAGAGTATAAAAATGTCAAAAATGAGTAACAATGGTCCAATCCGGATCGGTAAGTATGAAATCATTATGTTGAGCATTAGCATTGAGAAAGACAGTTATAATATTTTCATACTCTTCTAACTTCTTTAGCAGGATGTACGTTGAGTTCCACCTCACTTTCATGTTGATATCAAATTTTCTTAGGGTAATATCATTGGCCCTACAATACTTCACGAACCTAGCAACCACTTGTGCGTTACTTGAGAGGAAACGAACATCGGTACAAATATTGTTCAAATATCCACTAATTACCTCCATACCATCTTGGACAACGAGGTTGGTGATGTGATATACGCACTTCTGGTGAAGAACATATCCATGTATATATGACTGCAGTCGGGGGTTGAGGACCTCCATGCTCATCGTATTTGCGAAAGCATTATCAAGAGTGATAGAAAGGATCCTATTATCTATCTTAAAATCATGAATTACCTCAAGTATGTGGTTCGCAATGGCCTCCCTAGTGCGTGCCTCATCGATTAACCAAAAACCCTATTACTCTCTTGTTTAGGCTGTGCTGGTCATCTAAGTAATGGGCAACAATACTAAGGTAGCAAGTTCTCTGGTGAGAGGAAGTCCAAATATCGAAAGTTAAGGCAAAAGAAAAATCTAACTTTTATAAAATATTCTTTTAGTACAGCTAGCCCCCTTATTGTAGATCGCTATAGTATCAGATTTAGTGGTTTTTCTACTCATATGTTGGTACTACTGGCAGAAACTATGTTTTATCATTCTTTCAAAATTATGGCTCTCTCCGATCCTAATAGGTAGATCTTCTGAAACTATAAAGTGTGCTATTTCATTGCAAGCTACTTGGGGTTGTACATCCATGTACTTGCAGTGTCATCAGCCAAAAAATTCAACTGCGTCTACACACCTCCATGGGTGCATCCCATCTTTTGTAGGCATGCTTTGTAGTGTCGATTCATATGTACTGTCCCTCCACCCGAACCTATAGTCAACTCATTTTGCAATAATTACATACTGCAATTACCTACCTTTAGCCATCTACAATGTCAATCCTCTTGGTCATGTGCTTCCAACACTTTGCCAATCTGCCAGTGGATGGGGGGTTGATAATGATCCTTCGATGACACCGTGTGACAACGGGGGCAAGAAGTTCTCAAAGACGGCATCCTCATAGCCTTTCGTACCGTCTATATGACGGTCATCCATGTCGTAGTCTCTCATGCTCGTGGAGAGTTGGCGAGCATCAGTATGAGCATCGTCCTGCCTAGGAGGATGACTAGGGGGAGTACGAGGGCATGCTTATTTTCACCTCGGCCCCACTGTTCTCGTCTTCTTGCTAAACATATCAAGAGAGGGAGAGAATGGAGAGCGTAGAGAATAGAGAGCTCGGTGAGTTGCTGGTGTTGAGTTGTGCAATATAAGATGAGGAGTGGGTTTTATAGGCATGGACGAAGAGGACCATTGCTCCTTGGCTCCTTGCTTACTCTCTTCCTCCTCCATGACCATTCTCTTGAGCTCTCAAGATCTTTTGCCCATTTCTTGTAGCACTCGCCGTCCGTTGACATAGGCAGAGCCGTTCCTCCTTGCCATCGCCGTCCGTTGGCCAGGCTATCCACCCAATTTTCTCCCTCTAACAGTCTCACTCTCTCCCTCTCACTATCCCTTTCCTGATCTCTTCTCTCCCTCTCTCTCTGGCTCTCCCTCTCTCCCTCTTAGATTCTCCCCAACGTGGTGACACCTAGGCCGCTTAGATCTGTGCCTCCCTCATCCTCGCCGTCAGTGGCCTAGGCCCAGATATGAGCTAGTGATGACCATGACAATGAGGCTGACTCAGTTTTCCTCACCTCTCCTTGACGACGACGTAGGGGGCGACGTAGTACGGCGACGGCATCCACAACCTCTATCTACCTCCCCTCTCCTTGACGGTGACGGAGATGCCGGCACGGCAATGACCACCACGGCGAGGTGCCTCTGTCTCCCTCCCCTCTCCTCATCCCCCATCTGCGGTGGACTTCGTCCAGATCTGAGCCAGCGACGACCATGATGGCGGACCCAATGCCACATGCCGTGCCATGCCGTCCGATGTGCCCGATTTTCAGGCCCAGCCCCGGCTAGGCATCCGTGCCATGCCATGCTATGGGCCAAGCCGTGTTGGCCGGGCCTCCTGTCGGCCCAGAGTAGCCCGGACCAACTCCTTGGACTACTCATCTGGGTCGCACGATACTCCTACGAGATTGCATGTAAGCCTCTGCCAGTGTGGATGCAGTAGTCATATTGTTACTCTACAGGAAGCCACTTGATTGATCGATCCTAGCTTGTCCGCCGCATGCAGCATTGTACACTGAAACTGTACTGTACAGATCTAGCTAGACAAGATCAGATAAACCTAATTGATAATGAGGCCATTATATATGCAATATGTGATTGATGCCCAAAGTTTATGTTTAGATGCATCAGAGCTAGCCCCCTAATAGTGAAACAATCGATAAACAATTCAACATGCATGTGTAGCTGTTGCAAATTGACCAGAAGTCTTTTTTAAGGAAGTCGAGAGCTTGCATTAAATTGTAGGAATCAAAGGATTATAATCATCTTTGAGAACAAAGATAGAAAACTAGGACTCGTATTATGCCACTCCACCGAGTCCCCTGCTGACAGGCAAACCTAGCACAACAGTGAGCCACCGAATTAGCACATCAAGGAGAAAACTTAAGAACAAAATCATCGAGTCATTCCAATAGTTCTCGTGCTTCACGAAGTAGACACACGATAGAGAATCTATCCTCCTTCCTCTCTCAGGCACTAACCCCCTCTTGACAGTTAGCTTAAAAGATCACCTTTGAGAAACCCTTGCGCCTCACAAAGCTAACACCATTCCGAAGAGCAGGTCCGTTCTTTTAAGCTTATGACTTATGACTTTTCCCGAACAAACAAATAAAACGGTTTCTCCATCGTCATTTCGAAGCGGTTTATCGGGACAACATTTTTAAAACAACTTATCGGCATTCAGTTCGTTCGCACAAATGCTGTTGGAACTAATCTTGTTGTGTTGTTGTTAGTGTGGTTGGTGTCGAGTACTCGTGTGTTGAGTATTGAGAAGTCGTGTCGAGTGCTCGGTATGTTCGAGTACTCTTTAGTCGTGTGTCGATGTAGTCAGTACTCGGAGGAGTACTGTAGCAGTTGGTACTCTGAGGAGTACTGTAGCAATGGTCGTAGCATCGTAGTCGTAGCTACAGTGGTCGTAGTATATAGTCGTAGCTACAGTGTTGTTATAGAAGTCACAATCATGAGTCGAGCTGCATTGTGGTCGATGGTCGATACTCGTAAGCTACAGAATCCCGATCGTGCTCGAAGATCGGTAGTACCATCTGTCTGAGCGATGCTACTAGAGATGCTGGTTGACAAGCCGTAGTCGGTGAAACAGTCGATGAAGCCGTGGTCGAAGATGTGGTCGACAAGACGTAGTCGGTGAAGCAGTCGATGAAGCCATAGTCGGAGATGTGGTCGATAAGCCGTGGTCGATGAAGCGGTCAAAGGCACCGTGGTCGAAGGCAGTGGTCGAGGCACCGTGGTCAACAAGACATGGTCGAAGGACTCGATATAGGATTCGAAGGACAACCCGAGGATGGTCAGGTCTATGTGTGGTCGTAGACTTGGTCCGGTAGCAGTTTGTCTGCATGAACCGGTCGTATCCACTAAGCTGTGAGAGGTGGCTGGTGGAACGAGTTGTTCGGGTAATGCGAGTCGTGGAGATCATGCAGAAAGACTAGGACAAATCGTTAGACTGTGTATATATAATTTGTGAGTATAAATAGAAGAAAAAATGGAAAAGTTAGGCGGATGATGTAGCGCAAATCGCTAGTGTGCCTCGAGTTAATCAGAGGTGTTCGTGTGTGTTTACGATCACCGTGTGTGCGTCTAGTGTTCCGTTCTTGGGCCAACAAGTACTCACTGTAGGGGCTAAAAGTCATCAATTGTAGGAGAAAAAACCACACCACAAGTGCTTCCAAAACATGAGGGTCTGTGATCATCTTGTAGACATGAGCCTCAGCGCCCTAAATGCTCCTAGATAGTCCCAAGCCACTGCTTCCACACCTCCCTGGTTGGTCTCCACGTTAACCGCACCATCGGTATTAATTTTACTCCACTCGGTGGTGGGTAAGCCCTTTTGGGCTGACGCTTCTCTGCATGCAAAATTTAGGCAAATAACGATGATTTCTGGTTTTTAAAAATTAAAAACCATTTAAAATTCTTAACGTGGCTTTCTTCTTCTTTTTTCTTTACGTTATCTATAGACATATAACGTTGTTTTTCACTTTTTTCTATTTTTATTTTCCTTTAATTACGTACCTCATAGAAAACTAACATCCGCTATATTATCATTTCAGCCAAAAACAAAATATCGCTTTAACCCGGGTACTGTTTTGCATGGGAGAAATCAATTAGGGCATTGCGTTGCGTGAGCGACTCATCATTAGCTTCACAAATTTCACAAGTACCCAGTTCCCTGATATGCCTCCTTTTCAGAATCGCCCCCGCCGGTGAAAAAATGCCTCTCAACCTCTCCGCCAAAAAATTCTCAAACTCTCCGCAGGCAGACACACAGCTGCATTGCATGCCTGAATCATAGCTCCAACGAGCGCAACTAACAACAACCACTGAAGAAAATCGCACACATTGATCCCAAATCCTCTTTACCGAGGGCGTCCGTTACTACTGGTACTGCACTCACATTGAATTGGATGGATGAATGGCATGCAGTAATGGCCAAGGTTAGTATAAATCATGAGATCTTGGGACCATGCATACACACCACTGGTCACTGCTCACATGGCCTAGCTTGGCCACATTGCAATAACTGTCTACAGTGAATTCTCTTGGGGAAGAAGAGATAAGTGTGCAGTGCACTATGGAAAGCCAGTCCTGCCTGTAAAAAGGTGAGAGCCATCGATGCTGTCCTAAATGTGGCCAGATCAAACCTACTAGCCACGTAGGCGCGGCGTTACGCCGCGCCAGCCACCGTACGCAAAAAAAATAAAAGAGGCGATAATTCGTGATGAGCTTTTCAAAAAAACCGGGGCGAAAACGTATTTTCGAGGAAGGTAAAGGGCTTTTCGGGAAAAACCGGGGGCAAAAATGTATTTTCTAAAAAGGCGGAGGGGTTTTTCGGGAAAACCGAGGACCTGTACGTAAAAAACCGGGGACCCGCGCGCGATTTCCGAAAACGCGGGGGGCTATCGAGCAAAATGGAGGGCAAAAAAATTTGTAAGGACCTTTTCGCGAGAACCAGGGACCTGTACGCAATTTCGGGAAAACTCAGGTTACTACCACGGCCGGCCGTACGAAAATCCAGGGCGCCACGCGCAGCGCGGGGGGCGACGTGGCCTCGCCCCGCGCGGGCGTTCCCCGAGTTGTCTATGGGTAGGTATTCTGCAAAGGGACCTGAATATATATGTTAGTAGTACTGTAGTAGGAGTAAGTTTCAAGTACTACCATCAACTAGATAAATATTCCCTTTATTTGCCTTGCTGTTCTTGCATGCATGCTCCTGATGAGCCATTGATTGATTGTCTGATTGATCCATTTATCTACTCCACAATGGTTGGCATTGGCAGCATGGGAACATACACATTTTTTTGGTACATTTGTTGTTTACTTCACTTCACCCACTTTCATCCTAAAGATCGATTGTGACACAGGGACAGTAGGTGTTGTTTTCAGCCCCTGAAGATTAGCCTACAATTCTGCTCTAGAGTTATGAGTTAGTTGGAGGCTTGGTAGTAGTTGACCTTGCTGCATCTGCAGATCACCATTGCAGCGCTCTGCACTGGCTCAAAAACTTGCCCAAGAATTTGAGCAACACATGTTAGAAGCAGCTTAGTAGATGGCATGAGAGGACACCCAACCCATGAGAGAGAGCCCAACTTGATTAATACAATGGTAGTAGGAGCACTCCATAATTCAGGGAGACTTAATGCATTGAATTGCATTCCAAGGACAAGTGCAGTGCTTCACCTGCTTTCTTCTGCAACCATTTACTCCCCGTAGCCTCTCTTTGAATGCATTGGCCTGACATGAGGCGTCCTCCCCCCAAAATGAATATCCTCTCTTGACTTGTTCATCTGCTCTGGTTGTCATTTGCTATTGCAACCAATGTTCTTGCCAATTGCAATCTGACTTTGAAGCTGTTTTATAATTGTTGCTTACTTGCTTTTGTTGCCAATGCCTGCTGATTTATAGTGCACTTTTCTAGTACGTTGGCTATCTTGCAACCTGTGTTGTGTACGTTGCTGATACTATGTTTCTTTCAGTGTGAAGATGCAATCATTTTCATAGAACGTTTGGAAGGCAATTGACGCGCCGCCAGTGCACATCCCTCTCACGCCTTTCCAGAAAGAAAAAGAAAGGGGAAAATTGCTTTCATAGAACGGTGTTAATCTCGCAAGCCGATCACATGTCGCTGTGATTGATAAGCGTACGATGGAAAGGGACAACGGGTGTCGAAAAAGGTACGAGAGAAATGTGACCATCTAAAGACAACAAAAAGTGATACATATACGGACTGGAGAAACTAACCCCAGCTCTGATGTCTCGGTATCATGAGATCGTCACTACTATAGAAAACTGTATTACAGACGGTTCAGAAATATCATCATAGATGATTTTGTAAGTCATCTGAATTTATAGGTCAATAATGATACGAGATCATCATACACGACTTTTGAACTGTCTATGGTGTAAATATCACAGACGATTTTAACTAAAAACCGTCTGTGATTATCAACTAGCACAGACGGCGTCTGTGCTATTCTCTTCTATCTCTAAATCTATTTCTGTTTATTGGCTAGCCTTAGAAAATGCTAGCCATACCCTCTGAAACAAGCAGATCAACATATACATGTATACATCTAATTCACATCTCAATTCATTTCACAAACATAAAACATCCATTTCGCAAATCAATTAATTGAAATAAAATAAAATATCCATTAAAAAATACACAATTACAATCAATGTCAATCTTATTCCAAACAAAAAAAAATCATTGTACGTTGTGGAACTCTCCATCTAATTTTATGACTCCAGCCACCAAAAAGTACGCACACTCTCCTCAAATTCGTGCAAGGTCGGGCTGTTGCAATGCAGTTGTAGGGATAGGCGCAGCCTGTCGATAGGACTATCAATGTACGTATATATATAACCTGATAAATATGAAATAATTGTGCGAAGATTGACAAACCTTAGGATTGTAATCTTCGAGGATTCGAGTAGTAGTTTCATATGGTGGCAAACGTAGAATCCACACGTCGTTGTCATTTCTTCTTGGCAAAGACCGCAAAAATAGAATGTGTTAATTCAAGAGGCATTACTACCAAGTGTTGTACATGATTAATTAATGTGTACTAGCGAATACCCAAAAATTTCGAACATGTTGCAAGGACTTGGCCCCTTCCGTCGAGCCACGTGTCTCTGCAACGTACGTGGCGAATGACCTTTGTGATTCGAAAAAGTTAGCTTAGTCATTCGGAAGGAAAGAAAGAGTACAATATAGTTATGTATGGGAAAAATGTACTTACCTATCGAGTAATTGGCCGATAACTGTGTAGTCGGTTTTGTTTTTACTTAGGAAATCAAGATATATTGTCTTGTTCTATTTTAGTATAATTACAATTAAAATCCAATGGAACCCCTGATTATAGGGCATAAGTACAAATTCCTTATCGCGGTGAGCAAGCAGTGTTGTTGTAATATACCTCTCGACGAAGGATGCATCCTCGTTAATGGTATCCATGGCGACCAAGCGTGGGTCTAGGAAACAAATTGGTGATTTGGATGATCTAGTTTCAGTCACCATGTGTCTATATATATATACACGGAAAAGCAACAAAATATATATGGCATATATCGATATTACATGAACGGAGACTGTGATTGTACACAATTACAGCATCCAGCATTGAACGAGTGAGGCGTCGAGAGCGTTGAGCGTGAAAAGATCAAATAAATCCTCAAAGGTCACCGCGAAGACATAATCATGAACTTCGTGCTGTAAATGATCCGACTGAATTTGACAATGATATCTGAGCGCCGTTCTCCCTGTGGCTTATTGGCATGTTCCATATACCAAGCATGTAATCTCTGGCAACTATGTCTTAGGGTTATGAGGTGCTTTTCCGAGACGATCATCGGCTCGCCTAGTATGAATTTACGGGCCAATGGTAGGTACAGGATATCATCATCGGTCTTCTTTAATTTGCCCCTGCTGGCTTAGCTGTAGGTCAACTTCATGGTAGTCGACTGTAAAGGTAGCACTGGTGCAAGTTGCTTCACCGGGAATAGCACCCGTGGACATGGCACCGGTGCAGGTAGCGATGGTGGAGATAGGCTTTGTGGAGATGGCACCAGTGCATGTAGCTCTGGTTCGGACTACCCTTGTGGACCTGCCACCGGTGAAGAAGCCTCCAGATAGATGTCGCTTTTGGGCCACTGGATGAATGTTCTAATGGCTTACCCTAGAGTCACGAGGAAGGAGAGGGGTCCTAGATCCATCGACCTCTATGATGGTAAATCGACCCTCAGGCTTTTTTGATAGTTCTCTTCCTTGACGTTTTGATTTTGGAGCGGACGCATTCGACAATGATGTTGAAGAATGCGCGGATGACATGTTGGCCTTCTCATATATGAAAAATGCAATGTAGCATATATATATATATATATATATATATATATATATATATAAATGACATGGAATTACATGAAAGTACATATATTCATAAGTATATGTATTCATTTTGCTTGGTTGCGGGGAGAGTTGGGGGTTATCCATCCTATGGGACTAATTCACTTCATTTGCATGTATGTGTAATACACAACATATTTACTTTCTAGTCTTACATTGTAATATAATTGGGAGCTTTGTATATTATACATACTCTTTTTCTGTATCCAGTCATGCCTACCTTAATGAGCTTTCTTTATCATATGCTTACAAGTGTAGCTTAGCATGTGTCATGACTAGTTTTATAAAATTGCTCAACTTGAACTAAAACAAGTCAGGCTGAATCATTTGAAAAGTTTAGCTTTAGTGATCATTTTTTATTTCATTATAGCAAAGTGCTTAGTTCGTTTTAAGTCTAAGTCTAGCTTGGTTAGAGCTTTTTAATTCCATTGTAAAGCATTCAGTAGTTTTGCCTTTTCATTGTTTTAAATGATCTCAATTATGATTATAATTGCATCTCAATATTTCTTTCTCATAAAGCTACTTGCCATTACACTTGCATAAACTCATGGGAGTTGTGTATGACCAAGATCATTGTCTTAAGATCTTTGCTTGTTGTGGTTGACAATAGCTTAAGATCAATCAAATTGACTAAGTGAACTTAATTCAAATCGGTTGAAACTTAGGAGGCAGTTGTAGATAGCTCTAGTTTAGGACACCTTTCTCGAGATAGATCATACAAATATGAGTTACAATCTGGTTGAAGCTCAAGAGACAGGTTGTAAATGGCTCCCGATCTAGGACTTGCTTCTTGAGATAGACCATTCAAATGTAAATTATAATCTAGACTGAAGCTTGAGGATAGTTGTAGATTGCTCCTAATCTAAGACTTGCTCTACCAAGATAAGGCATTTATCTAGTAAATTGCATTGTTCAAATAGGCTTTTAGCTCAAGTGAGTCATTTTGGAGCTCTTTAGCATATTTCTTGCCTGACTTAGATCTTAGCTTTTTTCACTTTGCCATGTTATGACTCATATTAGGATCCTCTAGCTATACTTGTGACTTTGAGACAGCCTGATATATTTTTAATCTATGTAATCATTTCTAACTAGTCTTGGCTTGCTTTGCTGTATATTTTCTATATGATTACGTGAGAAAATTAGCATAGCTTCTTGAAATACCTTTTAATTGACTTGGATAATTTTAAAGCTCCCAATCTAACTACAAAATATGAAAATTATCAAAAATAGTCATATTTGCCTCTTAGTCTTCATTATCTTGTTCTTTTTTCTTGATGATTTCATTGTCAAAAGGGGAGAAAGTGTGGGAAAATGCATGAATTGGGATAAGGGGGTAAATGAGGGAGTTGTTTGATTTTTAAGCCTTAATGCAAATTGTTAATTAGTTTTGCTTCTTCTCGCCATGAACAAAGTCAAAATGAGCAATTGTTCTTTCGTATGTACCTAGAGTGATGATTTTTCAAGTTTCAATGGGTTTGGAGTACTTATTTTGAAAACTTGCTCTTTCTAATTTCTTCACTCCTTTTTCTAGCTCACTGGGCCATGTTCATCTTCTATTCACTTCTTGAGCCAAGTTGAGTTCTCTTTTACAAAATTCTCTTCTTAATTGCAAAAGTAGCTCAACTTTGCATTTCAAAGAATTGCTAACGTTCATCAAGGAGGAGATTGAGAGACCATGTGCTAGGTGAGGCCTCCCACGCACGGTGCCTCTCGGTCAATTTATGCCTCGATCATTAATAGTTCAATTCCTTGCACCCATAACACCGGAATCGTCAAAGAGTCCACGTTGGGCACGTTGAAATCGGATTCGAACTCTGCGATGTTGTCAAGTTCAAACGGACATAACTTTTTCATACTGAATCCGTTTGGGACGTTCTTGGACTTCATGGAAAGCTTATCAAGTCTACTTTCTAAAGGATTTAACCCACCTATACTTTGTTATACACTTATTTAGCCTTCATCCATCGTTGTTTGATCGACAACATAGGCTAAGTGCTAGATCTGAACTATAATTCAATTATATGCAATTTCAAATTAATTGATTGTTCTCCAATGCTACATATTGAGCCTTCCAAGCTATACCTTATCTTGACCGAAGCGACCACGTCGAACGTCTTTTGCAATCGTGAACTAATCACCAAAGTCGGTTATCACGAACCGACTACCGGTTGCACCACCCGTTGCTTTGGTAAGAACTTGTAAGAATTTGGTAAGAGCTTGAGAGATGTGTGACTTGATTTGAGCCTCCACATCCCATGAGTTGATAGGAACATATACCGTGATTTGTTTCCTTGCTTTCTACTAACAATGACAGCTCGAGAAAATGGGTAGATTATGATGTCATCATGGGCGATTTGAACTCGAAGGAAACAACTACCGATATACATCTTGCCACTCACCGAGAGTCGTCTTTGGACTACTTCTTGTGGGTTACTATGTTGGATAGTTACTTTGAAAGACAAGATCTTGATCCTTATGAGAAGATGAGCATGGCAAGGACGAGCGATTGGTGATGTGCAACATTGGTGGTCGAATCTCGAGTTCCACTACATATACACATGGGAGGAGATGAAGAAGAAATTGCAACGTCGTTTGTACCTCCACCACCCACGGTCTAAGCGAGGTGCAACCTAAGGTAACGAAAATGTTGATATTGTTTTGGCTCCTAATCCATCTGCAGATACCGCCGAGGTGCTTAAAGAGATGAAGGATGAACGGTGCATCTCATGCCATTAGAGGAGAAGTTTGAGGTACCTACGATGTCGATGAGGACGATAATGACAAAGGTCGATTTGGTGCTACAACAAGACATAGAGCAACCTTGTGAGTATATACCTCGTAGTTCAATCTTTTGATATTCCTTGTGTTAACTTGAATGAACCATGTCTGATCTAAATTCTTATAATTTTGCACATATCGAATTAATTACACATAAGGAAGTATTTGATAGAATATCCTACGATGCATTGTGCTATATCATGCTTAATGAGGCCGTTAGTTTGGAATGTGCTATGAGGAAAGTTTCGACCTTTTATATCTAAATTCTATATCTAGCCGTACACCTATTGTTTTAAATTAATTGGGGATTATGGTGTAGACAATCAATTTCTTGTATATCGAATATGCATAACTTGTGATCACATGGATGAACTGAAGCTTGTTGTTTTGAACAACAACTCTTATATCTTGAATCTTGTTCATTATGAAAGAAAAATAAAATCTAGTGATCATTCAATGCTTATGTATTCTTCTATTGAACCTGATGTGACCATGCCACAATCACATACAACCATAGCGCCCAATATCAAGATTAAACTAAAGGTGAATTCGTTTATTCAGCTTCAATATATTTTAAATGAGAATATGATGCTACCTAATGATGAAAATATATATTTTTACAGCACCACATCACTTTTGCACCAATTCAAGGAAGAGTTCAACTTGGACACGTTTTGGAATCCAATTCGGCCTTCGGATCAATTTGGATTCAGCTTGACAGCCCAACTTCAAATGTGCATAACTTTCATATACGAAGTCCGTTTGAGGTCCACAGTACTTCATGGAAAGATTTCCTCATCCTCTTTCCAATGGATCTGGTCTCATCTCTAAATTCCTTCTGAGCACACCGGAATCGTCAAAGAGTCCACGTTGGGCACGTCTTGAAATCGGATTCGAACTCAACTGCGATGTTGTCAAGTTCAAACGGACATAACTTTTTCATACGGAATCCGTTTGGGACGTTCTTGGACTTCATGGAAAGCTTATCAAGTCTACTTTCTAAAGATTTAACCCCACCTCGAAAGAGTCCACATTGGTTTTGAGTCCGAGTCAAAGGGTCTGCGCCACCTCCACTTGGGTCCGTGGACCTTGTAATGCTATATAAGAGCCATCTTTTCCTATGCTAGGACTTAGGTTTTGTTTAGATTAGTTTAGCCCCATGTGCAAACTCCACGTTGTCTCTTGTGTCGACTAGACCAACATTCGTGTTCTGAACCTCAACTATCTTGTCGACTTTTATATCTAGCAATTTTCGATTGCTCACTATCCTTGTTCTTGCTTGTTCTTTGATTGCATGCGGAATAGACCTTCAGGTCGGTCAACCGCGTTCTTGGCACGGTTGATAACAACTTGGAATTGGTTCGGATTGCTAAGGCGCAAGCGTCGTCGATCGGTTGTAGTCGGATCGCAAGGGTCACGTCCACAAAAATCAAAGTTATCATCCTATCGGAAGATCGGGACCCCATGGTTCCATCAGCATGTGTCATGACTAGTTTTATAAAATTGCTCAACTTGAACTAAAACAAGTCAGGCTGAATCATTTGAAAAGTTTAGCTTTAGTGATCATTTTTTTATTTCTGTTATAGCAAAGTGCTTAGTTGAGTTTTAAGTCTAAGTCTAGCTTGGTTAGAGCTTTTTAGTTCCATTGTAAAGCATTCAGTAGTTTTGCCTTTTCATTGTTTTAAATGATCTCAATTATGATTATAATTGCATCTCAATATTTCTTTCTCATAAAGCTACTTGCCATTACACTTGCATGAACTCATGGGGAGTTGTGTATGACCAAGATCATTGTCTTAAGATCTTTGCTTGTTGTGGTTGACAATAGCTTAAGATCAATCAAATTGACTAAGTGAACTTAATTCAAATCGGTTGAAACTTAGGAGGCGTTGTAGCCTGTGAGATTAGAAGAGGAGGCTGAAGGACTTTATTTTCTTAACTCGGCACACACTATTTGTTACGTGAGAGTTTGAGAAATCTTGTGGGTAAAGTCGGACAACCTGCAGTATAACGATAGTATTCAAAAATGTTGTGCTCTAGTTAATAAAGTTGTGTTTCATATGTGATTTCAATAACAAAACATAAGTAGATTTTGAGGATTTGGTAATGGAAAGTATGGATAACAGACCCTTTTTCCTATTAATTAAATATTGTTCATTGTTTTAAAAATATAAGGTTCTTTACCAACAAACTTACATCCACAAATATACAATAATAATAAACCCAACACATTCCATCTCTTGAAATACTAGCAATTAGTTAAATAACATTTCTCCATGTGACTTGCTAAGTATCTAGTGTACTCAATCTTTGCTTAATTCCATTAGAACGAGATCTTTGGAAGAGAAATGATACTTTAAGCTTTGTGTTAGGGTTACGACGTACTCAAGCATTCTTATGAAGATTTCTTTGATTGTTAGAATGTAAGTTAAGTTTGAACGGTTATATTGTTTCTAAAATTGATCGCTAAGTCTTATTTTTAATCAAGTTTATTGCTTTTAAATGTTCATGAGTAGACATAATATTCCCACCTTCAAATTTTATCCGAACCGGCCGCAATCGTCGAAAGAGTCCACGTTGGGCACGTCTTGGAATCGGATTCGAACTGCTGCGATGTTGTCAAGTTCAAACGGATATAACTTTTCATACGGACTCCGTTTGGGACGTTCTTGGACTTCATGATGTGTCATGACTAGTTTTATAAAATTGCTCAACTTGAACTAAAACAAGTCAGGCTGAATCATTTGAAAAGTTTAGCTTTAGTGATCATTTTTTTATTTCTGTTATAGCAAAGTGCTTAGTTGAGTTTTAAGTCTAAGTCTAGCTTGGTTAGAGCTTTTTAATTCCATTGTAAAGCATTCAGTAGTTTTGCCTTTTCATTGTTTTAAATGATCTCAATTATGATTATAATTGCATCTCAATATTTCTTTCTCATAAAGCTACTTGCCATTACACTTGCATAAACTCATGGGGAGTTGTGTATGACCAAGATCATTGTCTTAAGATCTTTGCTTGTTGTGGTTGACAATAGCTTAAGATCAATCAAATTGACTAAGTGAACTTAATTCAAATCGGTTGAAACTTAGGAGGCAGTTGTAGATAGCTCCTAGTTTAGGACCTGCTTTACTGAGATAGATCATACAAATATGAGTTACAATCTGGTTGAAGCTCAAGAGACAGTTGTAAATGGCTCCCAGTCTAGGACTTGCTTTACTGAGATAGATCATTCAAATGTGAATTACAATCTGGACTGAAGCTTGGGGCAGTTGTAAATAGCTCCTAATCTACGATTTGTTCTACCAAGATAAGTCATTGATCTAATTGATTGCAATGCTCAAATAGGCTTTTAGCTCAAGTGAGCCATTTTGGAGCTCTTTAGCATATTTCTTGCCTGACTTAGAATCTTAGATCTTTTGGTACTTTGCCATGTCATGACTCAGATTAGGATCTCTCGAGCTTTACTTGTGATTTTGAGACAGTCTGACATGTTTGTAATCCATATAATCACTTCTAGCTAGTCTTGGCTTGCTTTGCTATATATTTTTCTATATGATTCTGTGAGAAAATTAGCATAGCTTACTGAAATACCTTTTAATTGACTTGGATAATTTTTAAAGCTCCCAATCTAACTACAAAATATGAAAATTATCAAAAATAGTCATATTTGCCTCTTAGTCTTCATTATCTTGTTCTTTTTTCTTGATGAATTCATTGTCAAAAGGGGGAGAAAGTGTGGCAAAAATGCATGAACTGGGCTAAGGGGAGTAAATGAGGGAGTTGTTGGAGTTTTGAGCCTTATTGCAAATTTTGAATTTCTTTAGCTACTTTTTACCATGATCAAAGTCAAAATGAATAATTGGTCTTTCATATGGATCTAGAGTAAGGATTTTTCAAGTTTCAATGGGTTGGAGTGCTTATGTTGAAAACTAGCTCTTTCTAATTTCTTCACTCCATGTTCTAGCTCACTTGGCTATGTTAAACTTGTATTCACTTCTCGAGCCAAGTTGAGTTCTCTTTTACAAAATTCTCTTCTTAATTGCAAAAGTAGCTCAACTTTGCATTTCAAAGAATTGCTAACGTTCATCAAGGAGGAGATTGAGAGACCATGTGCTAGGTGAGGCCTCCCCTGCACCAGTGCCTCTCGGTCAATTTATGCCTCGATCATTAATAGTTCAATTCCTTGCACCCATAGGGACCTCAGACCACCATGAGTTCATGGTTGATCTTGCTTAGCCTCCCCTTGGCCTCAACTTTGCCGGCGACGTACACCTCTGTCGTGCCAACCGAGCACACGTGGATAGCCAAACTGGGACCGCCCAAGCCCAAACCACCACAACCATGTTACTCCCCGTGTAATATAGATGGTTAAAACAACCTTGCCCTTGCTCGAGGATCGTCAGAGAGCCCTTGTGCCATGGTAGAATCCGTCACTTCTCCCCTCGCCGTTGGCCATCACCACCCATACCCGAGTCCCTCCAAGCCATATAATGGAGTCACCGTGGTTGGTAGAGTCTGTCTGTGCCTACAACTGTTGTCAACAAGCTTCACCGAAGCCTTTCTGGGGGCCATCGCTGTGCTCCTCTGTTCTACACTGGTCTCGGCTCAAGGTAGAAGAAGGGGGGAGAGCGAGCAGGCCATTGTGGGCCGTGCACAATTGACCGACCGGGCCTAGGTAGGCCATGCGCTCGTGCAAAATTAGACAGCCCAGCCCAGCACTTTAGACCATGGTGCAACATTGTTCATATCAGGCCGGACCAGCACTACTACACCATTGTAGCATTTTACTGTTCACAAAAAAACCCAAAAACATCTTAGATTCCAACAAAACCCAAGCCCACACTGTTCTAAAATTGATTCACCACTATATATTAGCCTATTACTATTCATCCTAAAATTCGTCCAACATATTTATAGCCATTTCAACCGTCTCGAACCCATCTAGCCCATTTCAACCCCGTTCAGCCAACCTAAGCACTGCCTAAACTCCAACCACTCAAACACATTCCCTTTTATGTTTTTTCTCATTAGTTTATTGTATTTTGTTCCCAGCTTGCATTTTGTAAGTAGAAACTTATTTGAATTTGTTCTTTTGCGTTAGCATCCAGATTCGGCTAGCTGGTCAACGGAAGAGCTACAGGAGCCATCAAGCAGTTGGCATAAGCCTAGAGACTACAGTAAAATAATCAGAGACTATGGATAAAGAGGCAAGTCATATGTTTTCGATCATATTGAACCTACATCATTTAATTATTTAATTATCAGTACTTTTATTATTATTTATTTATGCAATGTTATTTATTTAAAAATATTTATTTAGAATGACATAAAATTTAGTTAAATCCTACTAGTGGAAATGCCATGTCTAATTTGAGACCATATTCACCTTGACAAGCTTAGTAATATTTTATTATTATATAAATAGTTTATACTACTAAATGGCATTGGTATTTTGTTAATAGATTTATTTAAATAGTTTTATGGTTAAGGATGTATCGTGGGAAGCTATTAGATGGTTAGAATCCACGACTTTACCCTAGGGAGAAGGATTGGATGGATTGGTGGTAGTGCCATGGAGCACTAGTTCAATGGATTGTGGATGGCTGCCTCGTGGTGAAAAGTAAGGACAAGAATCTTATGCTGAGTAAATGACACATAAATCGCTCAACCACAAGTGTTGACTTATCAAACATGATCTAGTACATACTCAAATCAATTGAATATCTACAGGGTGTCGGTGTTCCAGAAGTAGAATAGCCCGCGTGTAAAAGAGGTGGTATGGGAGCGGTAAAACCATACTTAGCAACGGTAGGAGCACACGAAGTCGAGAAGCACTTTCCACGTTGGTCAGTGGAATGCTGACTTGCGTATGGCCCTGGCCCTATCGGGTAGAGATTAGAAAGAGGAGAGCAGCGAAGGACTTTATTTTCTTAACTCGGTCACACACTATTTGTTACGTGAGAGTTTGAGAAATCTTGTGGGTAAAGCTGGACAACTCTGCAGAGTATAACAGATAGTATTCAAAAATGTTGTGCTCCTAGTTAATAAAGTTGTGTTTCATATGTGATTTCAATAACAAAACATAAGTAGATTTTGAGGATTTGGTAATGGAAAGTATGGAAAATAAACCCATTTTTTATTAATTAAATATTGTTTTTTACTGTTTTAAAAGATATAAAGTTCTTTACCAACAAACTTACATCCACAAATATAATAATAATAAACCCAACACATTCTTTCTCTTGAAATACTAGCAATTAGTTAAATAACATTTCTCCATGTGACTTGCTAAGTATCTAGTGTACTCAATCTTTGCTTAATTCCATTAGAACAGATGCTGGAAGAGGAAATGATACTTTAAGCTTTCGTGTTAGGGTTACGACCGTACTCAAGCATTCTTATGAAGATTTCTTTGATTGTTCTGAATGTAAGTTAAGTTTTGGGCTTGAACGGTTATATTGTTTCTAAAATTGATCGCTAAGTCTTATTTTTAATCAAGTTTATTGCTTTTAAATGTTCATGAGTAGACATAATATTCGTTCTATCCATAACTAAATTTTTGAGCTGTTGCGGGATATACCACGGCCTTGTTGCAAAAAAAAAAAAGGAGGTGAGGAGGTGGGGCTGTTACACATCCTTCAGCGGAATCATTAAAAATGCACCATCGTATCCGTCCCGCTTTTCCCTGGCGATAACGAGACAAGTAAATCCGCCTTCAATTAGCGTCCGCAGCAAACGAATCTGCTCGCTTTCTCCTCCGTCTCTCCTAAACTTTCATCAAGTCGTAACGCAAACCCCTGCCCTCTCTGACGTCGCCGGAGAACACTTTGCTCTCGACTGCGATGGCGGCGGAGGCGTCGGGAGCATCAGCGTCCCCCGAGGAGGAGAACATCCCGCAGTCCCTCGCCGCCCGAGGGTGGCGCTTCCGTGACCCTGCAAACGAGGCCATCCAGGCCCTCCTCCACGCCTCCCCCTCGCCGTCCCCGGAGGCCGTGGAGGCCGAGCTCCTCGGCATGGACCTGAGGCTCTTCGGCCGAAAGTCCCTCCCCGACCGCGCCGCCGCCGCCACCGCGAAGCGGCTTTCTTACCTCCACGGCCCCATCGTCCTGCAGGTACTGTGTAAATCACCAAGCCCCACGCTTGTTCTTAGTTTGCAAGGGAAAAAATGCCTCATTTAGGAGCTGTTCTTAATTTTCTGCTCAATTCCGTGACTGGTAATTTCATGGTACAGCTCAGATAGTGTAAAGGGATTGTACCGAGAAGTGAGGAAAAGGGTGTTCTTGGCTGTTCTTTGGTGGCTAGTGCACAAACTTTTGTGAAACAATGCCGTCTATCTCAATGCTCAACCAATCAATGATCTCATTCATCCTGCATTTTGATTGAGTGTACATTCACTTAGCGTTTGAGGATCTGTTACTCTTGCGTCTTCGATATATAAATGTATTTGGTTGTTTGATCCTCTTTTTATGTTAACCTGATTCTTCGAACTTATGCAGGTAGTCTCTGTAAGAGAGATATATAGCAGCAGCATGATGCCTCCTTTAAGAACCCACAGCAACAGCGCCTTCTGCGGTTTGGTCTCACTGATGGGATTTCTGAAGCAGTAGCCATAGAGTTTTCCCCTATCCCGTTCATCACTGAAGAGATAGCTCCAGGTACCAAGGTTAGTTGACCATATTCTGTCCCAAGGTTCTAGTTCTGCAGTGACAATTTCTTCCTACATTTCTTTATATTAGAGGCAATATTCCCAGTCTTTGTACATGGTTTAAGCTTGTCTGTATATTGTCCTAGACTCGTAGTTCAATCTTGAATATCGTTGCCACTGGGATTAGAGACTAGAGAGTAGCTTGACAAATACTTGATCAAGCAGGTTAGACATTGTGAAGAAAAAAGGAATATTCAGATGGCTCTTTGCATAATGCTATTCCATGCATCTAGCATGAATATAACGTAAACAATATTGGAAAAACAAATATGCAAGAAGGTACTTAATAATTCTATATGTGAATAGTGCGATATAAACTTCTTTGAGATGATGTGGTGTAGCATTAGGATGGGCTTGGGATATAGCATTCCTAGTTCCCATTGGTCTCTGTCCCACAGTCTGTTCAAATTTGCATCCTTTTGTATTTTTGAATACATCGTAAGTTTTGACTTTTGATTAGGAATAGTTGAAGATGCTTTTCAGTGCTCATTTACATCTAGAGATATTTATAGTTTCTCAAATCTACAACATTTAAAATGCCATACACTATCTGCAATCTAGATGCCTTTGCCATTTGTTAAATATTCACATTACCGTGCCTTTTCTCCTTTTCTTATAACTCTCTATAGATTCGTCTTGAGAACAGGATTGCAATAAATAATGGCATATTGTGCTTGAGTGCAAAAAATGTGAGTGTCATCGGGGGAACTGTCCAATCTTTGTATGAAGAATGGCAAATGAACCAGAAATTCTCAGGCTTATCCCGCCAATCCTTGAGGTTGTCTCAAAATGACGATGGAGTTGGGCCTCCGCCATTTGAAAAGTTAGATATCGAAACACACCCTCGCAGGACATCCCAGGTGCAAGAATATCCTGGTAACAAGTCATATTTCCTCTCATTCTGTTTCCACTTGTATGTTCACTAAAAGCTGTCATTTATGTGTAGCTCTCTACTTTTTGTAAAGTATAGCATCTTAGTAAGCAAGATTCTGTATTTGATTGTGCTGCTGAAATCCACATGCATGCCAGATTGAGATGTTTTGGACGTTTTCCTCCAAGAAAGGGTGATTATGAGTAGTGTTACGCACTATTAAGATACTTGCTATTTTGTAACTTGCTGGGGAGTCATTGGCAAGCCCTGCAAAATTTAACAAGCACCATTATTTGGAGAGTTTTGGTTTGGTCCATGTAGTGGTGTGGGAGGTGCTGACACCTCCAGCAAATCTAACCATTCATTAATTAGGGGCATTATCGTCATTTAACTTCTTCCTGTTGTAGAGAATAAGTCAGGCATGAGGCGCACAACTCCACACCGTCCACAGCGGTTGCAGCAAAAAAACAGTTCGATCAAACTCGTCGGTCGTCCCGTCCGGATGACAACGGCGACGGAAATCTCGGCGAATGGCAACGGAAATCTCGACGATTTGGGCCCTGTTCGGCGCAAGTGCTACTCGTCAGCAAAGAAAGAGACTGAAAAGGATGGTGAGAAGGAGAATGGTTCTCAGATGTTCACCAGGCAGACCCTGAACGACATTTGCTTGAGATAAAATGTATATATTTGTCAGCAAAGAACCTGTAAAAAGGTGCACTATGCATGCAAATCCATGTGACCATCACCAAGCTTTTCTTTTTTTTTCATAGTATCAATCTTGACTTGGACAACCATGTATAAGCTTACCGCCCGCAAATCATCTTTATAATCAGAAACTAAATAATTCGGAGAACAGTGCAAAGTTGCAGGCCACCACCAGATGAACTAGCCGGCTAGTTTGACCCTGCCAGTTTTACTAGGAGAGTATGTACTAAGAAAAGCAGCAAGGCATAACTTGATCATGACAGTGAAATTGGTCAGAACCTAACACATGTTTGGCAGGCTCGGATTCCTGTACGACTAAGTCCGTGTGAGCTGAACCACCAAGGCAACAAGCCAACAACCTCTACTACTTGCCTAGCTTTCTTCATGCACAGCTCCAGAAACAAAAATTTTCACAAGTAGATACCAAAGCTCACAAGTAGCAATGGAAGGACAAAATACTATATATTCCTATTTCATTACAAACATCTCTGTCTACAAGGGGTCTGAAGAGTGTACATCAAGTTTTGTCTATATATTCCTATTTCATCACAAACAGTTTTGTCGTTGCACTTCAAGTTGACAGATCTCAAAGCATCTGTAAGATCAGCTGCACGTCGCTCGATCGGTATGATTTTTCACCAACAGATATGTCACCACCCTTCTCTCTAGGCGAAGACCGCTTTCTCTGCAATGGTTCTGCGGGTTCATCGAAATCCTTCTTACTAGATTGCGGGCTTGCCTTCTTGAGTGGTTTTGCATATTCATCGTCACCTTTCTCCTGGATGGAGGCTTCGCTCGCACCATTAGTTTTGTAGATATGCCATCGGGCTTCGACTAAATGCGAGCTTGCCTTAGTGCCACCGGTTTTGTAGATTTCTCATCACTCTTGTTTGATTGAAGGCTTGCCTTATTTGATTGAAGGTTTGCCTTACCTTGTTGGTTTTGCATATTTCTCATCACCCATGTTTGATTGCGGGATAAAGCGAAGCGTGTAGTGTCTGCAACAATATGAATGAAAACCAACTTAGTAGCGTCTCCAACAAATGGAAATTTAAGTTGTATGTTACATAGTTCCATGAGAGATGGTTGTGATGACGGCGGCGGCGGTGGTCTTCATGACGCAGAGTACGCATCCTTCACTCGCCATCACCGGCGCCGAGGGAGGAGGGACGGACGCATCTCCTCCGCCGGCGAGGTGTTCGTCGCCACCATCGTCGACGACGAAGTCGTTGAGGAGATCGCCTAGCCTCCGACTACCGAAACTCTCTCATGCCGGTTTGAAGAAAGCGGCGTGCGGCGAGCGACTAGAGGTGTCCAAGCGGGCGGGTTTTAACACGCACCGCTGCCGCATCTGCTGGGTCTTACGGCACGACGGAGGCTAAGAGGGTAAGCCGGCCCAAGCCGCAAGACGCCGGGACCGGATGCTGCACGGCCGGCCTTGCAGACGGCGGGCGACGCAGCCTGCTTAGTTTAGTCTCCGTCTTGCGTCACGGCCCAAGACTAAGACGCAAGACGCCTTGGGCTTGCAAGACCGCACGCCTACTGTTTAATTCGAAAAAATAGCCGTTTTTTGACCGTTGGAGGGGAAAAAATTCGGGAAAAATAGCAAAAAATTCGAAAAAAATCTGAAATTTTTCCTATAAATAGGGGGTAGGCCTCCATTTTCCACACCTCAAACCTCACTCTCATCTCTCGGTTTATTGTGAAAAATCCAAAGTGTTTGCGCAAATTTGGTGAAAATTCGGGCAAAATTCGAAAATTCAAAATCTTGAAAGATTTTGTAGGAGCTACAAAGGAGGTAGTAGTGCTGTCTTATTTTAATTCTTGGTATTATTTGTTGGTTTAATAGTAAGTTAATCGTTCTTTTATATTTCAATTTGCAGTTGATTTAATGGAGAACTACGATTTTGAACTCTCCGAATTCGGCCTCTCGGCGGAGGATATGCAACCGTTTCAACAAGCATATCCATCCGCGGAGGACATACAACAAACTGGAGAGGAGGCCCCGGTGGAGCATATCCTATTTTATATGCATTCGCCTTTATTTTGGATCCTAGGGCCAAACTCAAGGATTTATAAATGTTTTACAACTTTTAAGTGATGCTCTGGGTTTAGACTACGTACATACTATACTACTGTTAAGGATAAATTATATGAGGTATATGATAAATATGAAAATAAGTTTGGGTGCATGCGTTTGGAAAGACCCCGTAGTCCCTAGCACCTCTAGGGGGACTATGCAATGGGGCAAGATTTTTGGTTCTTCGTCTAGGGATTCTCGTGCAGGTGCAGGTACACAACAATCAGGAGGAAGACGACAAAGCACTGGAGACCTATCAAGCTATCTCAACAGTGATAGCGTGAGCTTCGAGCGAGAGTTGAACATCCTCTCATGGTGGCAAACCCAGAAGGTATCATATCCAGTGCTATCCATATTAGCACGGGATGTGTTGATTGTTCATGTCTCTACAGTCTCCTCGAGTCGACATTCGATCTTCCGGAAGAATAATTGAGGAGCGACGAACAAGTCTCTCCAACGAGATGGTCAAGTACTTGGCCAGTCAAAGACCGGGAACAAGTGAATCAAGACTTCAACATCTGCAGATAATAAAGATTTAGAAGAATCTTTTGAGAATTTGTATTTAGATAGCAATGAATAGAATTTTCAATATTTTCTTCACATCGGCCACTAATGAGCTTTATAAGTTGTACTCTTTTTCTTTACCAAGGTTTTCTCAAATTGAGTTTTACTTGGTAAAGTTTTTAATGAGGACCATCCCATGTAATTTAATAAATTAATAAAGCTCATTATGTCATTGCAAATATTTATTTTATGATTAACGATGTCTACATTTTATATATTTTTCTGATTTTTTTCGATTTTCTATATTTTTACAATTTTCTTATTTTTTCAATTTTCTTATTTTTTCTTTTTCGGGCTAAGCAGGCTAGGCGGGCAAGACGCCCGCTTAGCCTTAACTGCTTCAGCAAGACGCAAGACGCATGCAGGCGTGCACAGGCTGCTGCCATGACACGTGGCGAAGACGCAGCTTGACCGGTTATTACACGGCCTTAACGGGCGTGCCTAAGCAAGGCCGTGCCGAGCCTGCCCGTGCCGTGCCCGGCCGCACGGCCCAATGGACACCACTAGGAACAGCGACGGTGAGTTCACACGCGAAATTACTCCTTTGCCCATTTCACTAACACCATCTCTGCACCACTCACAAACACCGAGGTGTCAAAGCCATGATAACCATTGGATGAGCTTTATTGAACGGTTGACAATCAACTAAGTGTATCTAACCATTTCTCTTATTTGGATAGTGGGCTAGTCCCTTGTCATTTCTGAAAAACGTGGAGCTGAACTAAGCTTTGCATTTCTTCACTAGGAAAAGCTTATCCTTCTTAGGTTTCTTACATGCTTGCTATATATGCAGTGGGATATTCTCAACGTCAGCAGTGAATGTTTTTGTACATCTGCATAGTTGTCATTTTTTACATTCTTTGGAGCTGCATACAAAAGTATGCAGGCGACTATTGCATGTTTTGCAAAACTTTTGGGGATTTAGCTGTAACTTGTGAACCACCTTGACATATTTCTTATGTCGTAGCAGATCTTAAATCTAGGAAATTGGGAGTCACTCATGACCATGTGTCGGTTAATTCCAGTGGCAAACCTATGAATGAGGGTTCAAGTGATGTGAACAAAGAGATTACAGCAAGCAAGGTTGAATCCAAACAGTCTAGTTCACATAGCAGACCAAAAGAAGGTTGGCCTCCAAAACCTTCCTTTAATTTAAATTTACTGGACATAATTTATTGAGTGCAGTTAGAATTTAGAAACTTCTGCCTTTGCATCGCGCAGTCAGCGAAGCTTTTCCTGTTCAAAACCAAGCTGCTGCATAGAAGCTGCTCCAGAAAATGGCTATGCCCGAAGACAGGCATGGTCGGGGTCATAGATTCAAGGGCAAAGGCAAGCAAGAAGATACTCAGGTCTTTACCCTCGATGAATGGGAGAGGAGAAAAGCCACCGGTTCAATGTCCAGAGCAGAAAGCTACATACAGGATACTAGCCAGGACGAGGAGCTGGCAAGGCAGCTCCAGGAACAACTAGATTTAGAAGATATCCATGTTAGTTTTAACTCCCATGTCATATTGCCTTCCTTTTCAAAGCATTCAGTAACACCAGTCTGAAAATATCATTTTTAATGGCAATGTTATGTTTTTCAGGGGATGCCGGAGAGTTCAGATGCTGAATGCTTACGGACGAGCATGTTCAGCTTCAGTGGCCCTGAAGAAATGGGTGGTGGGAGAAGGGATTTTCGAGGGCATGGACGGGGAAGGGGCCGAGGACGGGGGCGAGGCAGGGGAAGATTTTAGCGCAATCCCAAAATTGTGGGGTTTTAGGGTGGTTTAGTGTTGAGTGTACTCGACAGATGGTAATAGTGGGCTTGTAGTAGTATGATATTCAAATCATGTTCTTTTCTCTCGATTTCCTCACCTGATGCTAGCTAATGCCAGAATTCAGAAACAACATGTACACTTCCCTGGAAATTTTGGTCTTATTCATAGATATATGGACTTGGCATATATTCTGATCTTTGAGCTATGAGTAAAAACTCCAACCTTTCCAGGACTTCTTATTCTTCTGTTTATTAGATGGCTAGTACATGAGGCTGAACTCCGATGCTGTATGCTTAATCCTTTGTTTTCTCTTCAAACTGAAAGTTTACTTGTTTCGAGTTTTTTTTATATTTGAGTTTTTGACATGGCAAATCATACACTTGCTCTGTTGTTGCTGATGTATCTCTATCGGAAAACTTCACCAGAGATCCTAGCCCACATGAATAGCCCCGGTTTCGGCTTGTGGTTTTCGACTTTTTTAAGCCAAAAGCTACTTATAACATGTTAGCTTCTAATTTCGTCTTTTTTTTTACTTTTTTATCTTTCATTTTTCCTTCGCATTGTTAGTACCGTGTTCTCAATCTTTTTCCTTATTTTCTTCTTTTTTTCTTTAATTAAATAACTCAGAAAAAAACTAACTGTCGCTATAGTGTAAATTTAACCAACAGTTAGAAACCACAACCGGAAGCCGCAGCTAACAAACTGTTGGAGCGGCCCATTTAGTCGATGCTTTATGGGCCCAACTTTTACCAAAAAAAAAGATGGGCATAAGTTACAATTCGAAACACTATCAAGGTGATTCTTGCAAACGTCGACAAACACAACAACTTCTTAGGTGCCGCTCGATTGGGTTGAAATAAACTAGCTTAAGACTGAAATTACACTATAGCTAACTGAAATTACACTGTACCTGATAGTGGTTTATTTGGTGTAACTAAATTTAAAAAGATTTAAAAATAAAAAAACAGTTTAGCCCATCACAGACAATGTAAATGAATACGTAAAAAAAGAATCGGTAAAAAGCTAAAAAAACTAAAAATTTAAAAAAGACGAAATTTACAAATAATTAAAAATAATCTATATATTACACCCAGGTTCCCCGGCCGGAGAGCATCGCCATGTCATCAATTTTCCGATTAAGTTCGTGCGTTTTACGAAATCATGTAGAGGTCCTTAAACCTAAAGAAATCTCGAGACAGCAGCAAGAACTAGTGCGCAAGTCACCGCCACCTTCCGGTCGCGTGCTGCTCCAAATCATCACAAATCGATCTCCCGAGCAGCAAGACTAAGCAATTGGCATCGGTGGTATTCGTAGGATCCCAAGGTCGAAGAGATCGCCGCAATGGATCAGGGCGGCGGCGGCGTCTGGATCCGCGCGGCGGCTGCTGTCGCGGCGGGCGGCGCGATCGCGGCGCGCGCGGTCCGGCGCAAGTCTGTGGACTCCACCGCCGTCTTCGTCGGCGTCCCAGCCATGGTGGCCCACACCGTCGCCGGGTACAGGTGAAAGGCGCCTCCTTTCTCGTGGAAATTTTCGTTTCCGGAGAGAGGCTCCTTCGTGATGGGATCTCGACTCCAATCTTTGTAGGTTCGCGGGGCTGCTGCTGGTGTTCTTCTTCACGGCGTCGCGGGTGACGAGGGTCGGCGAGGCGAGGAAGCGCGCGCTTGATGCCGAGTTCAAGGAGGGCGGGCAGCGCAACTGGTGTGTGAGATCGCTGCTTCTGTTATTCTTTCTTATCTGTGCCAAGGACCTAGTAGATGCAGTGAATCAATACACTGGAGGGATAAAGAGATCTTGGAATTTTGGTCTCTGTATCGTTAGAGATTTCAAACATGTTTGATTTTGATTATGGAGTATAATGGCGCAGCAATTCTGCGGAAGGGATGGAAATTGAGTGCCAAGTTTGTTGCTTTATGTGTTTGGAGGATGAGGAGATTGTGTGATGGCCTTTGGGATGGGTGACACATTTGATGGTTTACATAGATAGAACAACCTTCAAATGAGTTTGGTTTCGATGGTAGAGTAGGACGATGAGATGATCCTGTGGAAAAGGAAATTGACCCCGAGTGGAAAATATCTGCAATTCAATGGTGGAAAAAGGGAATTGAGAGCCTGAGTAGTTTTTATGTATGCGCTTTTGAATTTTGATTATAGATGGAGAAGAATGATTCTATATGATTATGGTGAAGGAAAGAAATTGTGGATCATTGAGTTAGATTCTATTGAGAGTTTTATTTTGGTAGAGTTTAAACCTAAAGCATAAAATGAGTTCGATGATGTATGTGAATCAGAAATTTTGATGAGAACTAGACATGTTTCTTCTATTAAGAACTCAATTAATGTAGTTGAGAACTTATGAGGCCTTTATCTATGCTGGTTTAAAATTTTCTTCTTACCTTGAGATATGGATACTTTCTTTCAGCCCAGTAGCTATGTTATTGATTGTTACATCAAGTTCAATCTTGCATGAAGTTTCGCTAGAAGACAAATCAATAAAAATCATGAACACTCTACTTTGATGCAATCTATTATACTTTCCCCCAGATTTATCCAATTTTCGGATTTGACTAGTGTTAATGTTCTAATATCGATCTTACGTATGATTTGTTTGGATTCGGGGAAACTCTAGAAGACTTGGTGTATGATCATGCAGAGTAGAGACACGGAATTTTATACAGGTTCGGACCTTCTCCTGTAAAACAATAACTCTACGTCCTGTGTAGCAATTGATCAGAATGATCTTTACAACTGGGAATAATACGAAATGCCTAGCACTATCTCCTGATCCAATGTGTTTCGATCTCTTCCTCTCCGACGTCAACCTTTATATAGTCGACGAAGCGGTGGCCGTTGTCCTGTGCCAAAAGACGCCTCAACGCTTCGGATGATAATCGTCTGACGAAAGTTACTGTCAGAGAGACGCAGTGGCCCGTTCGTCATACGACGGTTGTTGTTAGAGAGATCGTGCGCGGTTATTAAGAATAAACGCGCGTTCTAACCGTCTTGTCAGATGACCCTACGATGTAGTAGGACATCGTTAGACTAATCGTAGGAAGACCTATAACTACAAGGTGGTTACAGGGTAACTTAGAACTGCGTAGTCGTAGAAGGAGTTACGATCATCCTGAGAAATCTCTCACTTATAGATAAGGGGTATACTCGGAGGGCGACGTAATAATTAGAGGATTATTATATCCTCGTCATCTAGATATTAAAAAAAAGACTCTTGCTATGCATGTAAAAGAGATGCAAACGATGTGCCTATGTTTATATGCTTTCTAAATTTGAGAGTTGTTGCCATCGTCATTATTGAGATGGATAGGATGGCTTTCAGTTTCAGAAAATGCCCTTCTGAATCTTTCTAATGCAGGTGCACACCACTCTTATTGGCAGGAAGCAAGTTTTGTCAAATAGTGGCATTGCAAGTATCTTAGTAGTTTTGATAGCACTAGTTACCAGAGGGAAAGATAAGTGCTTGGATTCAAAAGAGTCCAGTTTTGTAACTGCCCTCATTGGTGGTGTTATTGGACACTATGCTTGCTGCAATGGTGATACATGGTCTTCTGAGCTTGGCATACTTAGCAAAGCTGAACCACGAATTATCACAACATTCAAGGTATGCGTTACATCTTTTTTTTCTAATTGGACAAAGCATCAGTAAATATATAATTTCACTTTTGCTTTTGACATGAAACTTCATCAGAGGGTGCGTAAGGGTACCAATGGTGGGGTAACCATCGATGGACTTCTCGCAGCAGCAGGAGCTGGATTCTCGATTGGGCTTGCATTTGTTCTGATAGGATTCTTAACCACTCAGTGTGTTCCTGATGTATTTTGGAGGCAGCTTCTAGTTATACCCTTAGCTACAGCTGCTGGCCTATGTGGAAGTTTGATCGATTCGCTGTTGGGAGCAACGGTTCAGTACAGTGGGTACTGTAGTGTTCGCAAAAAGGTAGTACCCTCTTTAAGGTTACTAGATGTCTAAATACCCTAATAACCTTTGATTTAAAAGTTGATTTTTGCTATGTATTATGTTTATGTAGGTGGTTGGAGTAGACGGTCCAACGGTAACCAGGATTTCTGGAATGAACATTCTGGACAACAACGGTGTCAACGTAGTGTCCGTGTTCTTGACAACTCTGCTTACTGCCTTGGCATGCACATACATCTTCTGATGATAAGTAGAAACAAGATTGATGAACTAGCACAGAGAATCTTGTAATAGTGCCATTGTTCATTTTTATACTCTTAACAATAGATGCAATTGTTGTTTTAGCAATTAGTGTTTCACACTGAACGCAAATTTTTTGAATGGACAAATTCAATTGTAGCTATCCCATATAGATGTTACATCGAATAGTGGAGTCTTTGTATCAGAAAATTGTTGCTTTGGTCATATATTTCAAGTGTGTAATCGACGCGATTCATGTGATCTCCTCTGTTAAACACATGTGTTGTGTATAGTTTTTTTAAAAAACTATTTATTTTGTGTAGGCGATTTGATCATTTTGTCTCATGGATCTTATAAGCTCACCTCCTTAGTTAGGGCCTGGTTGGCGCGGCTGTGGCTTTTGGTTGAAATTTTTGAAATTTAGCTGTTTACGACAGAGATTATGGAGAGAGATACTCGCTTGCGATTTTGGTTAATATAGATGTTAGGTTTTTAACGTGTACTACAATTAACTTGTAGACCTTGTCTTGAGAGAATATCATGTTTGAAAGTTAGGTACTGTAGCAAAAATCAAAAGCCGCTAGCTTCGATTGAAAAGAACATAAACCAGGTCCTCAGCTTACTTAATTGCTATATGAGACATAATCAAAAGATTAAATGTTGCTAAATCTAAAATCAAACTTTTGATCTACCGACGTTCAAAATGGGACAAAGTGATCATCCAGCTCCCAATGATCCCTCCCTCCTCACAGCTTGAAGGGCGGGGGGCCATCCGCATCACCAATCATCCATGAGTGGCACCGGTGTTTCTCATCGTACAGCTGTTCGAGAAGCTCCGATAAAGATATACCTTCCAACAAATGGGATAGATGAAATATTAGTGCGAAGATTGATAATGATAATAAAATACTACAAATTAAAATTTATGATGAAATAAACAGTACATACATGTATGTATTATATATATATATATATATGTATATGTATATATATATACATATGTATATATATATGTATATACGTACATATATACATATACATATATAATGGTAGCAATATGAAGCATCACGTTTTTAATAACCAGATTGATGAACTGTTGTTTAATAGTGCACTTTTTACAAATTGATTTCTATCATGATGATGACATCTAGATTGTCCAGAAAAGGCAGAAAATCAAATATGCACTGATCCGGTCTTTATTTCATTCTGCAAACTTCACAACCCACCAAAACCCACCAAATATGGCATGTTGGCACCCTACCTTTACATTCCAGATCACAATTTTGGTTCCAATTATAAAAGGTTAACAAATGAAAGGACCTACAGACCATTTCCAACTTGATGCATTAAAAATTGTTTGCTATTAGCTCATGCACTCGTACAGTCATACCCACACATGAAAATGCATAATGTTAAAACAACAAAGCCTGATGACAAATATACCTGTACAATAAAATCTTTAATGTGTCAAATCTTGACAAAGTTGTCCAATAGGTGTGAGTTTGAGGGTACAAATCTCTTATTCGCAAAATAGTGGTTTTCAATCCTTGCAAATATCTGAAGAAAAGCTAACCATATGTTATCACTAACCAGATATAAAACATTATATGATACAAAGTTCTAAGACCATAAATTATTACAGCATCTATAAAAACGTGTATATACATATACATACATATATGCATATACATATACATATACACATATAATGGTAGTACAATACTACAAATTAAAAATTACGATGAAATAAATATTGTCACAGTCGTTAGTTAATTGTGCTATGGCCAATGGTCGATAGTCGTAGCTACAGTGGTCGATGGTCAATAGTCATAGCTACAGTGGTCGATGGTCGATAGTCGTAGCTACAGTGGTCGATGGGCGATAATCGTAGCTACAGTGGTCGATAGTCGATGGTCATAGCTACGGTGGTCGATGGTCGTAGTTACAGTGATCGATGGCCATAGTTACAGTCAATAGTCGGTGTTGGAAGACCTATGTGCTTGAAGATGCAGTCGATGTGTTGTGATTGACAAGTCTTGGTCCGTGAAGTGGTTGACAAGGCGCAATCAAAGACGGTGGTCGTAGCCAGTGGTCGAAGCCAGTGGTCTTAGCCAGTGATCGAAGCTGTGGTCGAAGGCGTGGTCAACAAGCCGTGGTCGAAGCCATGGTTAAAGGCTTGGTCGATGCCGAGGTCAAAGCCACGGTCGCAGCTACAGTAAGACTGTCTGTGCTCGAAGACCTGTGTAGTCAGAGATGCGGTCGAAGAACTATAGTTGATAAGATGTAGTCGCTGAAGTGATCGACAAGACATTGTCAAGAAGCCGTAGTCAAGCAGCCGTGGTCATGAGGTGTGGTTAAAGACACCGTGGTCGAAGATGTGATCAAAGCTGTGGTCAAAGCTGCAGTTGGAGGAATTGAAGCCTATAGTCGTGGTGCCTATGCGTGGAGTCCAAGTACGTGGTCGCGGTCGTAGCTGCGAGGAGTACTATAGCAGCCATGTGCGGCTAGTCATCGTAATAACGATCGTCGACATCTTTGCGTGGTGTGGGCGACGGTGGCGATGTGTGCGTTGCTACGGATTTTAAAATTTTATCATATTACATGTTTTGAAACTAACGTGCGGTAAAATTTTTAGAATATGCATACAAATATATTCTAATTCTTTTTAAATCTATAGCAACGCACGAACATTCCGCTAGTCACTAGAAAAGAGCAAGTGGATTAACCTAAGCCCAACATTTCGACAGAATTGTTTCATGAGATCTCAGCTACTGTTATTTTCTTCCCCATCTATTCCATGTTGTCCATTGAAGAAACAATAAAGCAATTTCTTTAAATTGTTAGAGAAGCCATTTTGTTCTCAAACAAGTGAACCTGATATTACACTGTAAAAATGCATCAATAAAATTAGACAAGCTCTTGCCCACACAAAATCGGTTGCCAACTTGCCATTCTCTCATACAATCAATACTGTCCACACGTCACAGAGCAGACATGTAGAATCAATCAAGATTTTGCCAAGAAAGCAATGCCCATTACTCGAGAATACGCCACGAAAAATCAAGTGTCCTTCGTCTTCAGACCATCAACTATTAATTACAGACTTTGACAGGGGGCTTACAAAGGTAACAAAATGCCTTGTGTATCCCAAGAGAAGCAAGCAACTTCATCTAGCTGGCTAGCAAGGAAGTAGAATGGAGTATATTTGGACCCCATGTCATGTCACAGTCGGAGCTACCAGAGGAGCTGATGAAGGGGGCGATGGAAAGCTTGTGTCGGCGATCACTGGTTGGAACGCAGCGGAAGCATTCCGCTCCAGTTGCTCCCACATAAGCCTTCGCCGCTCCTCGGTTGCAGCTCGCTTCTCTTCTTCTGCTTGGAAATTGCTCTGACAAGCCAGGAGCAATCTCTCATCCATGTCGAAGAACATTTTCCTGACATTCATCGTAATGTTGAGAACCGATTGGTTCCAATGCCAACGAGTATTCCTCTCCAGAGCTGGATATATGAGTGGCAGTATCACTTGACGATTTTGGGAGATTATATCAAGCAAATGCTCATTGTTCCACAAGAATAAGGCTCTCTCAGCAACCTGCAGAAAGCAAGCAAAGAGCTCAGTTCTTAAGTTTCAAAGGTAACTTTTTTTCGAGGGAAGAAAATTTTAAAAGATAATTGGCCAACAACTGCAAGAGGGAAGACCTGCAATAACTATTCTAGAACATGGAAGTGACATGAACCAAGAAGACAGTAGTGCTAGGCCATTCATAATCTTACATTTATGTACTTCTCTAACAAACAGAAAGAGGAACATGGCATATTATACATAAAAATATTCTGATGTTTTCTCCAGAGCAACTGTTATTGGTCATTTAGTAATCAATCATTTCCTTTTACGTATTGATCTATCACAGCTCTTGCGATGTTTCAGTCCCAAGGATCCTCTCTTGTTCAAGCAGCACCAATAATGGATTTAATAATGGATGGTTTTATCAGCTTCAAAAAATGTCAGAAAAGTAGATATGTGGATATAAGAAAACGGGATCCATATTGGGGATGAATGGCTGTTAGCATACATTCCACAAAATTGATATATCTCAAATGGAAAATCACATTTCTACCTAATTGATTGTCAAGGTCCACAAACCGCACATGTTTGGGTGCATTGTCATAATTCACAACATGACAGGACCAAACAACTTTGGCCATCCAAACCTTATACCCCAACCAAGATGATTCCACCAAATTAACTCCCACAGACCACAGTTCCTATTATCTGCCTTTGGATTGATGATTTTTGTGACCTAGCATACACTGAGACCAAGATATAACACAGAAATAAACAATTCTAGGGTATTTAAGGTCCTATATTCAAATACGAATGGTCTAAAGCCTTCCAAAGGAAAGTGTAGACCACCAATTGCACTTGAACCAACAATGGAAGTGCTTGGTCTCGCTTTAGCCAACAAGAAAAGAGTTTAACCACTGATGAAATATCTTACCAGTAATTACTATGTCATAAAAGGTGCAGGGGACCATGTAAGTGACAAAAATAAATTAGAAAGGCACATGGAAAAGGAAAGAGATCAAACAGATCCTTCAACTAAAATAAGCAAACGATTCGACCAGTAAACAGCTTTGTAACTACTAGATAAAACAATTGTGATGACAGCTTCTTATCAGAAAAACTCGTATTGAAGTCTAAATTCATGTTCCACAAGCATTTCTTGCTGGTATTTTTCATCCTAGCAATTGTTGCAAATAAAAAAGCAGAACAAGATAATACAGGGGAGACACAATTCAAGGATAGATATTAATCGGTGGCTACTTCAAATTAAAGTTCTGGTTTTGGAAAGAAACTTACCTGAAAATGGGAGCTATTCAGGCAATTTGCAATCCTCCGGAATAATGGAACCATGCACTTCTGGAACTCAGCCATGTCAGTCAACTCCAGCACCTCCTCCAACTCCCCCAAGAACATCATCTCCTTCTGACTATTTGTAACTGGCCAATACTTCAACAGACCTCTGATTACAGTTCCTGCAAGCTTTGGTTCCTTCTCAATAAACTGTGTTATGCAGTATGTCAGCTGTGGCAGATATACACCCATTGTCTTTGGCTTGTGAAGCGGAATCAACGATTTCCATAGGAACAGCTTATGTTCCTCCTTCAATGGCTTGGCAAACCCACTTATTACGCTGCCAAACACCTCCAACAGCTCGGCTATCCCATTGTGATGATCGGTCTCAAAGACGAACCTATAGAAGATATTACTCACAGCCTTACGGATGAAGGGTCGATTTCCCATGAACTTGCCATATATCCTATGCAATATTGTTTTCAAGCAGTACCTCTCTCTCGGGTCATCAGAATCAAACAGGTCGAGCAGCCTCGAGATGAATGAACTGTCCACATACTTCCTAGCTACCTTGGGATCAACGATCGGTGAGGTCACGAACCGAAGAAGCAATTCATACACGGCTTGCAGGTGGTACCAGGAGGGGTCAAAGAACGGCTCGTCCTCCTCTGTCTCCGACGCTGCCGTACCTGACCGGACCTTGGGCGGGAAGACCCTGAAGAGGTTAACAGAAAACATGCCAACGCACGCCGACATCATCGCCTCCGTCAGGGGCTCCTCGGCAGCGCCAATGCAGTCGACGAGGGACATCAGGACCTGCCGCTTCTTCTCCTTCTCCGGTGAGTCCTTGCCCCGGTCGGAGAAGTCGAACACCACGCAGCATATGTTCACCTTCTGGACGAATGCATCCTCCCTGGACATCCCCCCGGCTCCCGCAACCCCTGCGCGCGGCGGAGGCGAGACGTTCGGCTTCCCCGCGGCCCCATTCGCCCCGGGAGACAGAGGCGGAGGCTTCGCCGGCGGCGAGCCCCCTCCGCCACCGCCTCCAGAGCTGGATTTCAGCGACTTCCACGACATCTTGCCAATAAATTGCTTCCACATGGCGGCAAATTCGGCGGCACCAATACAACATCAAATTACCCCCAATTAAACAACCATTGCAACAATCCGGCCCTCCCAAGAACGCGATGGCGCAAATCCCGGGCCGTAAAAAACTGCACTTGCAACGGCAACAGGAGATTGAAACGACCGGGGATTCGACGGCAACGGCTACGGGAGACTGCAAGGCAGGCAGAAACCTCAGGAACGGATCAATCCCTTGCCCCGAACCACTCCACAGCGCGAATGCGACGGATCAAGAACCAAAGAACGCACCAAAAAAGAAAAGGGAAAGGACAGGCCACCTCAACAAACGGGGCAGATATCGGACCGCGCAAGAGCCAGGAACGCAACGGCGCGGAGGGAGGACGCAACCACCGAAACGGATCCAGCAATGGCGGGCTCAGGGTCAGATCCGGGGATGGGAGGCGGCCATGGATGGGGTCTCGGGAGGAGGGGAAGGAGTGGAGAGGTGGGGAAATTTTGGCGTTTTGAGGGCGTGGTCGCTGGACGACAGTGCGAGTGAGAGGCAGAGTTGCAGTGGTGCATGGATCCCTCGGCCCATCTGGGCCGTCAGATCAGCAGGGTCGAGTTGTGCCGGCCGTCGGATCTTTATGCGGTTTTTTCTACCTTTTTTGGGTACGGTTTTGGTAGGTCATGATGGCGATTGGATAATGGGAAGTCAGTTGTAACGGTCGAGAAATATCATATGATTCGGTAGTTTTGTCTACTTTTTTAAACAAATAATATTACTATTAGAGTATTAGAGTATGTACAATAATACATAGCTAATGTTGAAGAGAGGGAACGGGGAGAAAGAAAGATATTATCTACTATTTTAACAGACGATCTTATAAATAACTTTTATTGTATATCCATTGTATATATATGTAACATATTAATTTTATGAGGTTATTATAGCCAACTATATAGGCAATACATTATATGTGTTGTCTTTAATATTAAATATAGATGATGTGGATGTGTATTAAAGACAATCGTTTTCTATATCATTATGTATGATTTTGGTTTAGTTTGGTGTGATGGTTTGTTGTTTCCTTATTATGCTGTGGAGATAGTATTTGCTTCCGTCGTTGCTAAGTAGTATTATATGAAAACATAGCGGTGAACTATGCTAAACGGCGCTATTTTATTTGTGCACCGTTTATAATAAAATAATTTCTTAAGTTACAGTTCGATTCTCGTATTCCAAACAGAATCTAAACGCCTCGAAAAGAATCCATACTTAGTTCTGCTCGTTTTGGTTTCATTTTTTAACTTCTAGCTTATTTTTTACTACTCATAAATTTCATCTTTTTTTTTGAATTTTTAGCTTTTTTGAGTTTTTTTGTCGGTTCTTTTTTCGTATTCGTTTGCGTTGTTTGGATGAGCTAGCATATTTTTTCTATTTTTAATTTTTTTAAAATTTAATTACGTCAAATAAGTCACTTTTAGCTACAGTAAAATTTCAATCGTTATAGTGCAATTTCAGTTATAAACCATAGCTTTTCGGCTCAACCGAGCGGGACAGGCAGGCCCACAATTCGACAGTTTCTTCCACACGAACAGGCACTTCTAATAATTTGCTTTGTCCAGAAACCATTGATGAGTTTGTTGTTTTCCTAAAAACAAATGATGGGTGTGTTTGACACCCAAAACTCTTAATCATTGCTCTCTTAAACTGTGGTTTGCGTAAGCATGAAGTCCTCCAAACTTTTCTTTGCCCCAAGACCGCAAAAAATGAGTTTCTTAAAACCATTGTAGCTAGAGCATCATACGAGTACTAAGCCATGCTTAGAGCGCATGATTTCTGACTGAATTACCATGTGCGAAGATCTAAAATAATATTGTGATAAATTATTGTAAGTTTTATAGAGTGGCTACTTAATTTTACAAAGATTGCATTTTGTCTAGATTGCTTTTTGAATTTTCAGGAAAACCGATCATACCGCCAGTATGACAGCGGTCATACCGCAGAGCGGTAGTACCGTGGTTTACTTACCGGTAGCTTATTTTTAGAGAGGTCTAAGTACGGGGTGTGGTAGTACCGGCTTGTGGTCTGCGATAGTACCGGCACAGATTGAAAACCTTGGATTTTGGGAAATCGAATCATGGATTTATTTGAGTTGACCTAGGTCAGTGCATAATGTTGCATGAAGCATGTTTTGACAAACGTGAGTCAAGTTATGAAAAACTTATGCCTGTAAATGATTTCTTGATCTTTGGATGTGCAGAGACGCTTAAAGTCAACCATAGTCAACAACGATTGCTTGTAATGGAAAAAAAAGACCGGATTAATAAAGAGTATTTTGGTAGTTTGACCAAAATACCAAAAATTATCTTGGATTAAAATCGCGGCGCTTGAACAACGCTTATGAGAGCGGTTTAGAGCAAGGAGAAGTTGAGAAGATCAAAATGGATAAAGGCTAAGAACTTCGCGGATTCAGACTTATGTGTTTTGAAAAACGTGTATAAATGTATTGTGTGAGTTAAAACCCATGTATAGGGAGTTATCGTGTTTCCACTATATATGCTAAGTGAATAGTATTCACTAAGGGTTAGATGGGGTTGACTAGCACATCTATTTAACGGGTTGAAATAAAGACTTGTAGTTAACCATCCAACCATTCTCTTATTGTGTTGAAGAGTTCTAGAGTTAAGGTTTGAGAGAAGTCGAGTGTTGTTGTGTACTCTCTTATCCTCCAGGTGAAGTAGTTGTAAAACATTCATCCTCAAGTAGAAATATATTAATCTTTGTTCGTCTCCATGGATCTCTAATGTTTTGATTGATTTGCTCTTGATTTGGTTGATTTTGATCTCCTATCTCCACTTCTTGATCTTGCTGGATGCCAAAAACATGTAAGTGATAGAGATTTTCTATAGAAATCAATCTCCATCTATCAAGACATTAGGTTTGACAAGTTCTTCAAGTTGCCTGGTTTTTGCTTGATTTAGCTCAGGGAAAACATTTCCAGCTAAGAAAAAATTTCAAACCCCTCCGAGAAATTCGAAATTCAAAAATTTCGGTTTTTAGAAAAAAATCAGTCAAAAATTCAAATATGCAGTTTAAGTTCAAGAAATTCAAATATATTTCAAAAATCGGCACCTTGCCGGCCTGGAGACCACATTGGTGGCACCTTCCCCTCCTTTGCCACCATCGTTCTCATCTGCGCCGCCTCCCCCTCCTTTGCCGCCACCACCCTCCTTTTGCTAGCATTGCTTCCCATGGCTGCCTCCTCCTCCCTTGCGACGCTGCCTCCCCCTCCTTGCCGGTGCCCGCCCTCCCTTCCCCTGCTAGCAATATGCCTGCCGCCCCCCCGCCGCCGGTGGCCATTGGCCTCTCTGCTGATCGCCCGCCGCCCGCCCCTTTCCCACACAGTAGCCGCCGTCGGCCTCCCTGCCCGCCCACCCACCTCCCTTGCGCAGCCGCCTGCCGCCCTCCCTTCACGATGCCTCATGGCTTAGATCGAGTTTGGATGAGAGTGACGAGTGGGTTGGTGACTGGTTGGTGAATGGGAGCTCGACCAAGGAGAGAGGAAAGAGACTAAAAGAACTGACTACAATGGAGTTCTCTACTCTGGCTTGGGGCGTTGCGCCGAGAAAATTGAAAACGGGCTGAAATTTTTAAGTAAAATGGGCTTTTTTCAGGATAGGTTGAGAAAACCAAATTTCGGCTAATTTCGCGAAATTCGACCCGAAATTGTGATCCCTGATTTGGCTTCTTCGAGCGATTTCTTGATCCAGCTGTTTTTAGCCTCATTCATTGGGTGTTCTAGCTTGTTATGATATACGAGAATATATGTAGAACTATCTTAGTCATCATTCAACCATGATCGTATTCACCGTTTTTAGTTTTTACCCAGTTTTGATGCAACATTCCTTCAAATGGGAAAATGTCTAAACTTTGACAACGATTCTCATGCTTCTTTATTAGAATAGGTTTTTAACATCCTAGATAATGTGCATCCCAAATTTGAAGTCATTTGGATCTACGGATCAAAAGTTACATGTATTCTTAGTTTCGAAATAGTGCTGATTTTACTAATCATTAAGATGAATTTACTGTAGCAGAACTATCGATACTGTAGCAATATCGCCGTTGTACTGTAGCAGTGCTGCCTCGCTTCTTGGTTTGTTAGTCTTTGTATTGGTTTTTCATCTTTAATCTTTATAGCGTTGTAGCTATTAAAATAAATGATTGACGAGTATTTAAGAAAAAAATTTGAGATACTATTCACCTCCTCTGTTCTCATACCATTCTACAATTTCTGCCCTACGAAATTCCCACGTCCGAACGGGGCCTTAGTATTTAATAACTGGATGATTTTATTCACGATTCCATAGCTTACCTTACCAGTCCAAGACTGAAAATAGCGCATCCCTTTCTCACCAGGAAGAAGAAACGACACTGACGACCGCAGTATAACCTGGCATCGATAGGGAGGTCGTTTTCCCCAGGGAAAAGAGAGCCACCGGAGTTTGGTCCTTCGCTACCACGGCCTTATTATTCAGTGGCAACGAGACCGCCTCAATCACAAAACCAAATTTGATGCCTTCCCCATCCATCGCCCCCAACCTTTTATCCATGTTTCATGCGTGGTGCATGCACCAAAACCCAAAATGCGCAAAAAATGCGCAATGATCTCATCACCGGAACAACCCAGGTGCCTGATCGATCGCGAAATCGGAGCGCTAACCGCTCGTCTTTGATTGATAAAATCACATCATGTTCCATTTGAAGGCAGAACAGGGACTTGACAGTGATCTCACCGTCTTATCACTGAAAAAGAAACAAAGGGAAGAAAATGACCTTTCACTAGGAAAGTTCAGGCTTAATTATTCATTCGCCCTTCTATCCAGAGGATGCATCATAATATGAACCAGAGATTCAGTCTGTCAGTTTATAATCAGAATGCACCAGCAACAGACAAATCAGAATGTACCGGCAATACAACAAGCTGATCACACATCATAGAATGCAGAACCACGAAGTTCAAACAAAACCATCACTTAACACTATGAGATTTACGACAGTAATTCCAGAGGCCTCAGCTATCACACAAAACCTAACAACAAGCGATCGACAGCAAAGAACACAAGTTCTGTGTGTCTGGTCTTATTCATCAAGAGACAAACTGTAGGCATATATTTCAAGCTTCAGTGCTTCGCGATCTATATGTAGAAACTACAGACAAGTAATGAAACTACAACCTTTTCTCAACTCAATAGCATAAAGGAACCAAAAGTGGTAGGCGACAACTGTACACACTTGTATCTCACATGAAGAACCTCAGCAGAGCAAAGTTACCTCTTTCTTTCAAGCAGCCCATTCGTAAGGAACATGGGGTGTGCCTCATTGGGCAGCTCTTGGTGCTGTAAGCAACAGAAAAGAAATTGAGTAAGCCAAGATGGCTGAGAGTGTAAATACAAAGAGAGTTTAACAGCTCAAGCATAGGAAGATGTGGTAGAAATGAGCATATACCTAAGTAAACAGCCTCAGAGCTTTTCATGAGACGAAGGCGTTGACAGGTTTCCACGAACATCCTGCACAAGAATTGGGATGTTAGAAGATTGCTGCCATAGTGCCATATGTCAATTGCAAGTTCGTACGTAGCGCTAACTCATCTCCATCCGACTAAGCAAGAAGATAGAAAAGAAAATGGCGAGGACCAAACCATCTCAAACCTTAGCAATTTAGTAATCACACTTCCTAGAAGGATCAAGAAGCTATTCTGCCTCCTAGCATAGCCTGTAGGTCAGTGCACAGTGCAATCCAGTGTAGCGGAGAACAAACTAGAAAGGTAACCTTATCCAAAGTAGCCTACCTTAACAAAGTGGATTCTTTTTAGTATACATAGGTGATAGGTCTCATGGGCTGCCCTGTAGTGGAGAGAAGCTGTACACCAAAGCTGCATAATCTGCTAAGGTAGAAACAGTAATACAGTATACAATGCAAGAAAAAACAAACAGGAAACTATTGTGATTGACCCAAAGGATCGACATTTCTAGATGGAACCTAACCTCAAAAACCAAAAGGGAAAGGAGGTGGGAATAACTAAGTTCCTTTTTTTCCCGTTGTCTATGCTCCAATAGGTGAAATCAGTTTAACTTGATAAAAAAGGTAATCTTTTGTGATAATTTTGACACATTGAGCTGACTAGGGGAAAAGGGGAATAGGAATGCTTGTCGGTACAGAAATATTGGTTATGTGATCTCCCATATCATTTACAAGATCGTTGTTAGATGGATACAGGCAGAATCGGAGAAGCAACTCATCTTTTCAAATGTGCTCATGCTACAATCATGCATTGCATTACTGCCAACAACCAAGAACATCTCCTGGGTCTCACTATATAGGAATCCTTTTTCGTACTCTCACTTTCAATATACCACTTAAACGAACATGTTATATCTATTTATCACTTTCAGTATACTTAAATATTAATTCTAACATACTCCAATGTAGTTTGGATGAAAATATTTTAGTGGAGTACTTTATTTTTACTATATATCATTTTCTATATATAAAAAGAATATATACACAAATTATGTTATAAAAAGTTAACTTTAATAAAATTTTTGGAACTCACTTTGGAGTATCTTATAATCATTATTGAAGCATACATAAAAGAATAAAGAGATATAATAATATTATTTAAGTGGTATATAAGAAGTGGAGGTACGTACTCCCAGAAAAGCAAAGCAACCTTACTGTTTCCTACCCAAATGTAAAGCATCAATTCATATCAGCCATTCAGCCTTGTCCGTTGTGGATCTCAATCAGCTCATTCTAAAACACTTCTAGAAACGGTACTCAAGTCTCTAAATAAATGCATAACTCTACCCTCAATATCTGCCATACTCTCAAATCAAAGCTAAGGCATCCAATTTGATCAGTCCAAGAGCCCAAGCAATAATCATCCGCTATGTCTATAAAAAATGATCGAAACACATACTAAAAGCTAACAATAGAACACGAACTGCATAACTAATGATGGATTAAGGGGAAAGGGGGATGCGCGCAAGAAGCTCACTTCCAGGGGACGTCGCCGATGAGCATCCAGTCCCCGTCCTTGTCCTCGTACGTCGGCACGTACTGCGTCCCGTTCACCGCGTCCACCAGCTTCCTCTCGTCGTCCGCAAACTTCCCTGAGCGTCGCCAATCCAGCACAATCCTCTCCATCAGCTCAAGCCATCAAGCAAGCAGCAAGAGCAACAGCCGGAGGCAAGAAATACTCACGGATGGTGAAGTGGGAGAAGAACTTGTCCTGGAGCGCGCGGAGGAGCTGGTCGTAGCCGACGTAGGCCTCCAGGTCCACCTTCCGCAGGTAAGGCGCGCCGTCCACGGCAACTTTCACGAACTTGGCGGCCGCCTTGCTGGACCCCGCGACGTCGGCAAGCGCGTTCTTGCGGAACGACCTCACCGGCGGCCACCCCACCACCTGCGCCCTGACCATCCAACCAAACAACAAGCTCGGGTCAATACAAAATCATCACCATAATTTCTCGCAAGAAAGCATTTTTTTTCCTTGGGAGGCAGGGAGATAGTACTTGGGGGCCGGGGGAGCTTCGGAGGAGGCGGCAGCGGCGAGGGGGGAGTGGTCGGGGTCGGCGTCGGAGGAGGCGCGCTTGCGGTCGGGGTCCGGGGAGGAGGAACCGGGGAGGCGGAGGGTGAGGGCGGTGTCCTCGAAGTCGAGGCCGGAGACGGCGGAGGACTCGGTGGAGCTCCGCTCCGTCTCCACCGACATGGCCGGCGGCGGTTGGGCTCTGCACGCGGCTGCTTCTGACGCTGGTGCTGCTGCTGCCGCTTTGTGAGGGCGAGGTTGGGGGGCGGGCGGGCGAGGAGAGGGAGGTTGCCAGGTTGGTATATGGGTGCGGCCACCGTAGTCAATAGGGGAAAAATTCGTTTGAAACTGTGAGATTCCACTTCTCTACCGTTAGATAAAGATGATGATCTTCATCTAACGGCTGAAGGGATAAAAAAAACCTCCCAGTCAATAGGGTCATTGACTCATTGTGTCTGAGTTTTACGTACTAGTACGTCTATTTTACGCTTATTTTCAAATAGGGTATCTCTTATAAACCTCATGATTTTTGTTGTGCTACGCAACGAGTACATTTAATACCTAACGAATGTAAGGTGCAGTATGTAAAAGTAGCAGAGAGGTTTCGAGTTTTCCCAAAATGGAATAAACAAGAAAGTAGTGGTAAGCATTTCGCACGAGTCGCTCGAGCGGTGAGCCCCGACTGCCGGTTGGGCACCCTGCAGCGGCCCCGAAAAATAGCGAGTGGCTCCACAGCCCACTCTTCCTGCCGCACGATCCCAAACCAACAGAGATGGATACGGAAGGAGGGGCCCATCATAAGGGAATTACCTGGTGCATTTTAGCGGGTCAGAGCATAATATTTTAAGCAGAAATCGCTATATAACTTTGACCTTTTTTTAGAGAAATTAGTCGGAATTCATACTGTTTGATTTGTGTTAAGATTCGTACTCTCGTTCACCTCCATGTTTAGTAAAGATCCAATGAGCCTCCCCGTCATCTTCTTCTTCGGCCACCGCTGACATCTTCAATGTAGGCATTGAGTTAGGGTTAGGGTTCATTAGTAGCTATCAGTCTTAAAGGGATGTCGAGGTGCTAGTGGGTGGCGCTAACACCGCCTCGGTCGTGGGATTGGAGGAGGGTAGTGGGCGGTGGATGCGACGGGGCGGCAAAAGCCGATGAGCAATTGGGAAACGGTGGGCGGCGCTGGCGAATCTGGCGATAGTGACTGCCAGAGATAGGGAAGAAGGACGATGGCGGTGGTGCAAGAGGTTGAGATGCAGCAAAGGAGGAGAGGAGATGAGCAACGTCGGTGCCACCTTCAGCACCAATGGTTGCGTTGGGAGGTGGATGCGGCGACGGGCGATGGTAGCCAGTGTTGGAATGGCATCAGCCGGGAGAAGGGTGGCGGCACGTAGGGGGGAGTGTAGGGGCAGCAAAAGCCGATGATCAATTGGGAAACGGTGGGCGGCGCTGGCGAATCTGGCGACAGTAACTGCCGGAGATAGGGAAGAAGGGCGATGGCGGTGGTGCAAGAGGTTGAGATGCAGCAAAGGATGAGAGGAGATGAGCAACGTCGGCGCCACCTTCAGCACCAATGGTTGCGTTGAGAGGCGGATGCGGCAGCGGGCTATGGTAGCCGGTGTTGGAATGGCATCAGCCAGGAGAGGGGTGGCGGCACGTAGGGGAGAGTGTAGGGGCGGCAACGACGTCCGAGAGAGAGGGGTTTGGTTAGGGTTAGGGATAGGGATAGGGGGATGTATGTGATTTGAAAGATTGATCTGGGGCGTTGTATCTCTATCTAAATGTTAAAAATCTGACAGTTTGAAGGAAAATAGTCCGATATTGTTTAAATAAATCCTATTTTAAATGCAATTACTATCCAAAATCCAAATTAACAAGTGCGTTCGGTGCTCATTTGGAACACGGAAATTTAAGTCAATTTTGGATCATATGACAAAAAGATCCAGACTTGGAATTTGCCATGTTTGGCTAGCTCCTAGGCAGAAACCAGAGGCGAAGATGCTAAATCTGCAGGTCCCATCATGCGAACAGGAACCGTTATCGGATCCCAGCAAAGAAACCCGCTCCAGTAGGATCAACTGGAGGCCTAGGCGTTGGTCGAAGGGAAATCACACGCTCGAATCGGAACACAAGAAATCTCGAAAAAGGATAGGCTACAACTGCCACCAGGAGCGCTAGAGTAGATTAAGCAAAAGCGAGCAGTAATAATGCTCGTACGAGTAAACGAAAGAGACGGAACGAAACGGTTGGGTGGGTGGGCAACAGGCAGTGCGTACCACACGGCGGGGACATGTGGAGGTGCCGGGCTGTCGGCCGCTTGCCCCCGTCGTCCGTCCATCCGATTCCTCACCTGCGCTTCGCCGTTCCGTCGCTCGTTATTCTCTCTCCCTCCCGGTTGGAATTTGCTTCGCTTCGCTTTGCGTTGCCTCGCCGTCCCCTTGCCTTTTGCCGGTTTCCGCTTTTCCTTCCCCACACGCTCTCCACGGGACGCCTGCCACTCCAGCCAGCACTGCCCCCCGGTTTATTCGCCGGCGACTACGGGGTGTTGTGTTGGCTTCCAGAAGCTAATATAGTGGTGCTGCTCCAAACAGCAAAGTCTGGCTTCTGTAATGGTGCTGCTCCAAACAGCAAGAGTCTGGCTTCTGATTCTTACTTACTGGCTTTCAGTTACGGTTATATCACAGTGGTTGTTAGTTTTTTAAGTTAAAAATAAAAAATTATATATAAAAACATCGTTATATCTTTTGAAAGAACAATATCCAAAAAAACAGAAACAAAGGCAAGCGAGAGAAAAAATTTTATGGCGATTCTAAAACAATATACAGAAACAAAGGGAAGCGGTTTATGGCTTCTAGAAGCTGAAAGGTAGAAGCCGAAGGCTTTTAAGACGTTTGAAGCCGTGCCAATTATGAATAACTATTTTTTCAAAGTGGTTTCTCCACTTCACTCGCTTCCGTCTCACTCCTAAGATAACACAATGGTTATGGACACATCACGTATCATATTCATCTCGTTCTCGTCTTCTCTTTTTAAAAACCACTTTTTAGCCACTACTATTTATATTTAATCAAAAGATATCTACCACAGGCAACACGAACGCCCTACACATAGCCCCCACCGGCCGTACCGTATGCAATATAACAGGCTATGACCGCATGAGCTATGCTCGTGCTCCTGGCAGGACGCTTGCCCTGCCGCATGCGCACGCGGCCTTTGCTAGCCTCGGTCATGATCTGAATCAGATCGGCTAGTCACCACCGGCCGGAACAGACTCGAGCGCGTACTGGTACTAGTCCTAGCTACGTGCAAAAAGCTCAGCCAACACTCAAAAACTTCTGAAACTTTTCCTCGTTTTTTCAGTAATGGGGTGCGGCGGCGATGGCACGCAGCAGGCAGGCGTGAAAGGCTTCCGGCCGCGAAAGGAAAATGCAGAGTAATCGCTCGCTAGCTGGCTGGAGATCCGGACATCATGTCCAGTTCAAGCGCGACAGAAATCAGAGGCCGGCATCCGGTTGATCATCCATGTCTGCACACTACAGTTAACCTGTACTCATGACAAACCAAGGCAAAAAGATCTTCACGGATCAGAGACTACGCGCCACACATGGATCAAGCATGCATACAGTTGTGAGCATCTCAAATTCTGAACCAGAGGGTTAACTAACCGCTGCTGGGAGTACCATGCTAAGATCCCATTCCAAGAATCAAATCCTTATGATTGGAATTTTTCTACTCTGCCTCTGCCTCGGCAGCATCCATTTTGATTCTGAATCTTGGATGGCCAGTTAGCTAAGAGGACTGGTGGCTCTTGAAATGCAGGACACATGCGTGTGCTGACGGGCAGGGTCGTTATTCCAGGGAATAGCTAGTGGAGTATTTTCTTCAAACAAGGCTGCGATGTGTGTTGCTCTTTTTGGCCTGAATCATGATCGAGTGCCGAAAGGCAGGCAGGAATTTCGTAGAATAATGTCAGATCAAATGCATGGCTGGCTGCTTTTTTTTGACACTTCCTGCTCAAACCATAATTCAGATGTAGAACTTTCCTACTCTCTCTGTCTCCACATAGATACTCAATTCCCTTTCGAGAGGAATATGTGCTTATTTCTTTTATGTGGGGGCAGATGTCCTTGTTGTGATTTTCTTTAGATAAAAAGAAAAACCCTGCCGTTCTGAATTTTTTTCGTTTTAGATAACTAGTAAAAAGTTGTACTACCCCAGTGCACTGCGCCATACTCCATGAGATGAAAAATTTTGTTATGTAACTGGTTACGCAGCTTGGTTCACATGGCACAGATTACTGTAGCAAACACTGCTGAGCACTGTAGCAACAGAAAAACAGCACAAAGGAAATGGCTACAGTGTTTTTCTGTACCACAGTACTTACGTGTGACTGTCTGGTTGGCTCGTTACATAGCCGACCTACCTACTTAATCGGAGCATAATAATAAGTAGGCCATTTGCACACTAACACTAGGCCAATTAGAATTTCTTTGCTTTGTAGTTATCAGGGCTGCTTTAGGGGTCTGTTTTTTTTTTGCTGCTTATGATTTCTGATTATGGCTTATGATTTTGGACTGTTTGTATGAGAGATTATAGAGTAACAGAAACTCACATGTGTGTTTGCCAATATAAATGAAGTCAGTAAAATATGTACTATAATTAACTAGTAGATCTTATCTTAAAAAATACTTTATTTAAAAGCTAGTTACTATGAAAAAACTAAAAAAACAGATTTTAAAAACTGAAAAGAACAGGGTCTTGGTCTCCCCACTATGGCTAAACACGCCCATCTGGTGAAAGCGGCTTTCTTGGTGTACTACGTAGTCCTCCATCTCTGATTTCTCACGGAAAGATGGACTTTTCATTGGCAACGACTTGTCTTTGAAGATGGAGTGAATCAGGGTTATACTTTGGTCAGTGAACCTACATCCTGTCTGCTTAGTGAGGGGCATCCGACGCAACTTTGCAAGCAGCACCACTTAGTCTGTGGTGCTCAGCTCTATTAAGGTATTAACAAATATAGTTCTTCGTCGTCGAAAAAAAGAAGTGGATTGAGAAATTTTCAGTCGGCATGGGCACCATCTAAGAAGTTTTCAACTTTTTTTGGGAACGAAAAGCAGGATAAGTGCCTTCGTTTCAAAGAAAGGAGAAAAGAGTAGTGAGTTAACTCAGTAAATATATGCGCGTTTACACGAGTAGTGAAATTACGGGAGCAAGAACTAGTGGGGTGCAAAGGAGAAAAAGAATCCAGAAGTGCCATGTCGCCTTTCGCAGTCAGGAACAGTATGCAGTCCACCTGAACATGGATGGGGCCATGGAGACCAGAAATGTGATTATGCGTTCCACCCCTATGAAGAGCCACACAGGATGTTTCAATGAAGCATGATAGCCTGACTGTTCATGGTATCAAGCTAGTCAAACATAATAGTTACACAACACACTGACCTGGATATTCAATTTTCAGTCACTACAGAGTACAGATATGAGATAACTTCATCCCTATAAAACAAAGATCAGCCTGATGCTATGTCCCATTATCGACAAATGACGGATTTATTCAAAAAGTGTGCAAGTGTGCAGTACAACAGACTCTTGGTTTCTTTGGCACGATCAATCACAGTACAACGCGTCATCTCATTCATATTTTGCGTCAAGTGTCCTATGCTCCATCCAACTTAGCTACGTGGCATTTCAGTTTGCTGTTATGAAAGTTCAGTAAAGCTCACCAATCCCCTCCAGAAGTTGCACGAGATTTGCTCCGGTCCGCCTGTATATCCAACCATTAGTTGTTGCATCCGAATCAAACCTAGAAGGCCCACTGAGCAAACAGACACACAGAATCTTTAGATAATCAACATGAGTTACAAATCCAGACTGAAGATCTTTCGGTTACAATATTTTGTCCCAAACAAGTTGAGATAGGTTAGGAATGAAATCTTCTCAAGGCCGAAACGAGAGCGAAACGAGAGCCTTGTAATAAGAGTACAATATTTAGACAAGTGAAAATTTCAAACATAAACGTATGACATCAACCAGAAGCTTTTGGAAGCGGCATCTTTCGATGGACAAATAATTTAAGAGCCAGATCAAAACGCACAGAGCCATATTGAGAAGTATCAAAACCATAGAAATGCTCAAACTCTTATACATTTTTCAAATACTTAGTGGATGTGAGTCCTGTAGTAGTCAACTATCCTTGAAAGTATCAGTTTAACAACAATAGTGAGTTCCAACTTGAAAAAGAGGATAGTACACTAATGCTACAACAAATAAGATAGTAATATGCTCAAATTCAGGAACTTAACACATACAATTAACTGACCAACATTATTACCATACCTCACAGGTGATGATAGCCAGATTTGTCTGTTTGGTGTTTGCTTGTTTACAACATACGTCCCCAAATCCCCTAGCCTCAGTGTCAAAACTTGATTCTGCAATGTCAAAAGAAAAGAGATAAACATTTTCAACAATCCAATTAATTAAAAACACACATAATAGCGAGAGATCACATGGCGCTTCATTGCAACTAACCCCGTAGTCTACAAATCCATCCATCTGAAGAGAATCTCCATATTCCTAAGACAGAGCCACAGAGAACAACGGGTCTGTTCGTTTTGGGTTCGGTTTATGGCTTTTGGTTGCGACTTATGACTTTTGGATTATTCGTGAAAGAGAGTACGGAGTAACAGAAATTCACATACGGTTATGGTGATATAATGAAGTCATTACAGTATATACTATAATCAATCTGTAGACCCTGTCTTAAAAAGATACTTTGTTTGAAAGCTAGTTACTATAGAAGAGCCGAAAAACAGCTTTGAGAAGCTGAAAAGAAAAGCCCATACTGATTGAATTGGTATGTTCTTAGCAAGGCTTCTATCAAGTGCAAAAATCTAAAGAGTGAAGACATTATCAAATAAGATCAATTACCTCAAGTTTTTCAAGGAACTCATCCTCCGAATTTATCAACCTGCTGAATGCACACAACCGACAACCTGAATTTATCCTCTGAAATTATCTGCTAATTTTGTATGTTGGTCAGCTGATTGCATGTGTTAAGTAACTGAATTTGAGCATATTATTATCTTATTTGTTGTAGTGTTAGTGTACAATCCTCTTTTTAAAGTTGGAACTCACTATTGTTGTTAAATTGATACTTGTCAAGGATAGTTTACTACATGAGGACTCATCCACTTAGTAATTGAAAAATGTGTATAGTTTGAGCATTGACATATATGGTTTTGATACTTCTCCGGTTCTGCGCGATTTGATCTGGCTCTTAAATTGTTTGTCCACCAAAACATACCGCTTTCAAAAGCTTCTAGTTGAGGTCAAACGTTTATGTTTTAAAATTTCCACTTCTCTAAATATTGTATCATAAAGCTCTTCAGACTGAATTTGTAACTCAAGTTGATTCTTATCCAAAGAATTGCCTTTTGCATTATGTCGAATTTGACTGAGCTAGTTCCCATTAATACATTTTGCACTCTCAGTCATGAATAATGGCAATGATCCAATGTAGATGTATTAAGGGTTTTTTTTTGTACTTACCCACATTCTAACCAACAAAAAAAGATAAAAGTGAACAACTTTTATGACACAAGAAGCAGAAGCTACATCAATACAGAAAAGCAAGCATGGGCTATCCCAAAAATCCCATCCATCCAAGAACCACGAAGTAACAAGAGAGAATCGACTACTGCTAGTACTTACGCTGCGATTTGTGATTCCACGGAAAGTTGGTCGTTGGTGGTTGCACTGTATGAAAAAGTTCGCTTGGCCCCTCTTAACAGAATCCAACGACTTCATGTGATTGATGTTATCTGAGGGCATTCGAGTTCTTGGGCAGCTTATATTAGCAGCGGCATTAGTGCACGGAAAGGTGTTGAAGTCCCTTGCTGCCTGTGCTAGGCAGGATAAGAAGTCAGAACATGCATTTGAGACAAATATTTTCTTCCCAATACTAGAAAAACAATGCAGCTATCATCCTGTCACAGTAACATCTTAAATTCAAAAGGCATAGATCGGAATGTCGGATAAAGAAATCAAAGCAAAGAGCACCGCTAGTCTTCATATAAAGCCAAGAAATTCGGCAGGTTACAGATTTGGGCAAGTAAAAAATAGGTTGGAACGAGCATCTGTAATCAATATTGTATTGCAGCCCGAGATTACGACACTTGGATGCGCTACCATCCTAAAGCATAAAAAAACCAAATTTCTCATAAACAAAAGGAATTCAGTAGCCACTTACAAAGCAATGAAGCCCATGGTTATTAGGAACCGCTGTAGCTCCATGGAAAACATTATTGAGGGTTCTAAGGCGCCTTCCTGGGAGGGCAATAGCTAGGTGAGAACTTTCAACACTTTTTGGAGGGGGGTTCTGTTACACAGTTAACTGATAAATCACAGTCCATTTTTTCCACTGTTGGATCAAGATCCTGTGGCTCACATCCTCCACCTCTCTTACCTATATAACTCACACACAGCCCCCCATGCCACCTCGCTGGCGTCGCCTCCGGCGCCGGCGATGCCTGCCAGTGAGCTCTTTCCGCCCTGCCTCCCATTCCCACCGCCGCCGCCTCCCTTCTTCGTCCTCTCCGATGAAATCCCCCAGCGCCGCCTCCTTCCTCGTCTCCGCCGGATCCGCCACCACATCCCACCACCTCCTAACCACTTCGGTCGAAACCACCCCCGTCGACCCCACCAGCCGCCCTCCTTACACGCGTCCCCAGCCTTGCTCTAAATCCGGATAGCACCGGTGAACCTGAACCCTAAACGGGTAAACCCTAATCCGCCGGCCGCCGCCGCCACCGTCACCGAGAGGAGGAAGACGACCTCGCCGGAGAACGTATCTCCACGCCGATGCAAAGTTGAGAAAATCGATTGTGATTGTGCAAAATTTTCAGGCGCCTGTGAAATAGCAAATCCGTTTTTTCTGAGAAAACAGAAAATTCTCATCTCTTGGAAACACGGACAATTATTGAATTGAAGGATAGGCCGAACAAAACAATTAACGGACGGGTAGAGCGTATGCGTACCGAGGTAGGGCTGGTGGCCAGAGCAGAAGCAGACCCGTGAGCACCGCCGGCATGGAGGCTTCTTGATATGGACATCTGTGAGGCGAATTTCTTGAACACGAACCGCCCGGCCATCTCGGCTATCGATCGATCGGTGGTGGCCTGGGATTCCAATCTTCAAGACAGATTATTTGGGGGATTGAATCCTTTGGGCCCCTCAAACCGAAACCGAAACTGAATCGGAGGCAAGGAAATGTATTCGAAATCAGGTCCGCATTCGGTACAAGTCTACAAGAACAAGGATTCCAGATCATACTCAGGACAAAGGTGGGTTTCTGAGCTGATGCTTATGGTGTATAGTTATGATTTTTGAATTCTCATCTGTTCATAAGATACAGTACGCTAAAATTTATCTGTAACTGAATTTAATATAATTTATCTGTATCGCTGAGTGACGACGCCATTGTTGACGTGAAGTAGCGGCCTTGTGGGATTTGATATTCCATTAGCCAATTGTCTGCTCCTCACCCGATCTCCCCCATCGGGCCGCAACCCATGTAACCACTCGGCCCTTGGCTAATTGCTCCGGAAGACGCTACGTGGGCTTTCTTCTTACGCTATTCTGAGATGGGCCGGGGTTTTGGGCATAGCAGGAACCTATGGCCCGTCCTAGCCAGCCCACTCGAATGGTTTCGAAGTCTGTTAATTCTGGGATGCTTAGGGCAGGTTTGGTTGCTTGCCAAACTCTCCACGCGAGGTAGAATTTGAGGTGACGGTGGTCACCGCGTGGAAGATTTGGGGGATTTTCGCAGTGTGGCCTTCCCATGACATAGCCCACTGCACCGGTCTGCGTATATGTCACGTCGGACAATCAATAGGAAAAGTAGCTTTAGAGAGGGTATTCGTAACCAACTTTCTAGCAGCAAGACGCCATTAGCAACTGACCTGAGTTCAGGATCGAAAACAAAAAAAAGTAACAAAGGACAACTCTAGGTCAAGTCTCCTCTTTTCTTGAAGACTCAAGAGTCAAGTCAACTGTCAGAATAGCATGATTGTACAGTGCAAATGTGCAATGGCTAACACTTGAATGTGTAGATCCACGTTTTTCCCCTAAGTTTACCAACCAACTCCCCTCTAGAAAGAACGAGGAAAATGTGTTCTACACTAGCCATTTGCTTTACCTAACATTAGATAAACAAAAATAAGTCGAAACAAAAAAAAATTATTTTGTAATTGTTAACCTGTAGGACTAATCCCACACGATTTTCTAAAGAAAAACAGTAGTAAAAAAAAGAAAGCTTCTAATTCTGCACGCGCCGACGAACTACCCCTACCTGACCGTCCGATCTTCTCGTGCGAATTACACAAGCGGCTGTACTGCACATGCCAGAAAATTACCAAACTACCCCTGCTTAACCTTCAAAATGACCTGGTCGTCCCTGACCGCTGACCTGCAGGTTTCTACATAAGCGAGGCCCAAAGAACAGACATAGAGAGGAAAAAAAAGGTGAAGGGGGAAAAAATCGCGAACGCGATTAGAGAAGAAGACTAGCTCGAATCGGCTTGAATCGAAGCTTCGATTCCTACCTGGTATGCTTCTTCTCCGAATTCTTTTGCTTCCATTTCGATATAATTTTTGTTCCGCCTTGCTACGATTGTCAGAATGGGGCTGCTTCTTTCCGTTCAGACCAATATAGGCCTCGCAATTCACCGATTCGCGTTCACGGTTGTTAATCCAATCTTTGCGAGCTATCTGTTTGTTCCTGGTGATGTGTTCTTGCGAATTATTGGCATCATTTAGCTACTTAATGGGATAGAAGAAATGCTCATTTTTTTTAGCTGATGCTCCTGGGGTTTGGTTGCCCACCGCTATTGTTTTACATGTGTTCTTGATGGTTCAGGTGATTGTTGTATTACATTGGGTCCACTAATCCAATCCTTCCTAGGTTTATGCTATTGGGATAATTTCCACTGAAAAAAATGCTGTGTATTGACCTCTTGTATACCTTAGGATTAGTCTTTTCCTTGCATAACTGATTTGTAGTCAAGTTCTAGGATTGCAGGAAAATATTGATGAAACAGTTAATTTTCTAATGTCAAAACTTAGAAGAACAAATGGGAATTGGGGATGGAAAACGAGGCTTACATTAGACAAATGCTCTGGTCTTTCTCATTCTTTCATAAAATCAGGCTCCAATCTTTCCTTCTAGTCTAATCCTGTGATGATATATGATGTCTTACCTTATACAAAGGCTTTCATAATTTAAGCAGACAGATAGGCAGTTAATTGGCGTCTCCTATTAACTTTTCTTCCCTTCAGGTACACTAAAAGTGACCTGCAGGTGGTGTAAAGGGGAAAACACATTAGTTCAGAGTGTGTGAGAAAGGTACAGCGTTCAATCAAAAACTGCTGCTTATCAAGGAAGGGTATCAAGCTAATGTGCCGAGTGACTCTAGTTTATTGCTGTTCCTCCTGTTGAATCACAACGTGAAGGTCAAGCAGATAATCATCCTTTACTAATGGCTCACTCAGGAAATGCCAGTCACCGTGATCACATGATCGACATACCAAGGAATGATGTTACCTCCCCATCAACATTTCATCAGGACAATCATAATGACTTGGATGAGTTGCACCACAACAGAGGTACTTCAAATGAAGTTCCTCCTGTCCTGGAAAATTCTTCTGGGACAACTGCTGCGTCTAACTCTCGAAATGCATCCTCTACAAGAAATGATCAAGGTCATCGTCAGCAGAATCCTTTGAATTCTGGCTTCTGGATCTCAATTGAGCTTATCGTAAATGCTAGCCAGATTATAGCAGCTATTTCTGTTCTGTCAGTATCAAGGAACGAGCATCCACATGCTCCATTATTTGAGTGGCTTATTGGTTACACAGTAGGTTGTATTGCTACTCTTCCTCATCTTTATTGGCGCTATCTCCATCGCAATGGCCAGAACACAGATCAGGAATCAGCAAGTCAGGCTTCATCTGAAAGGAACATATCTGAGCCTAATTCTTATGCAGTAATTTCATCTGCTCAAGCATCAGAAGTTTTGGACGGAGCTAACAGTACTGGAGTCTCAAGAAGTAATTTGCCAATTGCAAGTCCAAGGTAACATTCTCTTCCACGGGAATTTTTTCCAAGTATATATACCTGCAATGTGTACCTCCAAGTTGCATCACTAATTTGAAGCGGAACCACCAATGCTATTGCACAGCAACCACCTATATTTGAGGAAAATTTTGCAGTATTCAAATTTCATATGATCATGAACAATTTAGTTATGATGATTTCGCAGCTCTACCTACCTAATAACCAGAGAAAATATTAGGGCTTTCAGTATTTCCAGTACTTTATGTTACTTCTAAACCCTGGACTTGAGGTGCAACCTATCAAAATGCTGCAACCATTTGAATTATTTCTTCTGTCTAATATTATGAAGTGAGAATGAATTTTCTGCTTTGTAGGGTCTACGCATTGGTCGCCTGCTTTAAATTGGCTCTGGATTGTTTCTTTGCTGTGTGGTTTGTTGTGGGGAATGTGTGGATATTTGGTGGCCATTCTTCTGTCCATGAAGCTCCTAACTTGTACAGGTGTATGCTGCTAGGTCGCCGTGCTTTGATACCTTCCTTCCTACTTACCTTACATGTTTGCTCATTTGTTTGCAATAATTTTCAGGCTGTGTATAGTTTTCCTTGCATTTGGTTTCATTGGCTACGCGTTGCCTTTCATTCTGTGTACAATGATATGCTGTTGTCTACCCTGCATAATCTCCATGATGGGCTTCCACGAGGATTTGGATCTAAACAGAGGTGCTACCACAGAAGCAATCAATGCCTTGGTGGCATACAAGTTCAAGTCAAAAAGGATTCATGATGGAGATGTGGGGGAGGGCAGTGGCGGAGTCTTAGCTGCTGGAACCGACAAAGAGCGAGCTATTTCTGCAGAAGATGCTGTGAGTTTCCTCCCGTGATCCTGTTCGCACTTCTTGCGCATAGAATTGTGCACTCCTGTTTACACATCTGTAGCACATTACGCATTTAGTTGACACCTACAAATCTCTGGGTTCTGCAGGTTTGCTGCATCTGCTTGTCAAAGTTCTCGAACAACGAAGACCTACGGGAACTTCCCTGCACGCATGTCTTCCACATGGAATGCGTCGATAAATGGCTCAAGATAAACGCATTGTGCCCTCTGTGCAAGGCTGAGCTAGGCGGCTCAACAAATGCTCCAGACACTAGCTCTGGGGGCCATCATAACAACGACAGAGTAGGAGACGATGTCGAGTCACAACAATAGCTGCTCTTCTGCTTTCTCCCATGAGCATGGGGATGGAACCGCCCTTTCTTGTGTCCTACACCGATTAACTTGTGAATTAACATGACAAACTACTAGTAGGTATACCATTCCTTATATGATCCGACAAGTCCTTTTTTCTGACGGACTTGTCTCATATTGGCATATTGCCAATAGTATTTTCTGCCTACACTGTTCGGCTGTGTTCACTCAGAATTTCTCATACATTGCTGCCAGCATTGTTCTTACCCGAAGTTAACTGTGAAAAGCATGCTTTACTAGCTGGTGTTGCAATGGCGATGCTAGTGATCACCTGAGCTGAGCACATTGTAGGTTGTTGATGTTAACCTCATATGCTGTTAAAAGTTTTGTCTCCTTGTACAGAAAACGGCTATCTTGGCTGTCTCCTTTGTATCTGAAAGACCATGTGAGAAAGTCCTAGATATTATTGTGATGAATCATTGTCAATTTGAGAAGTTAGAAATTTAAAGTTGCTATTTTCGACAATTCTCTGGATTGTATACAGTTCTGTTGATTTGAGCCATGCGTGTATGAGCTCTGTCCTTGTATGCATGTCTGCACTAACTAGTTGAGAAACACATTTTGGTTGGTCTGCACTTGTGGAGTGTTACTTGCATGCATGACGGGATGTGAGGACTCATTAATTGATGCTGCTATCGGCAGTACTTAAACAATGCATGCGAGCTGATGGACAGCGGTTGAACCGCTCGGTCTGACCGCATGATGAGCAGCAGTCTGATCGCTAGAGCCATGCGGTCAGAACGGCCAGACTGTTGATTTTCGGTCAGATTTTGTATTTTGGGTATTTGAGTCGTGGAATGGATTTTAGTCATTTTATCTGTGGATATATATTGCATGAGTTATGTTACAGCTAACGTGCGTTAAGTTATGAAAAACTTATACCCGAAAATTATTTCTCTGTTTTTAAATGTACATGGTCGCTTGGAGTCAACCGTGATCAACGGTGAGGATCGGGACTAGCCTCATAGAGGAGTTGAGGCCCAGAACGACCGAGAATGCTGGGTGAGACGGTGATCCTAAGCATGGCACAAGAAATGCGGGAAATGTTGAAGACGAAGTGAGCTGTGGTTCGGTGGAATCGGCACGGAGAGAGACTTAACGACGCGTTGTAAGCTAGTGGTGCACCTACACGTGGCAAGTATGACGATTGCTTGCAGTGGTTGGTGAAAAGTCAAGGATGAATATTTTGGTAGTTTGACCAAAATATCGGAAACCATCTTGGATCAAAACTTCGGTGCATGGACAATGCGTTGGAGAGCGGTTTAGATCAAGGTGGAGTTGGTTGGATCAAGGTTAAGGATTTAGCGGATGCACATTTATGCGTTTTGAAAAGCTTGTATAAGTGAACTTGTGAGAGCAAAACCGTATGTGTGGGGTTAACGGGTTTCCTCTATTATAATAGTGGATAAGATCCATTAAGCGGTGTAGGTGGCTGGTTGTCCACCTATAAAAGAGGTTTAGGATAGAGACATGTAAGGTTAACCATCTAACCCATCTCTTGTGCTCTCTTCTCTAGGTTTAGGGTTAGGGTTTCAGAGTGAGTGCCTTGAGTACTCTTTGTCCTCTAAGATGGATTGGCTGTAAAACCTACTTTCTCAAGTAAGTAATATATCAATCTTTGTGCAACTTTTGAGTCCCTCTTGTTTTTGATTAATGTGTTTGAATTTTGGTTGATTTTGATCTCTCTTCTTTTTTTCTTGTGATCATGGTTATTAAGGCGATAAGGCGAGGCGAGGCGACCCACCCCCCTCACACCTTTTAAGCGGTAAGGCGTGAGGCGAGGCGACGCCTTAGACATCATAAGGCGCTAAAGGGTAGTAAATAAAATGAGTATTTTAGAAGTATATATGTACCTTATTGTTGCCAATTCTTGAGCCCATGTTGCACCTATCCCCCATTCCAATTGTTCTTCTCCCATGTAGCATCCATTATCCTTGTCTCCTTGCAAGTTTTAATATATAAATTATTACAAATGTAATAGATACAAATTGTCAAATTGTATTTTAATTAATTGAGTAAATACGGATTGAGTGACATACCTTGTTGACAATCTCTCCTTTCTTCTCTTCTATTCTCCAATACAACAAGCCACATGAATAACGAGTAACATAAGTTCACAATAGCTCACGGGCGACAGCTACAGCTCACGGGCGGCGTTGGAACGCACCATATACCGAACGCACCGCAGACTCGCTCGCTATCTCTCTCTCAGACTCGCTCACTCATATCGGCGCCTCCGCTCCCTCATCTCTGTCGCTCGCTCGGCGCGGGCTCGGCTCCTCCGCTCGCTCGCGGGCTCCTCTCCTCTCCCCCGCCTCGCCTCCGCCTCAGAGCCTCAGCCTCCTCCCCCTCCTCCTCCTCTCATCCTCTCCTACCTCGCTCGCGGCGCTGAGGCTGAGGCGAGGCGAGGCGGGGAGAGGAGGGAGGAGCAGCGAGCGAGGAGGAGCGAGCCAGCCGAGCGAGGTAGGGGAGGAGGAGGCCGGGAGGTAGGGGAGCGGGGAGGAGGAGGGCATACACGGAGATGGAGGCCGTGCCGCTCGAGGATGCTACCGCGACGGGGATGGACCGATGGAGGCTTCGGCGCGGCGCTAGGGTTCGGCTCCGCTTATGCGACACCCGACAGGTTCCCCACTGCCCCCTCATCCCGTGTCTCTTTATCCTTGCCTTTTAGGGTTTGGGGCGTCCGCCTTCGCCGTCGCCTCCCGTTTCTTCGCCTCAAGGACGCTTAAGCGACGCCTTAGGGATTGAGGCGGACGCCATACAGCACGCTGGCAAGGCGAGGCGGACGCCTTGCCGGTCTTCACCGCCTTACCGCCTAAGCGTCGCTTAAGCGACGCTTAGGCGACGCCTTAATAACCCTGCTTGTGATCTTGCTATGCTAAGAACGTGTAAGAGATAGAGATAATCATTGGGAAGACATCTTCACTCATCTAGACACCTTGATAGCAAGATTATGAGAAAACTCGTTTTGCTTGACTTTGTCCTGTTTGGACCAGCTCTTGATCTGAAGATTTTTAGCTTGGTTTTTGTGGTGATTTAACTTGATGTGACATATGGAAATATATCTGGACCCTTCTTGGTCATCATCATCCCACGAATAAGTTGTATTCACCGTTCGGGGTTTTAGCTCAGTTTTGATGTATCTCTCCTTCAGACTGAAAAATGTCTTAACTTTGACCATATTTTTCATGATCTTTTATTAGAATAGGTTCACAATCCCCTAGAGAAGAACTCTGCAAAATTTCATATTATTTGGATCTTCGGATCAAAAGTTCTCTCATTTTTTGTTTTTGAAATTGGGTTGTTCATTACCCTGATTTTACTGTAGCAGCGATCAAACCGCCCTTATACTAGCGATCAGACCACCAGGAAATGTTAGGTTCTAAGTTTTGTTGACTTGAGCTAGTTGATTTGAGTTTTAGCTGCAGATTTTATGTTCTACACCTCTGTAGGTGTTTGAGAATAGAATCGTAAATAATTGGAGGGAAATTTTAAGTTGGCACCACTCACCCCCCTCTGTTGCCATCCGGTCTAACAAGTGGTATCAGAGCTCTGTTAGCCCTGTTCATAGATCTTAACTGGTCTTTGGAGTCATGACACACTACTACAAAAGAGGTTAAACTTGATGCTTACATCATATACGGTTCATACGAACCGTATGTGCTGTAAGTATGACAGACAATTTATACAAATAACCATCTGTTGTATTTTTCATAAACGGTTCTTGATAAGCACTGTTTGTAATAATGGCAGACATCACAGACGGTTCACAAACGGTTTGTATTAAAAACCGTCTGTGATAATGAAGTTATCACATATGGTTTATATTAAAAATCGTTTGTGATATGTTTCCCGCCTTGTAATCCTCCAAAATTTCATAATCTCCCGCCTGAGTCTGAGTAGAATTCAGTTTTGAGACACCTTTAATAAAACGGGCATAACTCCACCCATCTATGAACTTTGATTGCAGGGTTCCAGTGTTTTTAGCTTGATTTCTATGGTGATTTAACTTGCTATGATGTATCAGAATACATCTAGACTCTTCTGGGTCAACATCATCCCACGAGCAAGTTGTATTCACCGTTCGGTGTTTTAGTTCGGTTTTGGTGTACCTCTCATTCAAACTGAAAAGTCTCAACTTTGGTCAAATTTTTTATGATCGTTTGTTAGAATAGGTTCACAATCCCCTAGAGAAGATTCCTACAAAATTTCATATCATTTTGATTTTCGGATCAAAAGTTCTCTCGTTTTTTGTTTTTTGAAATCGGGATGAAAACACTATCATTGCCCTAATTTTACTGTAGCAACGGTCAAACCACCCTTATTCTAGCCGGTCAGACCGCAGCTTAGAGGCCAGTTATACCGCCGGGAAGGGTTAAGTTCTAAGTTTTGCTAAGTTGAGCTAGTTGGTTTCATTTTTGGTTGAGGATTTTATGTTCTACATCTCTGTAGGTGTCTAAAAATAGAATCCTGAATACTTGAAAAAATAATTTGGATTGGTATCATTCATTCCTCTTTATTACCATCCGGTCCAACCATATCAGATCACCTTGCACGGTTGCACCACCGTAAATCCTGTAGATATCTCTTAGTACTTATGAAATGTAATATTCACCCAATACAGTATTCCCTTGCTGCTGCTACATGGCTGCAAAGCTGCGTTTCACTTTATTCTAGAGTCATGCAGATCCCTACAAGCCTATAATCATTGGACAAGTGACAATAACAGAACAATATATATTATATCCCCACGTTTATTTAGCACACATGCAGATCCAACAACTCAATGCTCCTACATATGAGCTGCAAAACTTTATTCATTGACTACATTATTAAAGCAACAATCTAAGTAATAATTGTTTGTCCTTGCATCCCCCAAAGAGAAAATGATCTCCAATTATTGGTCCTCTCTTGTTTGCTCTTATACTGTGCAGACAGTACACCCGCTGATTTAAACTTCTAATTTCTGATTTATTTTTTACTATTTCTAAATTTTGTCTTTTTCTAATTTTTTGGTTTTTTAGCTATTTTACCTATTCTGTTTTCTCGTATTCATTTACATTGTCCGTGATGAGCTAACCTGCTTTTTTCACTTTTATTTTTTTAAATTTAGTTACGTCAAATAAGTCACCATCAACTACAGTGTAATTTCATTTAGCTATAATATAATTTCAGTAATCAACTAATTTATTTCAGTCCAATTGAGCGGCACCCTAATAAGCTGTACTAGCTATATATATCTCTTCTTTCTTAAACATTCCAAGAATAAGCGAGGAATAACAAACACATAAGCAGCCAAATGGGTATATCTGAATCTGGTCAAACTCAAAGGAGGAGAGGTGCCTGCCTGTCTGTCAGTGCGCGATGGGCCCAATTTCACGTGCCACTGGGCCTAGCTCATGACTGCTTACTGGTCTAATCCATATCCGCCATCCTGTAATACACATGCGACCAGTAGTACATCGATGGATGGATCATGTCTCTCAAAAAAGGTTGATCCATCTCATCTCTCTCTCTCGTGTCAAGCCAGCTAGGACTAGCGAGCCGAGAACTGAGCATAGCTCGGTTGGCTCGAGCGTGCTGTGGCTCCAAAGCTTGCCCAAATGTTCGAGTCCTACTCGACGCGCGTGCTCGCTTTAATTAAAAAAGGCACACACGCGCATTAGCTAGAATGGCGCATGTCCACGCCCCACGCGCGTGCCCACTTCAATTAAAAGGCACACGTACGCGTTAAGTGGAATAGCATATATCTACGACCCGAAGGAGACCGTTGAAGTCTTCAGTTAATTTTTCTAATGTAGGTAAATAATGTGCATACGTGCGCGCTTGGGATGAACGTGGTGCATGTGGATTGGGTGCGCGTGTGTACCCCTAAAAAAGGCTAGCTAGGACTAGGACTGATGGTAGATTTCTGGCAGAGGTGGGTTTTGTTTGCTTTGTTTAGTCCTCGTACGAACGAATGGAGTGGGCCGTAGGCTCATATGGAAATTAAACATTTGTGTAGGAAATAGAACCATGCGGTAGGGGTGGATTTTATTTGCTTTGTTTAGTCCATATGCGAACAAATAGAGTGGGCTGTAGGTATTTGGTTCATATGGAAATTAAGCACTCGTGCAGGAAATAGACCACCAAAAGTGTCACTTGCATCACGTCTGTCTCCCCATATGTAATTCACTCCCGCCATTATTGACGCTTGGTTAGCGTGATCGTGCTTTCGCTCGTGCTATAAATTGTGCGCTCTCCCGCAGTCGCTTTCATAGTGTTTCTTTCGCAAACTCTCGCAGTCGCTCTCGGAGTCTCGCAATTCTTCGCAACCGGTTAGCAGTAGTATTAGCAGGTACTTTCTGTGTAATACCTATGTGTGTGCATACATTTATGTGTGTGTGTGTATTTATGTAATAATTTTTGTCATCATAATTTTTAATTTGTAGTATTGTACTACCATGAAATAAATATTTATTTGTAGTAATGTACTGTCATGAAATAAATATTTATTTGTAGTAATGTACTGCCCTGAAATAAATAACAATGTAATTATTTATTTGTAGTGCTTATTTATTTATTTGTAGTATTGTACTATCATAAAATAAATATTTATGTATTTATTTATTTCATCATAATTTTAAATTTATAGTATTGTACTACCATTATATGTGTATATGTGCATACATATGTGTGTATATATGTATATGTATACACATGTTTTAATGGATGCTCGCAGTGTCGGACTGATAAAATTGTTTTCGAGCTTTTCGAGAAAGTTGGTAGTGATTTACCTCCAGTTTTTTATCATAGGTAAATTATGTCTTCTCTCATAATGGTACAAGAGAACATATGTTGGATATAACACTTAAATCATGAATTTCGGATTCCTGGTTGGTTGTCCAGTAGCCCTGCTGACATAGGGAACTATATTAGACCAGATGTATGTATGTTTAAGTCATCTTTAAGAAATAGTTTATATGAGAAGCTGCAATAAAAAGATTTAAAATAGAAGATTCATCATTGAGTAATTCCTCGATAGGCCATCTGGTCTTATGTTGTTAAGTAATTTCACACATAAAATAATGAAGTTAACAACTCAACATACAGTCGATCTTTAGTGGAGCTTAAAATATGGTTAGCATACAAAAATCAATCTCCAATGTAAAGGTAGGATGCCAATATGTCATGATTTGGTAGGTTTCGGTGGGTTGTGAAGTCTGAAGATACATATATGTATCTAGTGTTTATTTCATCATAAATTTCAATTTGTAGTATTTCATTGTCATTATTTCATCGCAATTTTTATGTAGTATTGTACTACCTTGAAATAAATATTTATTTGTGGTAACATACTGCTATGAAATAAATAACTATGTAACTATTTATTTGTAGTATTGTACTACCATGAAATAAATATTTATTTAATTATTTATTTCATCATAATTTTTAATTTGTAGTATCGTATTGTCATTATATATGTATATGTACATGTACATGTATATTTGTATATGTATATATGTATGTATATATGTGTAGATGCATCGTAAGTCCTAGCCTCCCGGATGCTTCCTGCCATTAGTCCTAAGTGTATATTATTTCGTACTATCTATTTCATCACAAATTTTAATTTATAGTATTTTACTGTCATTATCAATCTTCACACTGATATTTAGTCTAACCCACTTGTTCGAAGGTATGTCTTTACCAGAGCTTCTCGAATAGTTCTATGATGAGAACTACGGTGCTAGTCATGGATAACGGTGACACGGCTGGCCCTCCGCTCTTCAGCCTGAGGGGAGGGAGGAATCATTAGGAGCTAGAAGAGTGCTATGTCCCAATCATACGGGCCACGAATTTGTTGCCCTTTGCAAGGCTGGTCTCCATTGGACGTCAATTCACCCACGACAGCAGCCTGCTCACAGCACTGGTGAACAGGTGGAGGCCCGAGACACGCACATTCCACTTTTGGTGGGGTGAAATGATGGTCACTCTGCAGGACGTCTCGTTCTGCTACATGTAATAACTCCTACGAATATCATAATCGTACAAATTTTTGAGCAACATTCATAGTGAATAAAATTATCAAAAAATTACACAGTTAAGTAAGTTGTGTCAGGAGGCTACACATAAAATTTTATAATTTTTTGAGCTCATTTGCTATATTTAAAAATTCAAACAAACAGTACACAAAAAATTAAGGCAGGTAATTACGTCGTCTAATTAGCTAACTTAATTTCCTGGTGCCCGGTGGTGAGGTGGCAGGACACGTGGTGTCCCGTGGCAGGACGGCAGGTGACACGCGTCAGCCCTACGGTGTCACCGCCCGGTCACCGGACGATAAAATTACTATTTTTACTAATATAGCATGCATGCAGCTATTTTTATAATTACTATTGCAAACATTACTATATATGCCAAAAAGTCCGATTTTCTGTACTCGTATTCATCTATGGTAGCATGCGTATCTCCGCGGAGATTTTGAGGTCGAGTGATTTATAGGCAGCGCGGCGCGAGCGACCCGACAGACAACCAATACAACGGGTGCGTGTGCGAAGTTGCTGTCATCTGAATCGCAAGCGCGCGTGCAAGTCGTACGTACGTACGCGCCGATTAGTTCCATGTATGCACGTGGCAGCCGTGCAGAGAACAGCACGAGCTAGCGAACCGACCAGCCACACGATAGAGATAACATACGCTCTTAATTTCGCAGTAGATATCGATCCCATGGCCGCCGGTCTTCGATCGATGAAGAAAGAAGGGTAGTAGTAGCAGCGGGCGCGCGTGCATGCGGTGGCGGCTGGCGTGCGTACGTACGTACGTACGTGTGGGCGCGGCTTACAGTGAGGCGATACGAAGAGGACGCGAGGCGGAATCATGGTGTGTCGGGTCGAGGAAGACGACGCCGGCCGCCCCCGCGCTCGCGTTCTCGATCGGCCTCTCGCGTGCACGTTCGTGTGGGGGCCCTGCCGCGCTGCGTCGAGCGGTGGCCTCGTGTCCGTTTGCGCCCGCGCGCGGGGCTCCCCTGCGTCTGCGCGCGCGCGGACGTCGACTGGTGCGCGCGATGGGGCCGGCCGTCCGGCGATCGCTAGCTAGCTAGCTCACCGTGCCCCCCGTTTGACCGATCTGGCTGGCGAGCTCGATTGGTCTTACCAATTCGTTTTACCATCCTGCCCTTGCTTCTGCCCGTACCACCGCGATCAATGATTGTTTTTTTCCTAGCGTGCAAGGTGGACGATTGGACGGTATCACATCTCGCCTAGTCGGTGGCTGTGGTTCATAGTCCCTCTCGTCTCCTATCTGTTTCCTCTCTAAAAAATATAAAAACATCTAACAAAAAAATAATCTAAAAAAATTCTACTACCGTATAAATTCTCTAATAAAAATATATAGTTCTACCGGGTGCACGGTAAAACCGAGAACGCGGAAGCGCAACGCGGCCGAGCGCAGAGGCATAGCCGAGGGATTTTTTGAATTTTTTGAATTCTATCTGTGTTAACTACTATAAAGCATTTTTTGAATGATCTCAGCAAAATATTAGAATTTGCAGAAGAAGAAAAAAGCTGTTGATGTTGATATATTTCATACTGCAGCATCCGCAAGCTGGCCCGCGGAGTACTTTTAGTTGTGCCTAGCTTGTGCCTGTTATTACGCATGAATTCGTTTCTCAAATCTCAAGTGCGCGTTGCAATCCTGTTCGAACCAAATTTGAGAAAGGGTGTCAATTAGTACTCTGCTATTCCGGAAGTACTCTGTAGAGTGGTGTAGGTCTGTTCTTTTTAGCTGCGACTTATGATTTTTGACTGAAATTTTTGAATTTTAGCTGTCTGCGACAAAGATCGCGGAGAGAGATAATCACTTGCAATTTTAGTTGATACAGATATTAGGTTTTTAACGTGTACTACAATTAACTTATAGATTCTATCTTAAGAAAATACTCTATTTAAAAGTTAGGTACTGTAGCAAAAAACAAAAATCATTTTTAGAAGCAAAAAAGAACAAACCCGTAGTATTTGCTTTAGCTGATCGGCCGCGTCAAAACAGTATCAGAACCGAGGCACGCCCTTTTTTTCTGGCTAGTCCAGCTGATAATACTGTGCGTGTTGACCCCAACATCACACCATTAGTTAGTGCACTAATCAACGATCCCTTTCCTGCATAGAAAGGCACCGTACAAACAATTCCAATTCATGACGCAAACATCTTAGTCATCGATCATAGTCCTGATTAAGCCCTGTTTGGTTAGGCTGAAAAGCTATGATTTATGACTGAAATTATATTGTAGCAATTGAAATTTTGCTGTAGTTAAAGGTGGTTTATTTGATATAATTAAATTTAAAAAAATAAAAAATATATATACTAGCTCATCACAGATAACGCAAACGAATACGGAAAAAAGAACCAGCAAAAAAGCTTAAAAAAAACTGAAAGTTCAGAAAAAGATGAAATCCATGAATAGTAAAAAATAAGTCAGAAACTGAAGCCGAAACGAGCGGGCCTGGTTCAAAACGAATTTTGCCTTCTAACTTCTATTTTATATAAATCGACATTAACTTCTTAACATAATTCACCCCTTTTTTCTTTTCATTGTAAGAGGAGATATAACAGTTTTTATTATTTTCCTCTCTTTTTTCCATTTTTCTTTAATTAGATGCATCAGCTAAAAACTATAGATCACTACAGTAGGTATTTCAGCTAAAAAACAACAGCCACAAGTAAAAGATATTAGCAAAAAGCTATTTTTAACGGGCGCAGCCAACAGCCACAAGTAATCAATGGTCGCTGCATCTGCATACAGCATTACTGCATCAGCCAATAAGCACATGCAATTGGACCATTGAGGGCAAGATTGCCATTTCAGGCCACGGGTGTAGGCCTACCACCACGAGACGAGCAGTCCATCTCACGTGGGCCCTGGGCCTGCAGACCAACCGGACCGGGCCTATTTAAACACCGGCACCCCTCCTCACCTCTCCACGAAAGCTCGCACACCGCACTCTCCGTCCATCTCAAAGCTTCCTCTACGAACACATCACCTCTCTTCTTAGCTCACAAGGCCTGTGCGGTTCTTCTAGCTCGATCATCAACATCTCCATACATGGAGCTCTCCGCCTCCGTTTGCCACTCCGTCTGCTCGGCGTACCGCCACATGTCGTCGGCGTCGGCGCAGCACTCCCGGCGGCGGCGGCGGTCGGGCAGGAAGCCTGTCGGCCGGTGCTACGCCGTGCTGAAGCAGCACAAGACGAGGCTGTACATCCTCGGGAGGTGCGTGTCCATGCTCCTCTGCTGGCACGAGCGTGACACCGACTGAGACAGTGGGCCGCCCCGCCCCGGCCCGATCGGGCCCAGATACGGTCACAGGGTTCTTGATATGGGCCGGGCTGGAAGGCCCGTCGTCGGCCCGGAATCGAGTTGTTTGGTTATGTATTGTAGGCTTTCTTGATCTGAACAGCACTTATAGAGAGAGAGATGACGGGAATGTGAAATGTGATGTACATTAGATGTACGAAACAGGTGAAGTGTACATGAACGGAGTATATATAAATTTCCTGCAATTCTTTCGTTCCACTAATGCGATTATTTGCGTCCCATTTGATTCCCTTTCGATGTTTCCTCTTACTGTTGATGTGCATATATATATATATAGGCGACAGGATTTCGTGCATTATGAGCTGTCACGGGTCTGTAGTACTATGTACTGGGATGCCAGCGGTGCAATGAGTTTGTGAGGGTACCAACGAACAGTTTTATGCGTTGTGTGATGGGCAATTTTATTTGGATTTTAGGGATTAATTATTCATTGGACCGGCTGGTTTCTGCTGCATCCTGAAATTTATGGAGAATTCATTCTTGGTTATGTTCCCTATGTAATTTTCAGAAACAGGATTGCTGCCAGCTGCTAGCTATTCAAGGCAAGCAATGAACCAGCAGCAGGTCAGTGGCGGACCTAGAGAATTTGATGAGCCTGGGCGAAGAAAACGGAGGCTCACGAACGACGGATTGGCCTTGATGGACACGATGGACGCGCCGCGGTGGTGCGCCTGCTGTGGGTACGTCGCGCCGTACCCAACCATGTAGCTCGTGGCCCTAGGGTTGCTGTCCAGGATGTAGTCCACCTGAATCAAACATCGTGTCATGTCAGATAGATGAGCTAGCCAACCTGCTACTGGAGTAGTTCACATCCTAACTGCAGTTTAGACGGAGAAATTTCATAGGGACTACAATACAAACTGCGCACTGCTCTTCCAAGCTGATCGATCCGACTTGGCGATCTGGTACGAAAAAATGACTCCATGACGCTTTGGCAATCGGAGACGATGTGGCCACAGGAGATGAGCCCGGGCAGGGGCCCAGGGTCGCCGGGCCCTGGGTCCGCCCCTGCAGCAGGTCACTGACATTGGATGGGTTCTTTTCGTCTGTAGACTAATAGTTTATAGCTGTATAGCTTTTGATACTAATGTGAGTGATAAGTCGATAAAACACTTTGAAAAAACTATTTTAATAAGTTAATTTTAAAAAATAATAAAAAATTATCATATTTATTTATTTGAAGAAAACCATAGACCCTAAAACATAAACCGAAAAGAACGGCCAGCAGTTTCACCTTGTGAAGCTAGTTTCATAGCTACCGATCGATCGATATTTCGGGCGCGTGATATTAATCGTTAAGACATTAAATCCCCATGCGACATTAATCTTACCACCGCGCGAGATCGATATTGTTCGTGTTGGGTAAGCACTTGCTGGAGGGCGGCCGAGCCGGAGGTAAGGACGACGAACTTCGCCGGCGCCGGAGGGCCAACCCTGTCTCCGGGCGACTCATGCACCACCCCTGAAATACGTCCGCAATCCTTCTTCGGCCGAAAAGTCTGCGATTCATTTTTGTGCAAGCGCGTGCTCAATGTATGCCGGCCCAAATCACCTCCGTTTCTGAGCATGGCCTCACCAGATTTCCTCCGTTGTATTTATCGCCATGTGAGTGAGAGACAAATGTAAACGGATATAAATTCATATTTTTAAAAAGAATATAAATAAAAATTCAAATATTCTCGAATATGAATACGAACCAAATGTTGTAATGGATACGAATTCAAATCGAATATGTACTTAATTCGATCGAATACGAATATCCCCTACAACTTTTGTAACAAATCTCGGTAGAACAAATTCCTAGCAATTTTGATGGTTTTTATCGGTTACCGGAACGGTTACCGGTTTTAAACCACCTAAATTCAAATTTCGAATCATGAAATTCGTCCGGGTTTTTTCTGGGTTCTGGAAACGGATTGAATACGAATCGAATAGTCTCGAATACAAATACGAATATTCTCAAATATGGATATAAATATTCTTGAATATGAATACGAATATTTTTTTAATACAGATTTTACTTACCACATTCATGTTTTCTCGGATACAAATATTGGATAAAATGGATTATCCGTTACCGTTTTTCACCCCTTGAGAGCATCAATTCCCTGCCACACCAGGGACTGCCAGTCTCATCACTACTGGAAAGATAAATAATTTTAGTTACGTTTACAGCATTATGTTCTTCTTCAAATGACATATCCTTCAAATGACATATCTGCAAGAGGTAAGAGGAAATCTTCATTGACATAGCTATGGTTACAGCATTATGTTCTTCTTCAATGACTCTAGAGGTAAGAGGAGATTTAAATCTTCTTGCCATCATAGGTGACATCATACCCCTTATCAGCGATAACACGCTCCTAACTACCCAATGACCCTATATTATTATAGTTCATCTTTAATGTAAAACTTCATCTCTTCTTTGCCAAATCTTCCTATTATCGAGCTTATTTGGACATCGACTTGTTCAACAATGCTAATATTCACCGCTCGTCGTCGTGGCCCTTAGCTCCTTTAACTTTAGTCTCTCTCTCCAATGACTTCGACGAGTAGCACAATATTGTTCTTATCGAACGGCTAAGGTGAGCAGTATGATATTGTTCTTATCTCTCGTGCTATTGCCCAATTTGTTGAAAGGAAGTTTTTTGTCGGCAAGGGAGAAAAGGTGGTATTAACTGTCTCTCCTCTTTAACCATGCCCTCTTTCCAATCGATTATTTCCCTTTTAATGAGAAATGATGTGTAAAGACAATTTTAACCTCTGGAAAGTCATAAGTGGCCTCTTACCCCTAAAAGATAATAGATCACTACATGGAATAACAACCACTAGATCAATGAAAATCAACGGTCCTTGTGCAACATGGTGTACCGTAAAAAAAACCCCATTTCAGTAGCTTTGTAGGTCGATCTGCCTTGTTGCAGACTTGCACCTTGGAACTTCTGCAGTCAGTACGTAGTAGGCGATAAGCCGATAAGTGGTCGCGTTTAAAATGGGCTGTCTTTTTGCTGCTGATCGATGAAGCTACTGGTGCTGGTGCATGCTACTAGCTTGATGCCTTCATGTTGCTCAGATGTTTTGTTGCGCACGCTTATTTTTAGGGTTAGCTTTCAGAATCTCGATCCGTTTCTCATGGCGGATCAAAATGGCTACGGATCCTGCCGCAGATAGTCAGAAGGATCAACCAACCACAGACCGGACGCTATCAGACAACCAGAGACTGCGCACCACCATTAATGCTGGGTTACCACGAGCACCACTAGATAACATCCTTTATATATATGCTAGATCAATTTTTTAAGTAAACTTCTTATTTCCAACGTAAAGTCGCCGGTTTTCCGGACAAAGCGAGTTGGGTGTAAGAAGGTTAGCTAAGTGTGCAGATCTGGTTCCTGCAAACGCCTGTTTGAGGCGTATGAGTGTGCCAGCCTGCTGCTCATCAGCTAAAGAATTTGCACTGCATATATTTCTTCCATAAGTGTTTAATATTGGGTCCACTTGGAAAAGAATAATGAGGAGATCGGTGGAGCTGACGATTTAGAAGGAAAGGATTCAGTTGGATTCGATTCTGTGGTGCTCTAAAGCCTGGAGTCAAATGTAGGGAGGCAGCACGGTTTACGTGCTGATCTTTGTTTTTTAAGCGCAGGGTCTCTGCATCCTGATCTGAGGCTCTGAGCTAGCTGATCTTTTATTGAAGCAAGCTGCAACTGAAGATCCAGGATACGTTGTGTTACAATCAGATGCAGGTAAACAGATAAAAATGGATGGGAATGCGACTCAAATCTGGTGATGCAATGCATGCCATGAACTCATGTTCTGTCCTGAAGGTGCGCTTCAGTTCTTGCGCTGCCTCGTTGGCTTGGGTCTGCATTGCATTTGCAGTGCAAGCATCAGGTGCCTCTTTTATCTGTCAGTGATAACTGAGTGACTGACAAGAGAATTTCTGCTGCTTTGTCCCTTTTTTTCGTAAGCCGCAAATAGAAGGGAACAATGAAACGCTTTGTATATATGGGAATCAGGAATGGGACAAAAAAATGTCCCTAACATCACTCACGAATACCACCATGGATTTGACAATTTGAGCACTCACTGATACCACCATTCAGACACACTTCGAACTCTCAGCAGAACAAGAACTCTATCAGGTAGCTGGCAGCCTGGCATACTTGCACATTGAAGAAGAAGAAGAAGAAGAAGAAGAAGAAGAAGAAGAAGAAGAAGAAGAAGAAGAAGAAGAAGAAGAAGAAGAAGAAGAAGAAGAAGAAATTCCAAGATGTCACAAATGAGTTGTTGAACTTCATGAAGGACTAGTTTAGTTGGTGGCTTCCCACCAAATCCAATTTTCCATTGATGAATCGAAACTCCCCAAATTGAGGAGTTGAGTTGCTTATTTTCAGGTACACTACACACACCACCAAGAACTCCAACCCATCCGTATAACCAAAACCAATCCAATACCAATCACACAAATCGCCAACAACCATCTCTGGTTACCCACGTAATCACGTAATTAACCGGCCAGCTTCCTTTCGCCTTCGGCTTCTTTGACTCCTTCGTCCAGGCTTTGGTCAGTTCATGTCGAGCATGCCCTCGTGGAAGGCGGCGACGCGGTCGGGGGTGACGCACTGCGTGATGAGCCGTGCCCCTGGCTTGTGGGCCCACGGCCTCACCAGTATACACGTGGCGATGTAGTCCAGGTTCGTCAGTGGCACGACGTGGGCGGGCGGGCCCCACCCGTAGTCCACCTCGGCGAACCCGAGCCGCGTCCAGTCGGACACCAGCAGCGTGCGGTAGTCCGACGTGATCTGGTACGGGTCGCCGGCCATCTCCCCCGCCGCCCACTGCGCGAACTCGGAGGGCATCCGCCTCTTCCCGTCCTTGATGATCTTGACGACGTCGGTGACGGAGGAGCCGGCCACCTTCCCGGCGGGGGCTGACACGCGCATGATGTAGTAGCAGTTGCCGTAGAACCCGGCGCCGCCGCGCGGGAGCGAGGCGTGCAGCAGCGGCCGCGCGTTCATGGCGAAGCAAAGGTGGACGGTGGAGTCCGACTCGAACCCCGCCGCGCGGGTGCGGCTCTGCCACGCCTTGGCGATCAGCACCTCGAACGCCGAGCACCGGGCTCCGCCGGCGTGCGCCGCGTTGTACTGGTTCTTGAAGTGGTCGATGTAGTCGGCCGAGATGTCGATGGCGAGGTACTCGAGCCGATTGGCGCCGGCGGGGTCCGGCAGGCTTCCGACGACTGCGTTGGCCGGGTCGGGGATCGCCTCGCGGCCCCACAGCGGCTCGACGGTGATGCTCTCCGCGCCTCGGGCGAGCTCGCCGACGGCTGCCATGAACTGCGCCGCTCCGGGGCCGTCGGCCACCGCGTGGCTGAACCGGAAGCCGACGACGAAGCCGCCGCACGCGAAGGTGGTGACCTGGACGAGCAGGATGAGCTCGCGCTCGTCTTCGTGGCTGGGCGTGGGCGGGAGGAGCTCGTCCTTGGCGATCATGAGCGGGTACTCCAGGTAGTCCACGTCCTCGAGGCTGCAGGTGGCCGCGGCCTCGATGAACCAGACGCCGGCGTTGCTGCAGTCCACCTGCACCTCGCCGGCGTCCGAGAAAGCCAAGCGACCCGCGAGCGGGTAGTAATGGACCAACGCCTGAGCCAAAGCCCGTTCAATGGTCCGGGCCGGGCCAGCGGCGGCGACGTCAGCATCGTCGCCGCCGGTGGGCCGATCAAGAGCCGGCTTGAACACATGGAGCGACTCAATTAGCGCCATCTGTGTGGGGTACCGGTCGAGCCACGACAGGCGGCGCAGGTCACCCAGCGTCGGCTCGGCCGGAACCACCAGGCGCTGCGCGAGCCGCTCGATGGACTTCACGGCCGTCATGAGTAGCAAAATGGAGTTGCTGAGAGGAAGAACCGAGGGACGGTGGAGATGAAGAAGGGGACGGACCGGGTTGCTCGCTGCTGCTCGTTTGCTTGCTTGGTTTGATTCGGTTGCTTGACTTGGCAGCCAAGGGAGGCGCGGTATTTATAGGTGTTTGGGAGTAGATGGTGAGCGATGTGCCTGGGCTGGGTGACGAGGATTGGAGTCGGATGGAACGAGTCCACGGCCCCACCTGTCCAAGATTTCTGCCCGTGTGAGTTCCTACGTCCGGGTCAAGAGGTGGTGGGAGTTTCGCTTTCCTATCTAGCTTAACTAGCTCCATCCAACTCCGTGCTCCCAAGACTACACCACTCCTATGGACTGCATGATCACTTCTCGATCTTGATGTGTCCTATTTCCTAACTACTCAAAGGATAAGATGCGTATATGTACATCGTGAGCAATCATGTAGGAAACATGTACTCGCGATCGATTTCGGTGTAATCGGCTGGATGCTCAGCCCTATAATTGGCCAGTTAGACATGTATAATCACTAGCAGCTAGTGAGCGATAGATTACCGGTTCCTCTTTCTTGCATCATATTGCTAGTGACAAAAAAACCAAATAACCAATCCATCTATATATCCTGGCATAATGTCAGGAGAAGGCAGAAAAAAAAAAAAACAGTTTCAGAGATCGTGCAGCTTCCGACATGCTTCTCCAACTTAATTCTTGGGGGTATTTCATTTATTTTTTGGGAGAGCGTGAAAATTACAATATTTTGCCTGGTGCTCTTCAGCGTTGACAGAATAGTTTTAGCAGATGGTGTGCTACGTTTTTTCTCCATAGGTATCCATTGCAAGAAAATTTCTCAATCAGCAAATGATTCAGAGTTGAGACGCATTCCAATGTGAAGTCATGCTCCCTCCAACTGAGGCACGAAAGCTATACCCAGGTCCATGGACGCGGTCCAAATTAGGCGCGTTAATCCTCTTGGTGAGAAGCGAGTGGTATGGCTGGTGGAAGATTAACAAACTAATTAATCATGAGCAACGGATTAACGTGAAGAGTCAAGTGCCGTACTAATTTAACACGAAAAAAATGAAGAAGCGTGAGAGTGTCGCTAATCGAACTATTAATTAAAGTGCTGCAATGTGGTGGCACCTTCAATTGATAGTTTGGTGCATGCATGGTAAGCTCGCAGCCGGATCTTTTGCATGCAATTCGATCATAAGCACACCTATAACAAGCCAGAGTACAACAGAAATACAAAATGCTCGTAATTTCGCAAACACTTGATTAGTAATAGTCCTGAGACCTCTGTCGTCAGCTTAATCATTATAAGGACAATCCATACAATATGCTCGTAATTACACACACACAAAATGATGGCTTGAGCTAAAATATGTATCCTTCTTCAGTATATATATTAATTAGCTCCTTCAGTATTGCATAGCCAAATAATCTATTCAGATTGGTATATATATATTAATTAGCTCCTTCAGTATTGCATAGCCAAATAATCTTCAGTATATAGCTGCCTAGGAGAAGTTTTTGGTGAAGTTGACTGAAAACAAACAGATGCGCAAGCAGCTTCCTCGATGGCTGCTTACAAGGGTCAGAGATGCGAATCATTTTGTCCGTATTGAACACATGAGCCAAATATGTAAAGCGGTTGGTGAAAAGACAATGCAATCGTCCATGCATGCTTTCCCTGTAATGGCGCATCTGGAAGATAAATCTAACCCATGCATTTGGTTCGCTCATCATCGATCATATCAGTGAGCAGCTAGCTAGGCTTGCTTTTAGCTTACGCTTATAGATATTTTTGGTGAGTAAACTATTAAAATTGTTACCTTTTTCGCCTTTTAATTTGATCAGAAATTAAAGTGTGTGTAGTGCTTGCTATCTGGTCAGCTGAATAAACAATCCAACGTACAAAAGCCTAATACTAGACAACTTAAAAGTTGTAGATCTCATCGAAACCTTTCAAATGAGTATATATAAGCTATATAAAACTTTGCTATTTTATCTTTTAGACTAGTTGTTTATATTGCATCGGTATATAAAATTTTGTGCTCTAATTCACGAGGCGGTTCTATCTGTGATATTCATTCATCACGACGGTTCTATATATAGAACCGTCTGTGATAATCAGGCCCGTCGATCCTTCTCAACCCAATCCTAGCCAATAGAAATCCACCAATCCTTACCCCACGGATCATAGCTCGCCTCTCCGTCCCCGCCAAAAATTTTGCACTCCGCCTCTCCCGGCCTTGTCGTTTCTCCTATAAATATAACCAAAACCCGTCTTCTTTGTTCTCCTCTTTGTTATCCTCCCCTGCCGTTCTTCTCCTCCTTGTTGTTCTTCTCCTCTTTGTTGTCCTCCTCCTTGCAGACGTACAAGTCTCACGGGAGGCAAGACACCGCAGAAGCCAACCGTGCAGACACTCAATCAACACCAACGATGGTGGGCGTCAAAGACATCCATCTCATGCGTGCATCAGGGGCGAGAAGGCTTAGATGATCTTTGTTTTTTCTTTGTTCTTGTTGTGTAACCTGTTTGTTGTTTTGAGATATTGTAATGGTAGGCTCTAATCTTAATAAAAATGGATGTTTTATGTTTATAAAATGAATTGAGATGTGAATTGGATGTATATATGTACATGTTGATCTGCTTGTTTCAGAGGGCATGACTAGCATTTCCTGAGGCTAGCCAATAAACAGAAATAGGTTTATGAGTAGAAGGAATATCACGACGGTTTTAGTTAATAACCGTCGTAATATGTAATATCACGACGGTTCTTAACTAAAACCGTCGTGATATTATGAATCACGAGCGGTTTTAACTAAAACCGTCAGGATTATAAATATCACTGACGGTTTTAGTTAAGAACCGTCGTGATATTACACCACGACAGTTCGAAACCGCCTCGTGATGACCTCGTATCATTCTTGACCCATAAATTCAGACGGTTCACAAAATCGTCTGTGATGACGTTTTTGAACCGTCTGTGATGACCTTTTCTGTAGTAGTGTTGATTCCTACTTTTCACGCTTTTAGAATGCTTTCTTGATAGTTAGGTACTGCAGATCTGCAAACTCGAGGGAAATGTGATTTAGACGAACGATCCAACGATAGATATTGTAGAGAAGTAGAAGTTGCCAAAAAAGATCGATGATCTATCGATCTCCCACTGCAAAAACGTTAGCTAGCTAGCTAGCCTCTCTTAATTACTCTGTCCACTCCACTAACTAATCAGTAATGGAGTTAGCACAAACACACGGCTTCCTAAGTGGACTAACAGCGTTGGAGATTTGTCTCATCTCATGTATGAAATAAAAACATTTTTAGGCTCGGTGCATGCATTGGTGTGTACGACTGGCTGTACATCCTCTGATTAAAAAGTAGTCCTGTGACTGAGAGAATTCATGCATGTGTTCATTGCTCTGAAACTCTGAATTGAGAAGCATGCATGAATGGCTGCCATTGCTACAGGAAAATGGCTTACGTACGTACGCATCCATGTATGATCTATGTGCAGATGAAGATAACATTTAGAATGCATGCATGCATGCACCTGGAAGCTGCTCGCTCCTGGTCGTGAGACTGCTTTCTACCAACTGGGAGTCTCATCGTGTTTAAACTTGGATGGATTGCTGCCTACCCAACTAACGCCTTACGGCTCCTTCTACAGTGTGGTTGGCTAAGCAAATAAGCTAGCGCCTTTCTTTTATTTAACGGGTGTGTATACGTATAATCCGGATTGTTTTCTTCCTAATAATTATCTAAATTTAGACCGTTGGATTAAAGATCCAATGACCTCTTTTTTGAAAAGGAGAGATTTTTTTAGGGGAACGAAGAGAATTCATGACTATTGCAAGCTCGCAAACAACTGCGGGCCTAGGCTGTTCAACAAGAATTACAGCTGACTATTACAGAGAATATATCTGAGTGAGGATCACCACCGAGTCGATCGAAGGCTCGAAGCCCTTCCTTCTCTCCTATGAAAGTCTTTTGCGACTTGTCAGCCACCGTTCCTTGAAGTCTGGCGAGCTCGTTAATTGTAGCTAAATGAGCGGCGCCAGCTTGAGCCAACAGCCGGAGCTAGACTTCTCGAGAGTGCAGTATATTTCGAGCAGGAAAGAATCAGGAAAGGTTGATATTTCTTTCAAGATTTGGCAATTAAGAAGGAAAAGAAAATGCATGTCTGAATTCAATTGTGAGTTCGAGAATTGGCTGGGTTCGATTTGGCTTAGACTTTTATCTTATATACGACGCCATAACTTGCTTTTAAACGGTAAGGACATATTTTTTCGACCGAAACTAGCGGCTTTTGGCTTTACTACGATCTTGACTTTCAAACAAGGTATTTTCTCAAGACGGAATCTACAAGTTATTGTATTACACGCAAAAAAGCCTAACATATGTATTAACCAAAATCGCAAACAGTATCTATCTCTCCGTAATCTTTGTCGTAAATAGCTAACAGATGCGCAAGCAGCTTCCCGATGGCTTTCTAGGGTCAGAGATGCGAATCTGTTGTCTATTGAACACATGAGCCAAATATGTAAAGCGTTGGTGAAAGAAATGCAATCGTCCATGCATGCTTTCCTGTAATGGCGCATCTGGAAGATATCTATAAAGCATTTGGTCGCTCTCATCGATCATATCAGTGAGCAGCTAGCTAGCTTCGTTTTAGCTTACGCTTATAGATATTTTGTGAGTAAACATTAAAATTGTTACCTTTTCGCCTTAATTTGATCAAAATTAAATGGTAGTGCTTGCTATCTGGTCATGACATTAAACAATCCAACGTTTGATTCCTACCTTTCACGCTTTTAGAATGCTTTCTTGATAGTTAGTAGCAGATCTGCAAACTCGAGGGAAATGTGATTTAGACGAACGATCCAACGATAGATATTGTAGAGAAGTAGTAGTTGCCAAAAAAGATCGATGATCTATCGATCTCCCACTGCAAAAAAACGTTAGCTAGCTAGCTAGCTAGCCTCTCTTAATTACTCTGTCCACTCCACTAACTAATCAGTAATGGAGTTAGCACAAACACACGGCTTCCTAAGTGGACTAACAGCGTTGGAGATTTGTCTCATGTATGAAACAAGACATTTTTTTTTGGCTCGGTGCATGCATTGGTGTGTACGACTAGCTGTACATCCTCTGATTAAAAAGTAGTCCTGTGACTGAGAGAATTCATGCATGTGTTCATTGCTCTGAAACTCTGAATTGAGAAGCATGCATGCATGGCTGCCATTGCTACAGGAAAATGGCTTACGTACGTACGCATCCATGTATGATCTATGTGCAGATGAAGATAACATTTAGAATGCATGCATGCACGCACCTGGAAGCTGCTCGCTCCTGATCGTGAGACTGCTTTCTACCAACTGGGAGTAGCATCGTGTTTAAACTTGGATGGATTGCTGCCTACCCAACTAATGCCTTATGCCTCCTTCTACAGTGTGGTTGGCTAAGCAAATAAGCTAGCGCCTTTCTTTATTTAACGTGTGTATTATAATCAGGATTGTTCTCTGCTAATAATTATCTAAATTTGATGATTAAAGAAATACGCCTTGAACTCCATAAAGAGATTTTAGATCGAGAATTCACGATATACGTCGGTCAAACTAACTGCGGGACTAGGCTGTTCAACACGGAGAGGAATCCTAACCAGCTGAACATCTAACCAGAGAATTCTGAGGATCAACCGAGTCGATCGAAGGCTCAAGCCTTCCGTCACTCCTATGTAACAGTATATACTTGCGACTTGTCAGCCACACGTTACTGAAGTCTGGCGCATTTCGTTAGTAGCTAAAGGAGCGGAAACGCAGCTTACAGCCAAGCAAGCTCGGAGCAAAACGTGCTGAGCCTGTTCAGTATATTACGAGCTGAGGAAAGAATCAAGGAAAGGTTGCATGGTTCTTACAAGATTTGGCAATTAAGAAGACACACGAACAATGCATGTCTGATATATCAATAAGCTTAAATTCAAAATTTTAGCCATAAACCATAAACCATGACCGAACCAAACAGGCCTTAGTCTTTTCAAGATGGGGTCTACAAGTCGATTGTAGTACACATTGTACCAACTTTAGTGTACCGTCTAAAATTGCATACGACTGTCTCCCTCTTCGTCATCTCTCTCACAAACAGTTAAAATTCAAAAGTCAAAAATATAAATCACAGCACAAAAGAATCTGAGCTATTGGACAATCATCTTCCATGTTGGGTCTTGTCTGACTTGCTACTATCTACTGGGCTATTAGGCCTACAAGGCCGCAACATCTTAGGGGTCATCCTGGACCGGCTGGGGAGAAGAGAACGCACTGTTTTTTTTCTATCCCTTGTCTTTCTTATTGAGGCTGACTGCGAAACTCTGAATTGAGAAGCATGCATGAATGGCTGCCATTGCTACAGGAAAATGGCTTACGTACGTACGCATCCATGTATGATCTATGTGCAGATGAAGATAACATTTAGAATGCATGCATGCATGCATGCACCTGGAAGCTGCTCGCTCCTGGTCGTGAGACTGCTTTCTACCAACTGGGAGTCTCATCGTGTTTAAACTTGGATGGATTGCTGCCTACCCAACTAATGCCTTATGCCTCCTTCTACAGTGTGGTTGGCTAAGCAAATAAGCTAGCGCCTTTCTTTTTTTTTTTAAATCAAGGAAAGTTACTCTGCTATTCATTTTAAAGAGAAAAAGAAATACGCCAACTCCATAAAAGATAGATCAAATACGATAACGTCGGTCCTAAGAAGGGGACACCAACACGGAGAAGGAATCCTAACCAGGAACATCTAACCAGGAATTCTAGGCAAAATTTGTAACCTTCCGTCACTTTGTAACATATATACTTGTGTTTTTTTTAAGAACACACAAAATCTTTGCGCGCATTTCGTTAAGAAGGAGCAGGAAACGGTCTTACACAGCCAAGCAAGCTCGCAAAAACGTGCTGGCCTGTTCAACAATAATTACAGCTGAGGAGGACAATGACAGTGCATGGTTTTACAATCCACCGAGCACGCACACACGAACAATATGCATATATCATAAGTTAATATTGCATCATAAGGTGGACGACGGTGGCTATGCGACGCGCCGCTGGGCCGCCCGCGCGGTAACTCTTCCAACCTCGCGTTGTTTTGCTGTATCACATATATGGCATGTGTACAGATCGAGCAGCTCAAACGGCCAGGAGCATGTATTTTCCAAGACACAACCCTACAAGAGCTAGAACGACGAAGGGACGGACCTCCTGCCCTATGAAGAGAGCCGCCCAGTTCACGCACCGGCACGAGGAGCTGCAGGATTGGGTGCAGCGATCCTACCTCTTGTTGCAAGCACTGGAATTGAGAAGACGGCTCCTGCCCGGACTCAGCCTCGAAGCGAGCAAGAAAAGAGTGATCTGATTCGAAACCTTCCTCGACGTGCGTCGTGGGAAATTCACGGGGTAATTTGAATTTTTTTTATGAATAATCTATTTTTTATTCAAAATAACAGAAATATATTCGCGACGATATTTTTTTATAGAAATAGGCTTCAGTTACCCTACGGTTAGGCGACTGGAGCTTGTCGTCCAATAGGAAGCGACAGCAACGCTGTCTGCAAGCCATTGAACAACAGGTTTCAATCACCCGACCATTAGGTGACTGGAACCAGTCCCCTTGAGACGGCGGCCGAACGGCGTTAGTATTTAACCCCCCACCCCCAGTCGCCTGGCCGTTGGGCAACTGGACTCCAGTCATCCAGCCATTGGGCGACAGAATTTGCCCAACGATCGACGGATTGTATGCGTGTCGTCTGGCCGTTGAACGACAGGCTCCAGTCGTCCAGTTATGGGAGTTAAAAGATCTATTAATTAGACAGAAACACCACCCGGTGAGCCTATGCATTTCCTCTGTGCTGCTTCTCGTTTTAATTAAGTCCCATGTCGTACGGCCTCGCGCATGCATTGTAGTGTTGGAATCACCACCTAATGTTTCGTATATTGTCACGTACTATATTTTTTATTATGTCATAATTCTATAAGTCGCATGACGGTCCGAATGTTGTAGTACCTTGTATTGCATCGTCGTTTGCTCTCTTTCTTACATAACTAAAAGGGTGACCCGCACATTTGCGTTATATTTTTTAAGTTTTTAGTATCAAATGATATAACTTGGATATTTAAAAATATGTTTATGGTTTATGTATCTTGTAGGCTATTTAAGATTTAAATACATCATAAATATTGAAAATGATAATAGGAGTTTCAAGGAAAATACAACTTGAGAAATGTGATTGAAATATAAACTTGATGGATTGGGGTTCTTAAACAACTAAATACTCCCCATATGCATGAATCATATAGAGGCACGCCATATTCTTCCTCCATTAGCAACTCTTCGCCAAAATATATGCATGTACCTCTATTTAATCTAAAAGTAATATATTAATTATATATGTAACAATCTTATTAGTTTACATGGTATTAGAGTATATTGCCCACATATACACCGATGCACTATGGCATGACATATCTTGAACTTATAACCCCTCACACACCGGCTGCCCACCTGAACCATGTGTCTTCTATCTCTTCTCATCATTATAATTTTTTGCTTCAATCTCCAACAACACGCCTAATTCTTGATTGATCCCTCTTAACTGTTACTCATCCAAATACAATCTCTTAGTTGCTACCCATTCCAATACAATACTCCACCACATAGTTATCCTCTACTTCTCTCAATTATTACTGAATGATGACCATTACAACATCAAACATGCATACACATGCAACTATCGCTTATCCCTACCGGGGACACTCGTCATACTCTCTCAGGTGACCTTAAGCATATTCCATATGGCTATGCTATATGTACTTTGAGCTCTTTGCTCCTCTACTTATGTATAGAGATGGCAATTATGCCCGTTTATGGAGCTGGGTATGGGATATTTTTTTGCTCACGAGTATGAAAATGGGGGGAACTCTCTGCCCATCGGGCAAATGGGTATAGGTACGGGTAAGCTCTACCTGTACCTATCTCGCCTATTTACCCGCGACCTATATACTGACAAATGGACCAACATACTCAGTCAAACTTTGGATGGCAAAGTTTGGGGCATTAATCTTACAAGTTTTCTACTCCAGTCTTTATACTTATTTATATATATATATATATATATATATATATATATATATATATATATATATATATATATATATATATATATATATATACTGCCTATACTAACTAAAAGCTCCTCGAGAAGTCCCTATATTAATCCTAAGAGATAAACATATTATAATTCTAATATTAATCGAAGAAAATAAAAGGCTAAAACCTATTGTGTCCTAGGGCTCTCATCTACCTACATGTGGGTCTCATGCATATACACGTCCTATTGTCCCACAATCACATTCGACAGAGAAAAGTAAATGTGGTGTGCATGCTTGTGTCCTAATGGTAACGTCGAGCAGAATTTTTTTTTGTTTTGTTTAAGGAGACATCAGTAAGTTTGTCTTGGATTAAGGAAGACCGGAATAGTGTTGTTTCATTGCGATATGGCGACTCTCAGTTCACGGGTAAACAAACATGCCCACCGGGCGATGGGTATGGGCGAGGTTCTTCGCCTGTGGGCGTAAATCAGGGTCACAGGCATGGGTATAGGCGAGCACTACCCATGCCCGATTGCCATCCCTACTTATGTACATATGTGCTTCTATTTGTACAAATATGTGCATGTATATACATATGCATAATGTTATACGTGCTCGATGTCTTCTTCTCCCATGTCGATCACTTCTTTTCTTCAACATTGGCCACATCAAATCTATGGTTTTCTCACTAACCGCGGTAATCTCGCATCTTCGCTGATATCAGTATGTCTACTTTAGTTGTTATCTAACGATATGGAGAATCTTCTCGCCATCGTAGGTAATATCGTGTCCCTTACCAGTGATGGCACGCTCCTAAATACCTGATGTTTCTATATCGTTGTAGTTTATCTTCAATAAAAAGTTTCATCTCCTCTCTGCCAAAGTTTCCCTATTATCGAGCTTATTTTGGACATGTGATATTTTATAATTTGCTACCGTAAAAATGTGCACTTTACGATTTTTCACTCTATGTATCGCTGACATGTGGATCCTAGGGCCACATGTCAATGAGACATTAGTGGCAAATCCTAAAATAGCACATCTAACATGACACATTCTCGAAAGAGATTATATAAATAGCTAAACAATTATAAACTAAAGGTTTTTCTCAAATTTCACTCAATATTTGTATTTAGAATCTCTTATCTCTGTTAGATTATTCGGTCTCATCTCTAAGAAGTTATGATTGTAGTATAGGTAGCTACATTTTATTTGTTGTAGTTTAAATCCAACCTTGCAATTGAATCTTTCTTTATGGTATATATTAGAGTAGGTCCATGTCTTGGTTGTTCTTAGCCACAAAAATTATCTGCTGTGAGGCTACCTGTGGGAGAGACGATCTAATCTCCTAGGGGGCACACTAACAAATCCTTTATGGTTAGTTGATATTCGTTTTTTTTGTGATGAATAAATCGTACCTATTTTGTTGCCTCGACGATGTTGCTTTCAGACACTGGCATTGATATGTTGTTGGATTATCTCTCGTTGCTTCTTTGCTTCCTCTATTTTTCTCTTATAATGCTTTGATTTTTTTTCTAGTCCATCGTGCTCTGTTAATCCTACGTCCGTAGGCGCACCACTTCACTCTACTGAGTCGCTAAGGCCGTGACCATCAAGACCCTCACCACGACCGCTCCATTGCCGTGCTCCTCAATCTGCTTGCCCAATCTCCTCCTTATACATTGATGCTCCCTATGTTGCTTTCATGCATGAAGTCAAATAGTTCCGAAAAGAAACTGATCAGTCTCTCTTGTCTTCAGATCCAACTCTCGTTACTACCTCTTCTGTACCCTATTTTTACCAACAGATTGGAGCCATGCACTCACCTTAGTCTGCCTTCATCGAGTTAATTAATTGCAACTCCTATGTAAGCACACGAAAACGATACATATTTTCTTCAAGTCTTTGTTGTTGGTTGCTGCTGCTTCTTTTTGCTGATCCCTTGGCATAGTTCTCCAATTTCAAGACAATCACATCCCAATCTTGACACAAGCACACTACCGTTGTGACATCGATTTGCTGTTCTTCTCTTCCTCTTCATCCTTAGCATCCTTCTTATTAATTTTTTGTTAATCTTGTTCTTTCAACACCTAGCATTCTTCTTGCATGGCTTCTTATTTCTTCTATGCTCTCCTATGTATCTTATTGTTTCTACCACAACATGACACACATGCTTCTTTCTCCTTCCTACAGTGCAATGCATGATTTTGGTGCCTTACATAATGCATATGCTAGTTGCACGGCCATAGCATTGCCCTTAATTGCGTACATAACTTCATGCCTTGTTGTAGATGAAGTGGCTATGGAGTTGCTCCAACTATTGCTGATGCCACTCCTGCGTAGTGCTATGTGATAGTTGGTCCGCCTCATCGCCGGCAACGTAGTGCACATCATCGTTGTCCAGATGCCCATCGGTACCACACATGGTACATGCCTCCTTCGAGCATGTTGGCCGATCGGGCTCTTCCAGTCGACTTTACGGAGAGCTCACATTATTGGATTTGCCACTCTTGCACCTTGTGTTTGGCTTAGCTTTATGTCCTATATAGACGTGTTAGAGTAGAAGTCCTCTTTGCTCTATATGGAAACCAGGTTTTTTTCCTTGCTCAAGTGAAACCTGACTCAATCTCCATCTGATCCCACACAATTGTTTTGGCTCATATCTTTCTTCTGGCTGATCGAATACATGGTTTGACTCTTTTTAATCTATACCATTACAATCTAGACCCACCACGATCAACGACATGGATATTTCTCTTTTTTCTCCGATTAATGTGAAAATTTCTACTCCTTGAGAGTGAACGTAGTAACTTTTTTTACTTCTGCTTTAATAATACAATAGATGCATTTAGCAAAAACCCAAAAGACATAAGCTAATCCGAACACCTCATCTCCTATTAGTTACTACTATTGTTAAAAGCCATCAGTAAAAATGAGTACGAAAAGGGACCGCAGCAAGCATGGATGCTGCAGCATGGGTTATGTAGCAACCGATCTACACCGTTGATCCGCGATCGGACGAAAGATGCATGGCCTAATTGCACGGTATTTGTAGCAGCGGTGAAGGGCATGCATTCCCAACCCGCCGATCCCAGCTCCCCGAATCCCAAAATCTCGATTCCTCACGGCTGGAAAGACCTGTTTTAGCTCCTCGATCTCCCCACTTTCCAGCTCGGTCGATTCGCCGTCCCTCCCCACCAAATCGCGCTCCCCACTAATCCGCGTCTCCCCACCCGCGCGCGCCTCGCCTCTCCGACAATCCTCGGAAAAATACCGCGACCAAATCCATCACCCACCGAGGCCGAGATCCAGATCCGCCGGGCGCCGGCCATGAACCCGACGCGGCCCGCGCCGGCGTCGTTCCGCGACCGCACCAACGAGTTCCGCGCCGCCGTCGAGAGCGCGCGCCGCCACGTCTCCCCGTCCCTCCCCGCGGCGTCGGCCAGCAGCAGCGGCGCCCCCCTCGACGGGTCGCGCTCGGCCACGTCGGCGCACTCGGAGTTCAACCGCCACGCGTCGAAAATCGGGCTCGGGATCCACCAGACCTCCCAGAAGCTCGCCCGCCTCGCCAAATGTATAGCCTCCCCTCTCGTTCCCTTCGTCGATTTCGGGCCCGTTTATATTGGTTTTTGATGATGGCTTAATAGTAACAGCTTGCAGAGAGCTGTATGGCGAGAAACTCGCATGCGATTTTGGTCAATATAAATGAAGTTACTACAGTGTATACTATAATCGATTAGCAGGCACCGTCTTGAAAAGACACATCGTTTAAAAATTAGGTAACGAAGAAAAATCATTTACCATAGAAAAGTAGCCTTTAGAAATCAATACAACCAGGCCTTCAATCCGTTCGTGCTTGCATCGTTAACGAGTAGTTGAACTGGTAGTTTCCCTCCGCACTATTGGGATGGGATCTCGAGATGCCCGTGGTGTAGACTTTAGAGCTCATGCTCGATGGATTCGCGGCCTGGGAATATGCCAACGTGTATGATGATTAGCTGGTACTTCGCGCTGTAGTTGGGGATGATCGCCAGTTGTTTGTGCTTGCAGTTGCCGTAGGAATAGTGAGACGTTTTTATGGTAGGCATGTTTCTTACTCGGTGTTTGTAGGACATTTGGCTTACATGTCTGCTATTTTGCTTGATCCTTCAGTGCTCATGTATTTAGTGGAATCACATATTTGCGTAGTTTGCTTTGTGGGTATCAGGATTCAGGATAGGTGTTCTGCACTTGTGTTCCCATGATATCAATGATGGCATTTTCAACATATTGCACCGACTTTTGTGCATTACTGGATCTGATAGTTGCTAGTAGGATGCTTCTTTAGTCATATTACCATGTACTGAACAAAAGCTAAGATGCCCATTCTTTCAAGTCTCAGTGAAACTAGATTTGTCAGTGGTGTGTGCGGGTGCAAGGGAATTGAACGCTAACTGGTACCTTGGTTTGGATGTTAAGTATTCATGAAATGTTTGTGTTACCTTGGTTTGGGTGTTAAGGATTCATGAAATGTTTGTATATCTGCTTAAGTACTGTGCAGTGAGGGCCAGTGGTTGATTGGAGCTCTTGTGATAGTGTCAGAGATAGGATTATGTATTCCCTTTTTTACTTAGGCTTTTCCCACTTTTAGTCAGAGTGAAATGGCTAGCTCCTCTTGGGTTGAGATGTATTTAATTTGTGCTACCTTCCTCAGAAGGTGTTTTAGCGCTGTCATGAATTTAACTTCATGGTAAATAGGAAGAAAATGTCACAAAATGTGGATAGACGAACACCAACCACTGTCAAATGCACATTGAATATATATGCTACTTATTTGCAGTTTTGCACCATGTTGTATTCATAAGCATTAGACGTGGTTTGCCAAGAATTGTGCATGGTTTGACTTCCCACCTACTCCCGTAATGTCATAATGGATGTGTGCATTGTAGTAAAATCTACAACTTTGATCATTCCCCTGGGCAAATATGCACATGACTTCTTAATACTGTATCGAATGTGCAAGTTAATGTTCCTAGTTATGTAATGCCGTTTTATTTGACACATCATATGTTACCTTAACCGTATTGATCTATGTATTGTTGCTCTGCTATTGTGCTACCTTGAGATTTAGTTACGCACATAAGTGCTAATGTCATTTCATGTGATATTTTCATTACCACAAAACCTCACCAATGACCTAACATATGTAACCTCAGTACATGAATACACAAATATTATGTCAGAACTTAGATAATAATTAGTTTGCTATTTCAAAGTATGGATTGATTCTGACTTTACAACATATATGTTGCAGTGGCAAAGAGGACATCTGTTTTTGATGACCCTACCTTAGAAATACAAGAGTTGACTGCAGTTATCAAGAAGGATATCACTGCTTTGAATTCTGCTGTTGTAGCCCTACAAGTTTTCTGCAATTCACAAAATGAGAGTGGGAATCTTTCCAAGGATACAACAAACCATTCCACTACAGTTGTGGACAACCTCAAAAATCGCCTGATGAGTGCAACAAAAGAATTCAAAGAAGTTCTTACCATGCGGACAGAGGTCAGATAAAAATTGCTAAATGCTTGCTTGATTCAGATATATTGCCCTCCCTTTTTCTTTTTCTTCTGTATAGTGTCTTCAGTATAAATGGATTACATAGCACCTTTGTCCGTAATGTTCAGAACTTGAAGGTTCATGAAAATAGAAGACAAATGTTCTCCTCATCAGCTACGAAGGATGCATCAAATCCATTCATTCGTCAACGTCCCCTTGTTGCCAGGGACACATCTGACTCCTCTGTGCCCCCAGCACCATGGGCCAGTGACTCTGCATCTACCCCCTTGTTTCAAAGGTACTGTTGCAAACGTTAAACTTGATCGTTGTGTACTTTCATTTTTGAGCAGTCATGCACAAACCACGTTAGTTTAGGCCTTTCACATTTTTTTAAAAAAGGCCTTTCACATGCTATGATAGTTCGAGGTAGGGCTGCCAAAGCCGAGACCCACAAGGTACTTAACTACTTATATTGTCTGGTGTCTGTTTATGTATAACGCTATAACTGGTGCTGTAATAAATAAAATTATTTTGAAAAATCTGAATGGCTGCGATACTTGCATTTTGACTGGTCTCCAGAGAAACTTGGTACATTCTCTCTTTTTCTTTTATTATTGTGTAAAGATTTATTTACATGCAAGAATAATGCAAAAGTTACTCGAATTATCAGTATGGCACAAAGTTCATCCATAAACATCCTACTTGGAGGAATGGGCCCATAGAAAGCCGTAGTGGCTGTAGCCTACTGGTTTGTTAGCCAGTTCTAGAAGTCCAGTCTGGGCTAGTGTAAGTGTTTTGCAGTTACACGCTGCTTACTGAGTTATTTCCCTCCAAACAACTGGTTGCACAAATAAGCTCATTGTTAACTCACTAACTCAATGCTATTCCACTGGGTTGCCAAGCAATTCCACTCTATCTCCTGGAGGATTAGTATATTCTGAATTGCTTATGATGGAAAGACCTCAATACTTGCTCACAAACATATCTAACAAAGTAACATTAGTCAATAGTCCTAGTTTTTTCTTGCTCTTGAAGCTTGTTAATGACTTAATGTACATGTGGCCTGCTCAGGGCAGTGCTGTGGGCTTTATCTCCCTTATATGTGTATATTGTTGTTTTGGTACATAAATGCTGAAACAGATATTTTATACCGAAGCCAGCTGTGCTTGTTAGTTTATTCTCATTCTCATGCTAATGCCCTAAATAGGTTATTGTCATTAATATTGTAAGTGTAAAGTATAAACTGCCTTTATTCTCAATTTTGAAAGAATGCAATATGTTGCTTAACCATATAAAGCTCTTCAAGTATAGTCAGTGTGCTCTAGGAGTTTTATTTTGAATTTCTGCTTCTGTTCACCAGGAAGAAGACTAATGGAGATCATTCAGCATCATCATCATCTCCGCCTTTCATGCAGCAGCAGCAGCAGCTGGCAGTACAGCAGGACAGTTACATGCAGAGCAGAGCGGAGGCTCTTCAAAATGTGGAATCAACCATCCATGAGCTGAGCAACATCTTTACACAGCTGGCAACCATGGTTTCTCAGCAGGGAGAGCTAGCAATAAGGTGAACCTTCTCTAACAAAATTTGTTCCATCTAATTTCAGTAGTTGGCTATCTTACACTTGAAGTGAAACCCGTACCTTTAATTTGAATATTATTAACAGCTTCAAGTATGGGGCATGATCCCAATCAAGAGAAGCCCATTGTACATTAAAAGAGACACATTTTCTGAAAAGTTAGTGATAAATCTGAGTTTTTTTGCATGCGCCTGGTTTTGATTCTACAGTACCATAATGGTTTCACTTGAATTATCATTGAAATAAAGGAGATTTGGTATGTGAGTAACGGTTTACATCAAGCAAGGATGGATTTTGATATGTGCACTAACTATGATCATTAGGCATTTATGTGTTTCACGGTTTCTCTACTCTATTGTGGATGCTTCCTGCTCTCCTTAATTAACTACTTGAATCTTTCCTTTAGCAGATCACAAAATTCTATTTTCTAATCTTTTGGTCAAATCCTATAACCATGTATTATTATTATTATTAACCTTATTGGCATATATATTCTTAATTATATGATGGAGTTATTTCAGATGAATTATCTTCTGAGAGAGGCTAGGTTTTCTGCACCAACACTTTATTTACGTCGTTTTCTCTGATTCCATTGGGCTAATCTTGGCTTAAATGTTGCACTATCCATGACAGAATTGATGAGAACATGGATGACACACTGGCTAATGTTGAGGGAGCGCAGGGCCAACTCCTTAAGTATCTCAACAGCATTTCATCAAACAGATGGCTGGTGATGAAGATTTTCTTTGTGCTGATGGTTTTCCTCATGATATTCATATTCTTCGTTGCGTGATTCCCTTGTAACGCCGCACCACATGTTTTGCATAGTTGTCTGCCAGGCGTAGTATATTCTTTAATTTTTACCAAACTACACCATGTACACAATGTTCACCTGGATGATAAGCAGCCGTCTAGCCTTTGTGGTCATGTAAATTGGGAGAAGCTCCAGTACTGTCTTGTTACCTTTGAGAGGTGATATTTTTACAGTATGTTTGATGTACGATTTCATGGCACCCGGTGATAGCAATGCTCCAAATCGAACCATTGTCATTCCCAGCCAAATCTCTGGATAATGGCTTCACTTCAAACGGTGTCAGCTTCTGGAACACGCCGTTTTTTTTATTTTTTACTTTTCTGGGCTTTTTGTTTTTTTTCTTTTTCCTCTTTGAATTGTCTGTAGCGGTGTTTTTTAATTTTTTGACTTAGAAAAGGCTAATACTCGTTGCAATATAATTACAGCTAAAAGCCTACAAAGCTAATAGCCATAGCTTTTAAACCGTACGAAACACTAAAAATAATTCTTGACGTTTCCTTTGGGTTTCCTTGCAAAATGTTGCTGTAACAGGCTAAAGTCGTTGCGGATATCTCGGACAAAAATGTGCTGCCCTTTAGCAGAACTGTACTATGTTATGTCTGCTTTTACCATCCATTTGCTTTGTTTTAAACGGTTTTAGTTTTAGTTTTTTAGTTTTAGCTTATTTAAGTCAGAAGCCATTTGAAATATATCGGTTTTTAATTTTAGCTTATTTTAGTTTTTTCTCTGTATTTTTTTGTATTGTCCATAATAATATAACGGTTTTTTATTTTTTCACAATTTTTCTCCATTTTTCTCAAAAAATATTAACGGTTATTATAGTGCAATTTTAGTCAGAAACTGGAAGCCAAAGCTCCCAGCCGAAGCCCATTGGTGCGCCGCCAAATATTGGCATCATGCATCCATGAGAACTTTGGTCCGATAAGCAGTAAAGCCCTAGTTAAAGTGTAGTGGTTGTTAGATTTTGGCATCATACATTCATTCATGATTAAATTAATTCGAATAAATATGATAAATTTAGATAACATAAAATTATCAAAAAATTATACAATAACTATAACTGTGTCATGAGGCTTCACATAAAATTTTGTAATTTTTAGAGCTTGTTTGCTATATGTAAAAACTCATACAATTATCAAAATTTTATGAATGTTTTAGCAACATTCACAATGGATAAAATTATTCAAAATTACACTGTAAGGTACGTTGTGTCGGAAGACTGTACATACATTTTCGTAATTTTTTAAGTTCATTTGACATATTTAATAATTCAAATAAATACTAAACACAAAAATACGCAGATAATTGTCGCTTAATCACCGCCGCCTTTTCACCGAACGGCAGATCGCTCGCCGTGTTCCATTGTGGTGGCATGTCGCTCGTCGTCCGCAACCAGCCTCGCCACGTCGTCGCCGGCCGTTGCTCACCCATCGAACAACAGAAACACTATTTTTATAAATATGATATATTTATATATATAACTATTTTTATAAAATACCGTGCTAATTCCCGCTACTCTGCAGCTCGTCCATACAGTGGTACCTAACGCGATCCGGACAAGCCCCCGCAACGTCACACATCAGGCGCACGCAGATGCTGCGGTTGCGCAACGCAAAGAAAACTGGAGAGAGAGAGAGAGAGAGAGAGAGAGAAACCGCACCGCATCGCACTTGGGCGTGGGCGTAATGCAATGCGGATAGAGCCGTACAGATAAATAAGTTCCTCTTTTGCTCTAAAAAACAAAGCAAGCACGCGGCCGTCGTTTAGCCTACCTCCAGCCTCCCATCTCAAAACCCTAACGCCTCCGCCCGCCCGATCAGCGACCGAGGAATCCCCCCGCCTCGATTCGACGTCGCTGCAGATCGGCGGTCACCCTGATTGGGACTGGGGTGGTTCACGGCGAGATTCAGATTCGGATTTGGGTTTCGTGGGATTCTCGTGTTTGAGATAGGGAGGGGAGTATGGTGGGCGGAGGGAGGAGGGGAGCGGACGAGGTGAAGCTCAACACCGGCAACGTGTTCGCGGCGCTTGAGACGCTCAAGAAGAAGAAGAAAGGCGGCGGCGGCGACAAGGCCAAGGGGGGCTCGTCCTCCTCCAGGAGGAAGCAGGACGAGGCGGCGCAGCTGCCGCCGCCGCCGCAGAAGGAGGTCTTCTGGGCGCCCGCGCCGCTCACCACCAAGTCCTGGGCCGACGTTGAGGACGACGACGACGACGACTACTTCGCCACCACCGCGCCGCCGCGCCCCGTCTGGGGCCCCGGCCACGGCGACGACGGGGTCAAGGAGGAAGACGAGGATGACGACGCCATCCACGCCGCCCTGCAGGAGGTCTATTTCTCCTCCTCGAATCTCGATGTGCCTGTGACTCCTTGTTACGCCTGCTTGTTCGTGCTGTGCATGATTTATTTAATTATTTTGCTTGAAAAAACGCGCTGTTTTGTTGTGCGATATATGCTGATTAGTTTGCCAGTCGGTATGGCGGCAGTGTTGGCATGGAACTGTTGGATTGAGGTAGGGGATACTAATGCCCGGTTTTATCGTTGCAGTAATGCTATGGATGTACTGGTTTTAGTTAATTATAGGTACATAAACGGTGAATTAGGACAAGAGAACGCCTTAGGTGTATTTATGCCAGTGTGATTATTTTTGTCCGATGTTATGATTCCTTTTTGTTGTACAGCGCATTATCTGTTGACTAATTACACATGGCAAGTGTAGGCACATAATTCGTATCTTGACAGAGAGCATGTCCTATAGGTGTATTTACACCTGCAGGATTATTCCATCCATTGGTGTCATGTTTTCCTCTCGTTGTACAGCGTATGCTTAACTGACAAATTGACATGACACAACTGTAGAGACGGAATTGGTGAAATGATGCCACAAATAAGAGTGCCCTCATGGTGTATTTGTGCCTGCATCATTAATTTTGCCAACTAACAGAATAATTCCCCTGTGAACATGGGAATTTTCAATGCTTTATTTCCTGTTAAGGGTCTAACATAGTTGTAAATAATTACAGAGGCAAATAATATGTATGTGAATTTTTCCTCTCTTAGGCCTACAATTCTTACTATTTTTAGTCTAGACAGCGGATAGGCATATAAATGCGTGCAGAAATTGTGACAAAAGATGAACGATTTAATATGATGCCATGAATATATCCTTCACTCCATTTTTATAGGCGGTGTTATGTTGCAGAGTCATCATACTTTCTTTTGGTATAAAAAGTTGTTGAAAAGGGTGATTATAGGGTTTTTTATGAGCATTTGAAGTTGGGGAAAGGATATGCCAATTTCATTATGTTGGTTGATGAAATTCGTTTTTCTGTATGCATTAGTAGTTTCCAGATCTACTTTCTTTCATCATATTTGTTTTTTTGTTCTTCATAGATCCCGGCAAATGTTCAATCTACTCAATTTCTACCATAATTTTTCTTGTTTGCATTTGAACTTTGTTGACTGAAGGCATAAATGGCTGATGTTGAATGCAACAATTGTTCAAGAGAACATCTGAATATAACCTGGTGGACTAATTGCCTCTATACACCTTACTGATAGTATTCTTAGATGCATTTGCTTCTGCATCCTGCAGGAAATTGAGAGTGACGATGAGGACATTGATGATGAAGTTGATGATGGTGCTGAGGATGAACCTGAGCATGAAGTGGAAGATGCTGAACCTGCTATGAAGAAAGCTGCAGCTCCAACTGCGCCACCTAAAGATACGGAAAGGCAACTATCCAAAAAGGAGTTGAAAAAGAAGGAATTGGCAGAACTTGATGCTGTGTTGGCTGAGTTGGGAATTTCTGGCGAATCAAGCAATGCTGCACAAGATGGAAGCAATGGTAAATTCTACAGTATAGGCTGCTCTTTTTCCCCTAATGTTTTCTTTTCTGGTGCATACTTGAAGGAACATTCCTCTGCATTAAAAATGAAGTTGAATACCTTTATGACGTTGGGTTGCTTGTATGGATTTTGTTTTTACATGCTATACATTCTTGCAGCTGAGAAGAAGGGTGCCAATCAAACTGGTGATGGAGAGAGAAAGGAGGATGCTCCTGCCCCTTCAGAGAGCAAGTGCTCCAAGAAGAAGAAAAATAAGAAAGACAAGAATTCAAAGGAGTCAAAAGAAACGCAGGAACCAGCTGATGGGACAGAGGAGGCTGCCAGTGCAGAAGCTGATGAAGATAGAGCTTCTGTGGATGTGAAGGAGCGCCTAAAGAAGATGGCTTCAATGAAGAAAAAGAAATCGGGCAAAGAGACGGACACAGCTGCAAAAATTGCTGCTGCTGAGGCCGCAGCGAGGAACGCCAGGCTTGCGGCATCAAAGAAGAAAGAGAAGAATCATTACAACCAGCAACCTGTGCGGTAAATGGTGCTGCCAAAGTTTTGAATGTTCTGAGTTTGGATATCCCCTTGTTCGTTTTGGACTCGCAATAAACTTTTTTTGGAGCTGTATTTATGACCTTGAAGCGCCTTTCTGAGATTCATTTCAGAATTCTTAAAGGCCTTTCTGGTCTCAAAACGGTCATGTAATCGTGTTTTAAATTGTTCATCCAGTAGAACTCCATGGACGATACGGCTAATGAGGGCTAATTGGGTACTTTGTTCCATTTTTTTGCGGTGGCTTTTTGTGTCGAAATTTGCCCACACAGCTTGCTTTATGTTTGTTATCGCCTTTTTCTTCTCCTGCCAGTAAGCTACCCCCTGACCCCGAGTCATGAAGCATGGTTGTGCAATGTGTGGCATGTTTATGTTCTGCAGCTCATAGAGGAGGTGATACACAGATGTGGTGTCGTCGTGTCGTTGTTCTGTCTCTTTGCATCACTCTGCTTAGATGTGGGAGGCACCTGCCGTTGTGCTAATAAAGGCCTGCTTGGGGGTGTACTGCTAATAAAGGCCTGTTCCAAATGGTCCACATAGTTTTAGGAGATAAAAGTCGTTTGTAACGGATTAGCTTTTTAATTTTTTTTTCTTTGCGTTATCTGTGGATATAGGAGGGTTTTTCTATTTTATTTTTTTTAATTGAATAGCTAAAAAACAGCTATAGTGTCATTTCAATGAAAAGTCATAGCAATTTTGAACAGAGCTAAAATCTTGTTAGCTGTCTGGAATGTTTATGTTGGCTGCAGTTGATATCTTTTGACTGAAATAATAGTAGTGACAAAAAAGTGAGGCGTGACCGATGAGGAAAGTGAGGAAGAAATATATGCGCAACAGAGATGAGGTGTGATGTGTTTGTGATGTTGTCTTATTTTTGGGCGAGATAAAAAGAGAGAAGTGAGAAAGTCTTCCAAAATCGGATGTTGATATTAGTAGAAGAAGCCAATACAGAACTTCCGTTTGGTCTTGTTCTTTGTTCCCGCCAACTATGCCGGTGCTGTTGGGATTCTCGTGATCCGACCAGTCGACAGCTTGATTAGTCCTGCCTTCCGCCGCGGCTGCGACCGAACGGTCTGGCCTTGCATTGAATGGCCGCAAACAATTTTTTGCATTGAATGGCCGCAAACAATTCTCGAAATACTCGGAAATCAAAACATAAGCAAAAGTAGTAGGGAAGAAAGCAAAAAAACTGTGAGGAGGCGGGGAAGCAAAAAAAGCGAGCTCTCTTGCGCTTTCGCCAGAGAGAAGCTGAGAAGAGAAGGAATTGCAGGGCAAAGATGCAGCACGGCAAGTAGGCCTCCCACCCCCCAGCTCCCCACTCTTCCTCTCGCCGCACGCAAATGGTCACCTAGGCCGGCGCAATGTCGCTCTGCCTCTTTCTCGCGCGGCGGCCGCCCCTCCTCCACCCAGCTCGCCACCGTGGCCGCCGCCCCTCCTCCACCCAGCCCGCCGCCGTGGCCACCATGCCTCAAGGCCTGATACGGGTCTTTTGATTTTCTCGACGTAAGATTAAAATACTGGCGTATAGTCTTTTAAATTGTAGTGATTCGATCCGGGGCTCACACGACGGACTTCCTTCATGCAGATGGCTTCATTAGCGTGCATTAATCACATGGCCTTCTCTTAATCGGGTTTGGGGCCGGAATTAGCAGCATGTGGTCCGCAGAGCCATCTCACGCCGTGTCTTCTCCATGCATGCGGTTGGGAATTGGGTCTTCCCAAGGTGCATGGGCTGTCATGATCTTCCTCTTGTGTTTGTGGCGCCTCTTTTCCTCTCTGATTTACCACTTGTAGCATCAAGCAATTCTAGACAGTAATATGTTCATCTCTATCTTCTCTCGATTCAAACTTAAGAGCAATTAACACATTAGACTTAGACAGTATAAAACTCTCATCAATAATATTAACTTGTGCATTAAGGAGTAAATTCACCTATTTATTTAAAAGCTAGGTTCGTGCTCTAGTCATCGGATCTTTTGATGCTTCATAAACACTTGGAGAACTTGTAGACGACATAATGGTTGTAGTAGGGATATCCTCATCAAAGCATTGGGGATAGACTGGATTACTGGAGGGCGGGTTAATGTGTGATGATGTATGGGCCACAGCGACGCTCGACACGTGATGGGCCGCTAGCCGCATGAGTCGTGACAAGGCTTGGCAGTTGGCCCATGTATCGGCCTAGGCTTGCCAGCTGCCCAAGATCGCGAATCTTACGGGGGAACTCACCCTTGGAGGCATGTTAGCATCGGCGGGATGCTCTAAAATCCTCTTCCTCGTCGCCGACGAGCCCAGACAGCCGCCCAAGCTCACAGGGCCCTGCCTCTGCCCCTGGAGGAAGGGATCAAGATAGACCTAGTTAAATGGGCCACCCGACACATCACGATTAGGCCCCGCCCTACTGGCTCGAATAAGTTACCGTGTGTGTTGTGCCATACTAGCCTACATGTCTGCCCTCTGACCTAGGCACGGTACAGAGAGAGTTACTGAGCGTGTCGTGTCAGGCCGGACCACCATGCTAAGGTGCCAGCCCAAACACAGACCCATTTACTATTCGTACCGTATCGTGCCTGCGTTGGGCCCTCGAGCTGGCGCAGTTAGACCGACCCATTTGGCTACATCTAGATCGAGCCTGCGACTATTTTTTGGCATTGAATCTATGTACTTTGATACAGTGGTCAGTGGTGTAAGAAATATGTCATGCTTAGTAAGATAATACTGATGTAAATAGTCAATAAATGACTGCAACTAAAATTGGATAATATTGTCTACTACAATGATGGGCTTGTTCTTTTGAGCTTTGGCTTATGGTTGTGATTTATTAGTCTGATGAATAGTGATTACTGAGAGAAACAAAAAACCATCTAAAAGACAAAATGAATAGAGCCAATAAACTATGTCTTATATTTTCCTGCTAAAATTAAAAGCTTTCCGGTAAATACTAAAAATGTACAATCCTGTCTCACTTGTTAAAAAAAGTAAGTACTATCGAATATCTTGGTACGGTATGTAGGGCTCCTAAATGTGTAAGCGTGGTGTCACGCCGAGCTAGCTACTATGTGGACCAAAGAAAAAAGCATACAATTAGTAAGAGGGGTTTTCAACAAAAATTAAAGTTTAATTGCATAAAACGAGGTGTTTTACAAAATGCATGGTTTTATTCTGTGAAAGATGGTTTTTCTTAAAAAAAATAGAGAATCTATATGTACTTTGGAAAGGGTTCATATGCAATTTTGAAAAATCAAAGGGTTTAGTCGAAATATCGTGATCCAAACAACGTGGTCGAAACAACGTGATCCATGGTCGAAGTCGAGGTCGTGGTAGAAGGGCATCGTGGTCAAAGTCGACGCCGTGGTCGAAGTCAAAGCCGTGTTCAAGGTCAAGGCCATGGTTGTGGTCGAAGAGTCATGGTTTATGGTTGAGGTCGAGGTCATGGTCGTGGTCGAAGGGAGCATCTCAGATCTATAAGAGAATAGAACAAATTTGGTAAAGATAGCACAAAATTGGATAAAGATAGCACCTAGCATCTCAAATCCACGGGAGGAAAAATCGATAAATGTATGAACAGTAAATCCTGTAAAATTTGATAAAGATAGCATAAAATTCGATAAAGACATCACCTCAGGTCCATGAAAGAACATGAGCGGCGATAGGGTTGGTGCGGCTAAAGAGGACATCGTCGAAACGTCGTATTTGAAGCGCTATAGCAACCGACCTCGACAACTACATCGACCACGATGGTTCGACCACAACCGTAGTCGAATGGATGTGATCGAGGAGGGCGGTGCGAACGAAGACGGTGGGGTCGGCGCAGCCAAAGAGGAAGAGGGTGGCACGAGCGAAGAGGGAAAAGGAGCGGTGGGCACGCCGCTTCAACCACGAAGCCGTAGTCGAATGGATGTGGTCGAGGAGGGCAGCGCGAATGAAGGTGGTGTGGTCAGTGCGGTCAAAGGGGAAGAGGGCGACGTGAGCGAAGAGAAAAAAGGAGCGGCGGGCGCGTCCTGGGTGAAGAAGAGGAAACGAGAGCAAGGAATCGAGGAGTAAGTAGAGAATAGCAAATGAGGGTAATAGAGCGAATGATGTGGGCGTAGCTACGAAAAAGATAGCTGCGGTGCGGCACGACGAAAGCGACACGGACATTCGCGAGAACGCACAGAGCTCACCCAAAGGTCGTGCATCGCACGGTCCATCCGATCGAACGGCCGACGCAGCACAGACTAAAAAAGAATATTCAGCAAAACGGAGGACTTTTTTGTAAAATCGGTGATGTGGCGTGAGGAGAGGCTGGGAATCCCGGTTTAATATAGTTAGTCTGTGGTATGCATATGGGGTTAAATGCTGATTTGAGAGCATAGGGAGTAAACTATTTTTCGAACCTTAGCTAATTGCTTGAAGCCTAGAACCAGTTACTATGTACAGTCATAGTATCGTCTGGAAGACGTGAAGCAAGATGACTCCGTAACTTCTATGCCCAATTCGGTTGGACTAAAAAATAGTGACTTATAACTAAAATTAAACTATAATCGGTTGAAATTACACTGTAGCTAAATGTCACTTATTTGACGTAATTAAAATTTAAAAAAATTAAAAATTAAAAATATGTTAGATCATCACGGACGACGCAAACGAATACGAAAAAAAAGAACCGACAAAAAGCTAAAAAAATCAAAAGTTCAGAAAAAGACAAAATTTATGAATAGTAAAAATAAGTTAGAAGCTAGAAACTTAAGCCAAAATGAACGGAGCGTATATGTCGGCTCCATCTCCAGCTTTGGTTTATCATATTTTTCTATAGTAATTAGTTTTTAAATAATATATCTTTTAAGGTGAGGTTTATAAATTAATTGTGATAATATTATACTGAGTTAAGTTATACCAGCTAAAATTATATGCACCTATTTTTCTCTTCGTATTATCTCTTGTAAATAGATAGAATTTAAAAATCATTCAGCAAAAGCTATAATGCACATAAAAAAAACACCCCTGCTTCCGCACGAACAGTGCGGCACGTGGCTACAATATTGCATGTCTAGAAGACACGTGAGTACGGAGGAAAAGGAGGATAATGTAGATGTAGCCATGTAGGTGGCGGAACTAGAAATTTTCCGATGGACTCGGATGTAAGACGGGAAAGTTTCCTGGTTGTCTAGATATGTATATTATGTACATATACACATCTTTATCTATTTAAAAATACTTTAATAATCTTTATAAGATACTCTAAAATATATTCTATGAAAAGTTTTATACAAATTCGCCTTTTATGACATAATATATATTATTTTTATGTATGGAAAAAGATATGTATAAAAAATAAAGTGTTCTAATAAAAAATTTCAACCAAATTAGGTTAGATTATCTTAGAATTAGTATTAACTAAATTAGATTGGATTATCTTAGAATTAGTATTTAAGTATATACCAAAAGTGATAAAGATATATAAATATTTATTTAAGTGATGTATTGGAAGTGATATCGCTTATTTTGTATCTTATTTCATATTTTTTCATCGGAGTCAGAGTCAGACACAGATAATACCAGATATCTATTTCTGCATTCCGTATCCGTTTCATAATCGTTCGGACGGTCGGTCGGACAGAAATTATCCGTTTATTTGCACATGACATTGAACAGTATGGTAAAATCAAAACAAATATGAAGAGATTAATTACTGAGATGTTGAAAGAAGAACACTCAATACTCCCACTTGTTTAGATGTGATAATTTGTCTATATGTTATCTTGTTTCTAGGTAAAGTCGCAACAGACTTACTCATATCACTGGACATATGGATATATACAGATGAATATCATTTATCTTATATCATATTCTATATTTTTTCTCAGAGTCAAAATTAGATATGAATAGTACCGAATATCCATCTAACCTTTCTGTATTTATTCCACAAACCTTCCATCAGTCGGACTGAGCTACAATACTAATAGCCCTAGATAGATGAAATGTACTCTACTCACCCCGCAACATTAAAATGGAGTAGCAGGATCATACTAGGGATCATTTTCTCCCTCCCAGAGCAACAGAGAGAAAAAAAAAAAAGTCCACTGCAAACAAACCCTAAGTTCCCGTGGCGTCGATGAAACCCTAATTGGCCCCATTGGATTGGCCGAGGCAAGGGGCTTTTGCCGCAAATCGGCCCTCCCCCGTTCGCGGATTCGATTCCGCCGTCCAATTTGGCGCGGATCCGTGGTCGGATCGCATCCGCCGCCCGATACTACCGAGGTGCGTTGTTTCCCTCAAAACTCGCTGTTTCTGTGTGTAATCTGCGCCGTAGCGATTTAAAATTTGAAATACTTTATCTGATTCGGATTTTGCTGCAGCGTGTGGTGGTTTTGGGCTCGATTCGGTGGTCGGATCGACGCTCCTACTCAGGTGCGTGGTCTTCCCCGATTTTCGTTTTTTTGGGTTGGCTCGATCTACATTGATGCGTACTGATGCTGTTTTTGGTGCGACTGCAGTGTTTTTTCGTGGTGTCTTTAGGCCTTCATTCTACATTTGCTGCAATTTGTGGATTATGTGGTCGGGATGAGGCAACAGGATCTGGGTGTGGGATTTTGCGTATGATGGAAGGTGAAATTCCGGGATTCTGGCCGCCTCGTGAACTCTGGGCTTGTGAATGGAATCCAGTGGTAACGATAGGCCCAGTGCAACGGATGCCACCGAGTCAGTGCTGGGTTTAGATGGCGAGGAGACTTTGTCTGAGAGGGGGTCGGTTGAAGCCAGGCAGGGGCCGGGCACACCGAATGGGAGTGGAAAAGAGGTCCCTTCAAGCAGTTCATCTGCAGGGAGTAAGAGGAAGCGTGATAGCTTGAGTTCTGATAGAGTGGAACTTCATGGGCCAGAGGTGGCAAGATCAAGTTCAGGTGACTCCACATGGAGCGTGGATAGTTTGGGTGACCATCACCCACTTTCGTTATCAAGAAAAAGAAATGGCCACTCGGAGCATTCAGTTAGTTCAGGTGGAGTTGCAATGATCGGGCAGCCTCGTGGTGTCTTGAGATTGAGGAAGCTTGCTCAGAATGTCAGTATCGAGAGTGGGACTGGAAGTTGTAAGGTTCTAAGATCCAATGGCATTGCTAAGGCTACTCAGCTCCTGAGGATGAACAAGAGGAGGAAATCACGTGCGCTTAAGGAGAACATAGTTAGTGGTGATGATCCTGTCAGTTGCTTGAAAACCGAGAATGGCACTTGTGATCAGGACAGTAGCACGAAGTTTTGTGCCGAAAATGATTTCTCAGTTGAAAAGCAGTCACGTCTTTCAGGTGAACCATCTAAACCTGTTAATGTTGACAAGCAAAGCTCTGGGCATGTGCAAGAGGACGATGATGTTAGCTTGGAAGAAAATGCTGCTAGGATGCTCTGTTCTCTATCAGATAATAGATGTGCTGGCCCACCGAGGAAGAGAATGAAATCACCCGATAGATCATCAAAGGCAACTTTCCTTCAGCATTCTAATAATTTCAAGGATCCATACAACAAAGTCAAGGATGTAGGTCGTCCTGCTAGGTTGCTACGGAAGCGTGACGGTAAAGTGCCATTCAGGAAGCGTCGTCCACGTCGTCATTTTTATGAAGTTAGCCCTTGTGATGTGGATCCATTTTGCATTGTAAAAGAGAGGATTAGGGTGTTTTGGCCTCTTGATGAGACGTGGTACTTCGGCCTGGTCAAGGAATATGATCCTGTGTCAAGGTTGCATCATGTCAAGTATGATGATAAGGATGAAGAATGGATCAATCTTCAAAATGAGAGGATCAAGATCCTGCTTTTGCCAGGTGAAGCTCGCAAGAGATCTAATCGTAATAATTCAAGGTCAGTATTTAAGCCGGAGTTTGAAGGGGATGAGAGAGAAGACGGAAACAGTACAGGAAGTTCTGAGTCAGAGCCCATTATCTCATGGCTGGCTCGATCAAACCAAGCAAGATCTGCTACATCCAGCAGCATCAACGAGCAGGATCACACTCATTCAAATATTGCTTCTGTTTTGTTTGACCAAAAGCACTGTCTGTTATCAAACTCATTCAATGTCAAGCAGGAGAAGCTGAGCTCTAATGATGCTATACCAGGTAGTTCACCTGCAAATGGGGGTGCAGAAGTTCTTAAGGATAGGACTACATCCGGGGATAGGAGGTTTCGCGTTGTTTATTCTAGGAAGCGATTTTGCAGGAGAAAGAATGGTTTTCTCAACATTTCAGAACAGGTTTTGACTCTGAATAGCAGAGCAAGTTCTGCAGTGGTTCTTGCTTCAGTTGGCCGGGAGTCTAGTACTGAAACTGGTGCTTCAGTGACATATGTTATATTGGTATTTAGCCTGCCACTGAAATCTGTTTATAAGTTTATTTCTGAAGCCTGTACTGTTTGGGTTTCCAATACTCTCTTTCTCCTTCAGCATGGTACGTTGGTTGCCTTATGGCCTGCCGTACATCTGGACTTACTTCTTGTTGATAATGCTTTAGGTTTGAAACACTTGCTTCTTGATACTTGCTTAAGATCAGCAGTATCTCTTTTCTGTTTACTTGTCGGAAGCTTCAATCAGTATTCTAGGCATAATACTCTTAAGGAATCGAAAATGCCATGCACCTCGGTCAGATTTCAGATATCTGGTTTGCATGGTAGTAGCCAAGTAGTGTTTGTGTTGTTCAGCTTCTTTGGGATAGGAAAATCAGAATGGAAGCTCCTGCAAGGAAAGCTTCAGTATCACTGTTTGAAAAGGGAGTTGTCTAAAGTTAATTGCACATATGCCAACATCAAGCAACTCACCAATGGAATTGATCAAAGAGTCTCCACTTCACTGAGTCTCGTTTCTAAGGTACCACACCCTCCTTACCTATGCAGATTGTATTGATCTTTCCGCATTATGATTTTTTTGTAATTGATTCTGAGTATTACATGCCCATGATTTTTTTTAAAAAAAAGGAATGTAAAAGATTACTTACCGCCCATGGTTTTACACTCATTAACAATGATAGGCTTCCACTCTTAGTTATTATTGTATTAATCAATGTGGGAATGCTAATCATTTCTTGAAAGCCAGAGTAGCTGCAGAAGAGGCCTAGATCTGGTACCTTATGTTGCAAACAGGAACATTATTTAGTTTTTACAGATGTTTTGACTTCTATTGTCTTCCCTCAGCACTATGAATGAAGCACACATTTGCTGATTTGAATTTAGCCACTGCTTGGCTGAGAATGATCAGCATTAGTTCTTGACCTTGCACAAGATGTAGATACTGCTCAAAAGCACAATACAGCAACTTAAAAGATCCAACTGAGTTTAGCTGAGTAGTGCTTCCCTTTATGCGAGGTTCAGTTAATGACTGATTGAACGTGTATTTGGATAAATTGGATTCACCCACCAACTGAAGCTACTCTTGACGTTTTCTAGAATGGCAATAAAATGTTTCTTTTTTTTCTTTCTTTTTTCTGGAAGTGCTCCGTGAACTTATTTGAGGTAGCAATCATTTGGCATTTGGCTATCTTTTCTTTGGAACAAGGTTTAAGTCATAAGGTCGAGTTGAGTCGCCAGGGGGGCGACTTGTCAACTAGTACCCAGAGTAGGAAGTGTGTTAATAGGGCATACCATATACTAAGTTGTAGTAGCAATTAAACATATATACATATTGTAAAGCATGAGATGAAGAGAACAACAACATAAGCATGATGATGAGTTGATGACTTCTTTTGATCCCGAGTCCCGAGTTCATGCTGCCCTTCTCTATCTGCAGAATAAATTTTTCGGCTGTCAACTTCCTTTGCCATATGATTATTCTGGTTACATTATTGACATAACAATGTTAATAAACCTGCAGTAACATATAAAATCTCTTTTTTGGAAGCATCATCACTCCATTAATTGAGACGTTTAGATCTGAGTTCTTCTGTAGAGCCATCACCATACTGGACAATAAGTAATTGAGAAGCAACGTCCTGAAAATTGAAGAACAAAATAATGAAAATATTGAAAATTCAAGTCGGGCTGCTAGACATGCCCGACTAGTCGCTCCTAGTCGCCGACTAGTCATCTTGCTCCAGTCGAGTCGAGCAACCTAGTCGTCCTCCGTGTGCCGACTTGACTGCTAATCGTGGATTTGTTGCCGACTTAATAACATGGCTTTGGAATTGCTCCCGGAACTTGTGAGGTAGTAATCATTAAGTTATCTGACAGCTGATTTGCGATCTTGCCAAGTGATGGAAGGCCAATTTCCTCGTACACTTTATTTCATAGCAAACTTCCTCTTACTGTGTACCTGTTGTATGTTTATCTTTGTCCCAGGATAGCTAGGAAGCCAAGCTTTAATTGAATTTTGTAAAAGCATAGCTTTGTAGGATCAGTTTTAGTACACTCAATTGAATTAATATTAACCTTTAAACCATATAATTTGCCTTAAAACCTTGTGATCACTGGATTTTTTTGTATGGGTTACTTTTCATTGTGTTACATCACTACTGCTGAAACAGTATATGTTCTTCATTTCTTGAAGACAAGGATCTGAGTGAATAGTTTTTTATTCATCTTGTGGGGTTTCCTACTTCAAACCAAAGATTTAATACTGTCACCAGTTTCTTGTACTGCTGTCTGGTTTTATTACTTTAAAGTTTAAAGTATCGTCCTCAATATTATTCATATTTTTTAATCCAAAGCCTTCCTTTTGTGTTTGGGGGGTAAACAGTCATTTCTGTTGCTTCTTGCATAAGCGTTTCTGTTGTGGATATTTGTGCGTACAAGCTTTTCTCTTAGCAATTTTTTTCCCAGAAACTAGCTATACACAATTTTAGTTCTGCCTATGCCTCACACGATTCCCACTGTGTTTATTATATGCAATGAGAATTATGTATTGATGTATTACTTAAGGGAAATAGACAGTTTAACTGTTGTTTACCTGTTCATCTGTGCCCATTGAGTTATCTATTATTTAGTCTTCGATCTTCTATTTGCATAGTCTTTAACATAATTGAGTGCATTAGTTTGAAACATATTGTGCTGAAAATCTAGGCTTATAGCAAATCAGCTTATTACTGATAAAATCTTTTCTGTTAAACAGGGTTTATTGTTCAATGTTTGGGACTCACAGTTTCTCCCGGAATCAAAATATTCAGATGTTGACCCTGTCATTTGTTGTCCTGATGAGCGATGTGGATTTGCTCAAAATGATCTGGATGCAGCAGCTGCACCTTCACTTCTGCTTTGTCACCATCTAAAATTGCTCGTTGAAAGCAATTTGACTTCTAGTGGTTTTCAGGAGTCTGTGCCATTTTCTTTAGAAGAGGATCAGCACCCTGTGCCACAACATACATCTGATCTGGTTCATCTGGTCGCTGCTGCTTCTGGAGTTTGTTCTCTTGATCTTAGTTCATCCACTGATGGCCCCTTGGGTATCGGCACCGTTGGTTGCATAAATCATTCTAGCTCTGCTAGCAGGGAGCTCAATCCTGCTGAAATCATTGTGAGTCTTGAATGTATTGACAGCAATATTGGTGATGCCAACATGACATGCAGAAGGGTTCTAGATCAAAATGGCCCTTATGTAGATGCTGACAAACTTTGTTCTTCCAATCTTAATGTGGTTTGCTCTCCACAGAAGTCTGAAGAGAGGTGTCCATCCATAAATATTCCTCAACATAAGACGTCTGATCCACCGGATGATAAGTTACTTAACAAAGATGAAAAAGGCACACAGACTGTATCTAACCTGGTCCAGGAATTGAATGACTATCCAATTGGTCGTGCTACACCAACTGCACCCAGGACGGCCTACCATCGGAACCGGTTTACATCCATATCACACACTTTTGGGGATGGTTCAAAATTATGGCCAGAAGATCTCATGTTGACTGGCTTTGCTGGTGGTTCTAAGAAGCCACGAACTCAGGTGTCATACTCAGTTTCTCCTAGAAGTGATGAACTTGGCTTAAAACATAAATGCTATTTCTGGAAGATACAATCTCATAGCAATGCTAAGACAAATGATGCAAACGGACTTCCTGATATTTCTAGAAGTGGCCAGAGCAGCCCAGAGTCTTTGACGTGTGTTGCAAATGTCCTGGTTACAGTTGGTGATAGAGGGTGGAGGGAGTATGATACTCAGATCACAATTGACTCTGATGGGCAGAGTGATTGGAGGATTTGTGTGAAGCTTGCTGAAGGAACCAAGTATGCTCACAAGGTTTGTCAAGTTTTGCAGCCTGGGGCCACAAACCGCTATACACATGCTATGATGTGGAAGGGGGGCCCTGAATGGTACCTAGAATTTCCTGACAGAAGCCAATGGTTGATTTTCAAACAAATGCATGATGAATGCTATAGCCATAACATTAGAGCTGCATCTGTAAAAAGCATTCCAATCCCTGGTGTCCGCTTGGTTGAAGCTCAAGATGATAATGATGTTGTATCCTTTGTGCGCTCCCAAGATTATCTTGGCCGTATCGGAACAGATGCTGAAATGGCTCTTGATGAATCCCGTGTGATATATGACATGGACAGTGATGATGAAGAGTGGATTTCAGGACAGAGGAAATCCTTACTAGGTAAGAACAGCACTGGATGTGAGTTGACAGAGGACTTGTTTGAGAGGGTCATGGACAAATTTGAGAAACTTGCGTATAGCCACAACTGCAATGAGCTCAAGATTGATCAGATGAAGGAACTAGATATTGATAACGTTCCGCTGGATATCATTGAAGTGATACATGATTATTGGCAGGACAAGAGGCAGAAAAAGGGAATGCCACTTATTCGACACTTTCAGGTGAACATATGCTTTGCCATCCTTTATTTTGGATTGTTGCCAATAGCTTTGTCTCGCTTTCTTGTACATGAGCAAAAGGTTTGCTTGTTCATGTTTGATCGCTTATGGAAAACAGAAAGCAGGTAAACATTGAAGACTTTGTTATATAGTTTTGTTATCTATCTTCGTTGGGTTGTTTAGTAATCTGCCTTGGCCCCTTCATGGTCCTAGCTATCAACTAAAATTCAGTTACTTTTAGTTTTTATGCTTATGTAGTTTTATGCACATATTTATTTATTTTAGATATTCAAATGGTGTAGCAGTGAGCTTTACCAAAAAAAAAATTTGTAAATAAGAGTGTCACTAGATATGTAGATCCTCCTGTGGTTAAGTAGCTTCTGCGCAGTGTCACTAGATATGAAGTTTCATTTTTGAATAGGGTTCTAAATAAGAGTGGCTATAAAGCGTCTAGTCATGGTTAATTGTAATTTTATCTTTAATTATTTGTAGGACTCTTTATCTTGAATTTAAAGAGGCATGAATAGTGCTGATGCTTCCAAGAAAATGATGACTGTTACATTTTTCAGTTATTGTGTTTTTATCTTATCAAATGGATCATTGCAGTCCACCAAACAATGTTGAGTGTATACTTCCTCTAATTTTACTTTTCTATCACTTCCAGTCTGCTATGTGGAAGATCTACGAGCAGCAGCTACAGGAATGGGAATCAATGGTATACAGAATACAGGGTTCGTCAAATGGGTACCAGGAAAACAGGTTGCCGCCAAAACCTGCATTGTTTGCCTTCTGTTTGAAACCTCGTGGACTCCAATTCCAGATACCATACAAGGGACCGAAGCAGCGATCCCATAAGAAGCTTATGTCCTCAGGGTGCCACAGCTTTTCAACAGAGAAGGATGGCTTTTACCGATCAGGTACTCTTCCTTAATGTCTTGTAGTCTTCAACTCTTCATTGGTCTTTTCCCCTTTTGCTGATATATATTTTCTTGTTTCTGTCAAATACCAGGCAGGAAATATAACAAATATGTTGGGGATGGGAGGACATTTGAATCCTATGACGGTGGTTCTCTTCAGTCACCAACAGGGTACTCTCCCAGGTTCTCTCTGAGAACAGACTCCCCTCGCGCATTTGATGGTTCAAAAAGAGGTTCTACACCAAGATTTTTCAGGACAAACAGTGTCAAAAGGAATGCGGTCTTTGCATCCTTTGAGGATCATCAACAAGCACCTTCCTTCCGCCATCAGAAGATAAAGCGAAGCGCCCCTGATCATTGGAACACGGCCATTCATGATTGGCAGAACTCGAAGCACATGTTCCCAGGGCCATCCCAGAGCGACCGCATTGGCATCGAGGAGCTCAAGCTGCGGGATGCCTCGAGCGCTGCACAGCATGCAACAACGATGGCCAAGCTCAAGAGAGAGAGGGCCCACTGCCTGATGCAGAAGGCTGATCTTGCCCTCCATAAGGCCACAGTCACCCTCATGTTCGCTGATGCGATCAGGGCATCCAACAGGGATTCATCCCGGGACGGCAGAAGAAATTTGAGGGATGAAGAACGCTGACGCTTCTTTGGCGTGAGCCGATGCGTATAGATGCAACTCGTGCAAGACGCATCTTTTTGTTGATAGAAGGGAGCTTCTTCTCTGCTCCATTGAATCAAAGCCAGTAGATAGCTTCCCGCCCCCTTTCCCTCCCTTTTTAATCATTTGTACATAAGTTTTTTTGATCTTATTTCTCCTCTTTAGGCCTCCTGGTTAACGTATTGTTGGGGAAAGATGGGCAAAAAAAATCCAAAATGATAGGGCAGCTGTTCATGCAGTCCGGCATGTCTGCTCTGGATGGTTTATGTATTGGTGTCCTCCCATCGTTGTGAGTTGGTCCAGTGAAGGCGACAGCGTTGGTCTGGTCCTAATGCTTCCCTGCCGCTACCCAAAACAATGCACGAATGAAGACAATAATGCACAATGTGCTTCTGAGCCTTAAAAGTGGTCCCATCCCATAAAATACCATCTTACTGTACCTGTATCGAGGGCAATCAATTTCGGTCGCAATTCGGTTTTCTTAGCCCACCTAAAAAAGAGCCCAATTCAACCAAATTTTTTGGGCGGTTGAATTTTTTGGCCCATCCACTCACCCGGCCCATGAAAACTCCGACAACCCTTTGTTCTATTGCCTAGTCCACCATCTCTCTCGATCCCGTCGGTGCCGGCAGGGGTGGCATCGACAGGGGATGGGAACAGGGGCGGAGTTATAGCTCAGGTAGGGTAGGCTTTAGTCTAGGGTGTAAAAAAATATCTAGTGTATAGTTCGGGTAAATTTAGTCTAGTTTGGTTAATATTTTTATAGTCCAGTCCAGATAGTCTAGATCATTCCACCACTGAGTCTGGAGTGTAACTAAATCCTGGTTCCATTATTGGATGGGAAGGCGGCGGTATGGCGTCAGCACCGGCAAAAGAGATGGAGGTGGCGTTGTCTCTCTCTCTCTCGAATGTATTTGTATTTCTATTTGAATTGTATATTTAAATATTTTGACTAAAAATTTTGAGACGGCGGTGCAGCGCTGGCAAGAGAGACGGAGCGGTGTTGTCTTCATCTCTCTCAAATATATTTGTATTTCTTGAATTTGAATTGTATGTTTAAATATTTTTATTGTTTTTTTTGAAGTTTTCGACCGAAAATTTCAAAAAAATTGATTTTCGTCTTTCTCAAAGGGTTTTGATAATTTTTTCATCGAAATTGTTTTCCTACTTGTATCCGTTTCTTTCTTTTATGGGGCCGTACACAGAGAACGATTATACTACACGTAAATAGTGTGATGCATGTGCGGGAACGTTTGGTCCCTTTGTGTCTGTTTTTGCAACTTTAGCCTTCGGAATATTTTTGTTTTTGCAAATCTAGCTCCCTCGTAAGCGCGAAATTACCCGAGCATGACACGTGGTAAAACCGGGCCCGAGGAGCGCGGAAACTCAAATTCCATGGTACTGTAGCATAGAAATACCGTTTTATACTGTAGCTACAGTACAAAATCCGTGCTACAGTTCCACGGAATCTAAATTTCTGTGCTCCCCAAGTGTAGTTTTGTCACATATCAAGCTCTGATAATTCCGTGCTCGGAAGGAGGTTAGATTTGAAAAAAAAACACTTAAAGGGCTAAAGTTGCAAAAGAGATGGAGGCGGCGTTGTCTCTCTCTCGAATGTATTTGTATTTCTTGAATTTGAATTGTATATTTAAATGTTTTGACTGAAAATTTCGAGACGGCGGTGCTATTGTCTTCATCTCTCTTAAATATATTTGTGTTTCTTGAATTTGAATTGTATATTTGAATATTTTACTGATTTTTTTTTTGAAATTTTCGACTGAAAATTTGGAAAATTTTGATTTTCATCTTTCTCAAAGGGTTTTGATAATTTTTCACCAAAATTGTTTTCCTACCTGTTTCTGTTTCTTTCTTTTATGTGGCCGTACACAGAGAGCGATTCTACTACACGTAAATAGTGTGATGCGTGTGCGGGCATGAAGACGAAATCTTTACTCATTTGACCCCTTGGTGTCTTTTTTTGCAACTTTAGCCATTTGAATATTTTTTTTGTAAATCTAGCTCCCTCGCAAGCGCGAAATTACCTAAGCGTGACACGTGATTTGGCCCTGCTCAATATGGCTTGAGCTTCTGGCTTCTGGCTTATTTTTGCACTATTCATAATTTCATCTTTTTATGAATTTTTGGCTTTTTTTTGAGCTTTTTTGCCGGTTCTTTTTTTCCCGTATTCGTTTGCGTTGTCTGTGATGGGCTAACAAATTTTTATATTTTCAATTTTTAAATTTAATTATGTTAAATAAGCCTCTATCACCATGTTTTTTTCACCACCACAAATGTTTTCAGCCATAAGCCACCAAAAATAAGCCGAACTGAACACCACCAAAACCATGCCCGAGGAGCGCGGAAACTCAAATTCCGCGGTACTGTGACGTAGAAAATGCCGTTGTGGTACTGTAGCTACAGTACAAAATTTGTGCTACAGTTCCACAGAATCTGAGTTTCCGTGCTTCCCAGGTGCAGTTTTGTCATATGTCAAGCTCTAATAATTCCGTACTCGGAAGGAAATTAGATTTGAAAAAAAATACTTGAAGGGCTAAAATTGCAAAAACAAACGAGTAAAGATTCTCATCTGATAAGAAAAGAAAGGGACATATCGCGCTGGGCCAGACTGATCAGCAAATGTGTCTGGCTCGGGGCGACTCTGCAGTCTGCACCACTTGAAACAGGTCGAAAATGACGGCAGGCTGGTCCACTTGATTGGACTGAAAAATAGTGATTTATGACTAAAATTATACTATAGCTGACTAAAATTACATTGTAATTAAATATGACTTATTTGGCTTAATTAAATTTAAAAATAAATAAAAAGCAAAAAAATATGTTAGCTCATCACGGACAACGCAAACGAATACGAAAAAAAGAACCGGCAAAAAGGCTAAAAAAGTCAAAAGTTCATAAAAAGACGAAATTTATGAATAGTAAAAAATAAGTCAAAAACCAGAAACTCAAGCCGAAATAAGCGGGACGTAAACAGCTTATAGCTTTCAAGAGCTTGCTTTTAAACAAAGTGTATTTTTAATATGATTTCTATAAACTGTTTATAGAAGCCACTGTAGAATTCATTTTGAATAAAATAGTTTCTTAACATGAGTGTCCTTTACTCTTTTAATATCTCTCCAGTGAACCAAAAACTACAACATTTTTTAATAGAGAGCCTAAGACAGGGTCTACGCCATTATTGGAGTCCCCTACAGTTCCTCACAAAAAAATAATAATAAAAGAGTCCCTTACAGTTGGCTAATTCACAACAAAAGGTTGTTATCAGGTAAGAAGACTCTTGGATTCCATTATTCAGATGAGATGATCAGGTTAGGCTCAAACAGTTGAAAATTCATCGTTTTTTCAGCTTCTTCTGATTTATACTATAGTAACTAGCGTTCAAACGAAATATCTTTTTAAAACATGATATATAAGTTGATTGTATTAGATATTGTACCGACTTTAACTATATCGACCAAAATTGCATGTGAGTCTCTCCGCACTCTCTCGCGAACAGACAAAATTTAAAAATTTCAGCCATAAGTTATAGTGCAAAAGAATAGACCCGAGACATTGTTTGAGAGTAAACATTTCGTTGCAAGTCTCTTTGCTCGAAACGTTAGCTTCAGCTGGGTAGAATGGTGATGTGCTGCTATAATACTTGCCGAAAAAATTGCCTAATACCACTTGGGTGATGGTGACGTGGATGACACGTGGCAAGCAAATGATGCTTACACGATAGAAATTTCACTGTAAGCACCAGCATAAATTGGCAAGCTCGCAAAAAAATGTGCCTGAATAGGAATTTCACTGTATCGTCTTCGACAGTCGATGGCACCTATTTACACAAAACATGCTCCCGTTAACAAATCTCAAATAAGCATAAGCATTCCATCTGCAAATGTACATTTACATGAATCAGAACAACGTCTCGATAAACCGAACAGAGTGATACGAATGGTTTATACCACCTCGGATTATCCAACAAGAACCGAACGATATTTGATTGATCTTTCCCATGTAGGAGTGACAGCAGCAGTGTCTAAATCAGAATAAGAGCAACGCAGTGAGTCGTCCTAGCACGCCGTCGATCTGCAGGACAATGCGAGGTGGCTAGTTGCCGCCAGCGACCTGCCCGACGAACGCCCTGAGGTTCCTCTCCGACGAGCCGCCCTCGGCCGCCGCCGCCCGCGCCTTTGCCATCCACAGCGTGGCCTTGGTGCGCACCACCTGCGATGTGGCGAAGTCGAGGCACCTCCGCAGCTCGCCGGCCTCCAGGACGCTGTCCTTGTGGCTCACCGCGGCCCTCACGCCGGTGCCGAGCTGCTCCACGAGCCACGCGTTGGTGCCCTGGTCCGTCCACTGCGGCACGCCGACGATCGGTACGCCGCACGCCACGCTCTCCAGAGTCGAGTTCCACCCGCAGTGCGTCACGAAGCACCCCACGGCTGGGTGCGACAGCACCTTCACCTGGTCGCACCACTCCACCACCATGCCGCGCTCGCCGCCGTCGCACACGTTGCCGTCGTCCTCGCTGCGGTTGTCCTTCCTCAGCACCCACAGGAACGGCCGACCGCTCTCCTCCATGCCGCGCGCGACCTCGGCGATCTGCCGCTTGCTCATCATCGACAGGCTCCCGAAGGAGATGTACACCACCGATCCCGCCGGCCGCGAGTCGAGCCACTCGAGGTAGCCCTTGCCGTCCTGCTTGAACAGGTCATTGCTGGACGGCGGCGTCGCTGAGGCGGGCGCGGCGTCCAGGAAGGAGAGCATGGGGCCGACGGGGACGACGTCGAGGCCGTGCTGCCGCAGCGACGCCACCGCGTCGGGCTCCATGGAGTCGAACGTGTTGGCGAGCACGGTGGGCCTGTCCTCGCGGCCGAGCGCGTCGACGAGGTCGCGGAAAGCGGTGAGCACGAAGGCATAAGGGTCGTCGTCGGAGGTGATGGTGAGGAACGACGGCAGGTCGCGCACGCGGAGCGGCGGGAGGCCCGGGACGAGGACGGGGGCCCAAGGGTCGCCCGCCGCGGCCGCGATGGCCTTGTCGACGCCGTCGGTGCCGCGGAAGAAGTGGAAGTAGGCGGCGAGCACGGAGGCCGGCTGGATCCAGTAGAGCGCGGCTGGCACACCGTGGTCGCGCGCGACGTCAGCGACCCACGGCAGCAGGAGCGTGTACACAACGAGGGTGACGGGGCGGCCAGCCGCGCGGAGGCGCGCGAGGATGGCGCCCAGCGTTTGCGACCCCACGAGCTTGACCTGGCTCATGTAGTGCGTGTGGTCGTGCACCGCCCTGTCGAACCCGTCGTCGTAGCCATCGGAGTAGGGCACGTAGCACACCCCCGCGCCGTCGCGGTGCTCGCTCTCGTCCGCCGCGTCGGGGAACATCTTGCGGTACGCCGACACCGCGGTGGAGACGGTGACGTGCGCCCCCGTCGCGCGCACCAGGCGCACCGCGAGGTGCCGCGCCGGGTTGATGTGCCCCTGCGCCGGGTACGTCACCACCAAGAAGTGCGGCTCCGACGCCTTCTCCTCCATGGCCGGCATTGTTGTGTGCGTCTGTGCGATGCAGCAACGAGCTTGCTAGTGTCGTTCTTGGCTCGCACCGAGAGCGAAGGGTAGAGCACCGGAGCGAGTGATGTGGTGGAGGAGGCGAGGAGGGAAGCGGCTGAGGCTTGGCTTTTATATACAAGGGAGGGAGGAGAGACCAGGGCAAGGTGACGCAAGCGGTGAGGGGAGCCGAGGCCGTCGAGACGCAGGGCTGCGTGGTCAGCAGGCAAGGTTTATTTGGGCTGGGTTGGCGTTGGCCACACGTGTTTGTGTGGTGCAACAGGCCAAAAAAATGTTAATTTTGGCTGAGCTGGTCACATGAGTATGTGCCCTGGACGTTCAATGTTGTTTCCTCAGACTTTGTTGCCAACTTGTGATCGATGTTGGCACCTGTAACGTCTGAGCTGGATGCGGTGAAATCCGCTTCTCTGGCCTAGGTGCATGCAGTGTTCTATTCCATTTCTGTGTTCAGGTTGACTGCATTCTCCCCTCGCCAAAGATAGATATGCATGCATCTGGAACCATGCATAGTTAACACATGGGATTTGCTAAACAGAAGTTGCTTGTTTTTTCCCTGTCCTTATTTTTCCTTATCTATGAGTCATATGTTTCACTATCAGATCATGGGATGGGTTCTTTTGGGTTGTGGCTTATGACTTTTGAATTCTGGCTATTTGCAAGAGAAAGTATGAAGAGAGAGATAATCGCATGCAATCTTGACCGGTATAGCTAAAGTCGATACAGTGTCTAATACAATTGACTTATAGATCCACCGTTTGAAAGCTAGTTAGCAAAAGACAAATGCCATAAGCATGAAGCCTAAAAGAATCTAGCCCATATCTTGATATCCGTGCTTTGGTTAGGGCTTTGGATTCACCAAGTCCTCCACCATACAATTACGGTGGGCGATGCCCTAATGGCTAGCGATGGGCGGCACATTGACCAGGTCGATCATGACTAGGATGATGAGGCACGATGCATGGCTACGAGGATGATAGTGGCTGACGACGGTAAACGATAGATCTGTCAGTGGAACATGGTATATCAGTGGTGACGACGCCACCAAGGTTGGTGGTGGCGACAAATGTAGTGCCTATATTGGGGGGTGGGGTGGGGTATGGTGGACGGGGAGGGAGACGATGGTGCGTGGGGATAGGGAAACGGTGGTGCCGGTGGTGGTTGCAGTTGGAGGCAGTAACACCATCACCAGTTGCAACGTAGATCAAGAGGCGGAGCATGGTGGAGGGGGAGGTGGTAGTAGCAGTTAGTTGCTAACGGCCCACGTGAAAGGAGGGTCATCGGAAGGGAGGGGCAGGAGGTGGGGTGGCGGCAATGGGATGGGAGGGAGAGAGGAGGAAGATATTTTAGGGCTAGATGTAGAAACTTGAAATAATCCTAGCCACAGAAAAGTGATTGGTTTTGTTTTTGTTTTTACGAAAACAAGCAAATGATGCCTAGAGTAGACAGACTCGTAGGGCAACAGAGGTTTCCTTAAGCATAAATCACATTTTTTATCTATTAGATCAATGTCCAATTATATATTCATATGGCACACCAATCTCTATATAAATCCATTACAAATCCAATGGCCACAAAAAAACTGACCTACAGATAGCAAAAGCTGTTATTCTACGCATTGCCCTCACGGCCAAAGTTCTAGAAGACGCACGCAGAACCAGGGGCGGAGCCACATTCCAAATAGGGTAGGCTTCAGTTCGGTGTGTGAAAAAATATCTAGTGTATAGCTTAGTTAAATTTAGTTCAGTCTGGATAATATTTTATGATCATGTCTATATAACCTAAATTATTTCACCACTGAGTCCAAAACATAATTAAATCCTGGCTCAACCACGGCACAGAACCTCTCAGTTTTCACCACTGGCCAAGACGGCTGGTAGCTATCCAGCGCCTCCGAAATTATCTAAGCAACAGAACAGCCAGCTAGCTTTCCACCAGAGAACAAGGCAGCAAGCTACATGACGGCGACGGGCTCCCAATCCCAGTTGCATGCTTGCCTTGCTTTGGATATGATCGATGTGACTGGCCGGAGTTGCAATTTAGAAGATGCCTTAAATGATTGATTTGGGCAGGCAGGTCGATCGTCCGTGACGTCCGCCATGACGATCTGGAGAGACGGGAGGGTCTGCGTCGCGCGCTACCGGCCGGGGCTCGCTAGCTGCTCTCTGTCAGTAGTGTCCGAGCCAGAAATTACAGACGACTGCAGACCAACTATACTATAGCTGATGTAATTTGATTCAGTAAAGAGGACCAAATAGCATCGATTCGAAAGGATATATTTGCAATTGTTGGATCACGGCGCGGGGGCCATGCCACCTGTCAATCCCCCCTCCTTCCGGCCCTGTGTACGAGATCAATTTGGGAACCGTCAATCCAAAACTTAACGTCTTCGATTACATAAATCCACCCCTTAAGAGCCGAGAGAATCGGTCGCTTCAGAAGTTCAGATGCAGGAACTTATGCAAGCAAATCATTGATCGATCGACAGCGTCTACTCCTGACTCCAACCTCACTCGTAACCAATTGGTTCTTCCGTTTGATCGATCTGCACCCATGCATCGTCTGGCCCATGCATCTGTTCACAGCTTCAGATCAGATCGCCCGGCTAGGTAGGCGAGGGTTTGGCTGGCCCTTCGGTCCTAGAGGAGTCGCCGGGCGATCGAGCGTGTTGATCAGATGCATCGACGGGTGCGTATCTGTCAAATTCGGTCCAGTTGTACTGGTATTCAAGCTAGGCTGGAGACCTGGAAAGAAGAAAGCACTAGTGTTCCAAGTAACTGCGTTCCATTTCAAAAAAGAAGGGGGGAAAGGAGGCGCTGTTCTACGTTAATTTCAGGCGCTTATGTTGCCTTCGGTTGAGTAGAAGACCAAATCTTGCCTAGTACTGCGATGGAAGCTCCTGGTTAAGATCGATCGGAAGCTGCCCATCCTCTCATGTAGAGCATGGGCATGCATGTAAATGTGCATGATAGCTAGATATCCATCCTGTTAGAGTTAGTATTCTTATTTAGTCGTATTCGAGTAGATTTAGCTGTTTAATATATGTACGAGTCTTGTACAAATTCGATTCAATTTCGAGTCAGACTCGGAGTCGTAGTTGTCTTCGTGTCGCAGTCGTAGAGTCGGGTATAAAAGGATAGCAATGTAACGAGAGAGAGAGAGAGGAAGCGATCAAGGTGATCGAAATGAGAGGAAGAGAAATAAAGAAAGTCACAGCGTGGTCGTAATTGAATTACGACTACGATGATCGAGCCTACTACGTGGTCGAAAGAGTGCAGCGCAACATGAACGTGGTCGTCGGCAGCTAAAGTTACGAGTACGTAGTGTGGTCGGAGTAATATGAAGTGGTCTTTGCGTGGTCGGAGTAAACCAGAAATAGTAGTAACGACTACAGTCACAGAGTCGTAACACATCCTTGGTGTGCCAATTTGCGTTCTTACTTGTATCGGCTGTATTATGTATGATTTTAGCATCCCATGCAACTCGCACCAAGGTCTTGTCCATGTTGTTCATGTGATAGTTTAGAATGGGAATTAAGGGAAAACCCTCACTTGTTATGTTTCTTTGAAGTGTTGAAGGGTACTTTGTTCCACTTGAGTTGATCATACGCACCATCGATATGTTGTCCTTCAGAAAATGGCAGCAGCGTTCGGTCGGCTTGGAATGAAACTAGACCTGTATTATGTCTAACGTACTGGTTCCTTAAATCTTTTTTTCGGAGTGAGACCATCAACTCAAGTCGAAAGAATTTCTTCCGCGACATTTTTCTTGAGAGAAGACAAGCAAGAAGGATCTGGCTGTATGGTTCCAAAGAGGATCTCACTGGACTTTACACCACCTTTAATTTGCAATGGCAAAAAAAACAGATCTCGCTCTTGCCTTTTGTCTATTTCGGTATCAAGACCTCAATCTGCTGGCTCAATCTCCTGTACCTTCAGCTTCGCGAACTAAAAATATCTGACGAAACAGTTCTCGGTCATCCTGAACATCATGCTTAAGGAGGGATCATGGATCGTTACCACTAGACGTTTCGTAGGCGCGTACATAGATCGCATCTAGAAGACGATCGAGGTAGTAGTGGAAGCGGCTAGGGTTTGGCTCGAGGTGGCGGCTACGGATTAGCTCGGGATTATCGGGTGCGTTCCCTCCCTCGCCTCCATATATATAGACCTCCTCACTTGGGCCTCGTGGACCGAGACCCAATAGGAGTCTATCCGGATCTCTATCCGATTGAGCCCATATCCGAATCACATTCGAATTAGTGTTCCAACCCGTTAAGTGTGCGACCAGATGTTCACGTATACTTGGTCGCGACCGTAAACACCTTCCGGTCACCCCGTTAATAGCGGCCTCTAGCAAGACATATTAACCCCAAAGTATACGTAAAGATCATATCGGCTGAACCTGTAATGTTCTCATGTACTAATCCCTTTGCCTCACGATATAGATTAAGCTCAAGGTGAGACCTGTGTCATCCTCTTAATAGCTCAATCACTCTCTCGATTCCGTGATGGATTATAAACTCGTGATTGACTCCTCAATCACCTTGGCATGGCCATGCACTTTCATAATCCATTACATCGAGGGGCCCAGATATCTCTCCCATAAGGAGGGCAAATTCTATCTTGATCATTCACATCCCACTACATGTTTCATGGCAAACCCAAAGACTACTTTTATGACTACCCGCCACGGAGTAGTGTTTAGTAGTCCCAAAGTAGCTACTACGCATCTTGGGAACCATGATGATCTCAAGTCTAAGGATTCCACATAAACACTACTTGAGACCAAATGACACTTGGAATCTCTGCGGTGTCTCATCGGGTCTATCCAACATATGTTCACTAACACATGTCCATATTATTGATTTGGTATCTCCATCATGATCCATGAGACATGATCATCAATCAATACCTTGATCTTTGAATCATATTTGTTCCTCATATGAAATATAATCGGGGATCATTTAGAAATAGCAACATTTTGGCATTAAGAGTCTCATGAATAAGTCACATACTCATTGATCAATAATGATAATGAGGAACAAAGCAATGTATCATAAACATAGTATATGATATATTCAACATCTCCATGTTGCCTCTAGGGCATATCACCAGCAGTGAGGCCATCAACTCAAGTCCAAAGAATTTCTTCCGCGACAGCGACAAGCAAGAAGGATCTGCTGTACAAAGAGGATCTCACTGGACTTTACACCACCTTTAATTGAAAACAGATCTCGCTCTTGTCTTTTGTCTATTTCTTCTCCCTGTACCTTCAGCTTCGCAAAAAAATATCTGACGAAACAGTTCTCGGTCATCCTGGCATTCGACGTGTAAATGATATAGTATCACTTTTCTCTTTTCTTGCACACATTTTTCTCACAAGTGCGCTTCTCCCCCTTGCCTTCTCTTCCAGATGATTGGAAACAATCATGTATACGTCATGGAAGGTAACCCGAGTGAGAAACATTCATGCAAACGTTGACGATCCCACTTGCCTTCTCTTCCAGATGATTGGAGCAATCAGCATCCATACTGCAGGTGCAAGCATTGGTTCGTCAGTAAACACAGTGCTCATATAGTTTCAACACAGCAAAGACACAGTAGAAATTTGGTGCTGTGACCAATTGCTCTGACAACGAGCTAGTGCTCAGCTCAATGGGGTTCAGGGATTAGCTCGCTTACTGTACACGATTGCTGCTAGCCATTCGTTAGCAACACGCACCCATGTACTCGCCCAACCAACGTCTATCGTCCACCTGAGGCAACGGATCATGATTTTTTTTCCAAATTTAGACTACACAATGTTGGTCCATATATATACACTTGTGTTTTGGTAGTAGTTTATCACTGCATAAATATCTTTCTGGGATTAAAGAGAGTGGATTTTTATCTGAACTTACTTCTCCATGGTTTGATGCGCATTCCAACCAACAAAGATCATGGCAAAGTACATGGCGCCCATGGAAAACACGAAATGGAAGAAGCCAAATCCGTAGGGGATGTCGTCTTCGGACTCAACTTCAGTCTTCTTGAACTGCAAATGCAGGCAGTTCAATTCGAATGGTATTCTTTACCCGTCTGGTGATCAGTTCAACCCAGTTGACAACATACCTGGAAGCATTTAGAATCTATTCCCGTCGAGAAAGTCGCCATGACGATGACAATAACCGCGATAACAAAACTCTGCAGAAGTCGGCATTTCCTTTTTCAGATAGGTATCAATACATCAGACAAGTACACAGTAGTAATTAAGTTGACGCCTTCTTTTTCCATTGGTAAAAAAACGGATTTGTTCAAATCGCAGGATGCAACTTGGGATTTCTAATCTGTAGATTTTATTACAAGGTTCTCGTTTTTTTTTGACCTTGATGAGATTTTATTCCTAACCTATCACAACTTATTTGGGACAAAAGGACTTGTTGTTGTTGTGGTACATATATACCGAACCGTTAGAAATAATTTTGACTTCGAATTCAGGACGTAGTAGAGTCCGTCTCCGTATATAACTCAAGTTGAAGTTGAGTCCAACTTGAAATCCGAATACATATATAAGTAGGAGATTTTTAGTCTATATATTGTGGAGGCTTGTACTCAATTTTGTAAGAAAAAAAAAGAAAAGAATGAGGGATAGAATATAAGAAAATAAAGAAATTCAGAAATTTCTTTCATGTTCTCTCAGATTATTTACGATATGTGCGTTTTTTTAGATCAAAATTATAACAAATGGTATCAGAGCACAGAGAATTCGCGAAAAAAAATCCCCCGTGATTTTTCGTCGAATCAGAGGTGAACTCAACTTCGTCTCCGAGGCAGTCCTCCGCAGCGCAAATAAAAGTTGACGTTACGGCTTCGACTCCTCGGTCCGTGCATGGCGTGAGGAAAGGAGAAGCAGAATCGCAGCGCTAAGCTGAAAGGAAAAAAAGCAACGGCAGGCAAAAGGAAAAAGTCCTTCACGTGTCTTGTGCCAGGAGAAACAAGGCGGCACGGAAACCGAGGACAGGGAGAAGAAAGACCAAGCTGCTGGTTTGGTGTTTTTATTGTCTGAAATTGCTACTGTACTCCAAAACGTACCAGGAGTTTGCTTTGTCAGACTTTTGCTAGGTATACCTAAATTCGTAACGGTAAAATTTAGTTTTCTTCCGCATGGTGACTCTGAAGTATGATTTTTTCGTTGTTAGATCGCGATACGAGGTTTTCTCTATAGCAAATCAAGATGCGAGCTGTTTTATCAAGTACGAGTTCAGGACATCGAGGAGATGTGTCACCGTTCTATGTCAAGTACGAGTTTAGTAAATCGTAGTTGAGTCCGATTGCCTCAATGTTTTAGAATCTTTGCATCTGGATGGACTCGTATCAGTTGAGTTGAGTTCCTACATATACTTTGCATGTAGAACGCTTCATGTGGAGGCGTGGCTGGTAGTTCATAATGCATTGAGACTAAAACTCGAGTATGTCAAGTCAAGATTAAGAGAGAGATTGTTATAAATAATCTTGACTTCGAGTTCAAGACGTAGTAGAGTCCGTTTCGGTGTATAACTTAAGTTGAAGTTGAGTCCAACTTGAAGTCCGAATACATATGCAAGTAGGAGATTTTTAGTCTATATATTGAGAAGTCTTGTACCCAATTTTGTAATAGAGAAAAAAAAGAAAAGAAAGAGAGGTGGGGGGTGGGGGGGCAAATAAGAGAATAAAGAAATTCAGAATTTTTTTCATGTTCTTTCATATTATTTACGATATGTACGTTTTCTCTTAGGTTAAAGTTGTAACATGAACTATCACTGAAGATAAGAACCATAACTGAAGTGGGCTTTAAAAATGTGTTTACCGCGATGTTGAGCCAATCTGCAGTTGTTGCAGCTTCTGCTTTCTTGTTGCAAATCTCTGTGTGTGGCTCACTATATGTGGGGAAAATTCACAGCACAACGAAAAGGAAGAAACTTGCATCATGAAATGGACTCATTTGATATTCAATGGCATCGATCAGTATTCAGATCTGAATCTTTACCTTCTAATTGCTGTCCAGCACAAGAACACAACGTACACTCCCATCAGCCCTGGTGCCAGATAGCCTGCCTTGACCTGATTTTGACAGCAGAACAATGCAATTTCGCCACAGAACTCGGTCCACTTTCTCAGTTGAGAACACCATATGATTCGAGTGTGTTTACCTTGGAGTTCAAGGAGATGCAGGCCATGAGCTGTACAAGCACCAGCGTGATGGTGATGAACAGGATGTTCAGCTTGCAGGTTGGCCTCGGCGCGTACCAGACGTACATCAGAACGATCCCTAAGATAGATCCAACATACGCTACAGTGGAGACCACAAGCACCTGCATATGGCTGCAATCCAACCATATACTGCCACTGTTAGATTTCAGTGTCAGATGGTAACCATACGCCACAGCTTGGTCAGGACAAACCTACCATCTCTTGAGGTTTATCTCTGACCGGCAACAGTCGTTCAGCCATGTGATGAAGCTGGTCACACTGATGAGTTGAATCATAAGAAACGCCCTGTTTAATTAAGATAAGTAAAGACATATTCTTGAAACCTAAACTGAATAACAAGCAATCCCTGAAGAAGGCGTGCATGTACCCTGCTCCAAAATGCGCGACCTTCCCTGGAAAAATTCAGACAAACACACCATCATCAGCGATAGCAAGAGGCAGTTGTAAGAGCAAGATGTGCCGAGAGGCAGGCGGACAGGTGTAGCGGCGGAACTGACCGTAGAGCTGGATGAAGGGCGACGGCACGAAGAAGGAGATCACCGTGAAGCCCGTCCACAGGACGATCTTGGCCGGCCACCACTCGGAGTGCCACGAGTTCCGGCAGTCCTGTACCTTCCTCGTGTTCATGGTCGACAGGAACATGACGAAGAAGAAGAGCTAATGAACAGCATCTTGTCAAGGACAACAACGACCTATATATTGCTCCAAGAACATGAAAATCTCTTAAAATTTTGAATTTTGAATCATTTCCAAGCTAGGATACGAAGCAGCCGAGGCTAATCCGGAGCACGCCTTCCGCTCCGAGGCAGTACCGCGCGCCCTGGCAAACCTTGAGGCGTTGGAGCTCGGAGAGGGCGGAGTTGCCGTAGTCGCGGATGGTCCAGGCGAGGAGGTTGGTGACGAGGAAGATGAGAGCGTAGACGTAGCGCGCCATCATGGGGTTCGGGCCCAGGCACAGGTGCGCGCAGCACGAGTCCTCCATGAACCGGACGTACCGCTCCCTGGACCCGCTCCGGTGATCGTCACCGCCCCCGCCGTCCCTCTCCACCGGCGGCACGCCGGCGCAGCCGTAGCCCGCCATACCCGCTTCGCTGTCCATGCTGCTTCCAAGTGTCATCCCAAGAACAGCGCTGCTGCTTCCTGCACACGCACAATCCCATATCACGCGAATTGTCGGACGACATTGTTCGTTCGTTGCGTACGCCTCAATTGTTGAGATTGAATTGCATAATCTTTTCTCTTGTTATTTTGGATAAACACACATAGAGTAAGACTAATATAATACTAAGATTGAATCACTCAATCTTTTCTATTGTTGCGATACTTATACTTAACAGAAATTATACAGCTTAAATAAACCTCATGCACACATCCGATCTCCACGGATTCATTAACTTGGTCTTATTCTTATGCATTCTGGACTTTCTACACGATCTGCATGACTTGGGGCAGTTTATTGACATAGACTACGACCGCTTCTCACGGTTACGACCACTTCGCGCGGCGCTTCAACTTCCAACTTCCCCCGGCACTCTAACGCTCCGACTGCACTCGGCCACGTCCAACTTCTACAATGTTCTTCCACTGCTACAGTGTTTTTCCGAGTACCGACTGCTACAATGTCCTTCCGAGTACCGACTACTACAGTGATCTTCGACCGGATCTTCGATTGCCCTTCATACTCGGAGTCTTCGACTGCCTTCGTACTCGGAGTCTTCAACTACGACTACAATGATCTTCGACCGAATCTTCGATTGGATCTTCGACCAGATCTTCGACTGCCCTTCGTACTCGGAGTCTTCGACTGCCTTCGTACTTGGAGTCTCGGTCGCCTCGCACTCGAGTCTTCGACTCACGACCGCCATAGCCGACCGCCGCGCCGATTACGACTTGAACACCGCTCGACTACGGCTTCGACCACTACTTCGACTATGACTTCGATCATGGCTCTGACCACTACTTTGACCATGACTTTAAGTGTGGCTTTGACCACGGCTTCTACGACCACTTACAAATCATCAAGATTAATTCTAATATTCCCCCACTTAATCTTGATGTGTTGACTCACCGATATGGATCACCCGCATCTTTTTGTCACTCACAGCGGCTTCCTTCTAGCCACACACAGTGGCCAACTCTTCGCACTACTTATAGCGGTTTCACACCACTATTTGTGCATGTCTTCATCTTGCAGCGGCCTCATACCATCGCCGTCTTGTAGCAGCTTCACATCGTCATCATTATCGGTCTCACACCGACTTCTCATGCGACAATGGTCTTCACCGCCGCTATCGATCTCACGTCGAATCATCTCGAGGTGTGGACCCGCCATCACCCACGACTTCACACCGTAAGCCTTTGGCATGCCATTGCTAGTTATCGATGACGCTCCTTGGTAGCACGTATTTGGGAGACATCCCGTCTCCAGTCTTCACTAATTGTGACCTCGATTCTTCTTACAGCAGCATCACACCGCTACTACTCGGCTTCACACAGAGGTGTGCTTGTCAGTTTCACACCGACTCCTCTAGCGACGATGGCTTCACACCACCACCTTCAGCTTCACGCTGAATCCTCACAATGGTTTTGCACCACCGTTGCCATCACCGCCTTTGGCATCACACCAAGACTTTGTCAATGATGGCCTCGGCCATCGACGCCGGCCTCCAACTCGCATAGAGTTGATCGCTGTGCCACCTCTGGCCTCCATTTATGGAGTCTGTTGTTGGTACGCCCATCATCGCCACACCACGTCGATCACGTCGTCGCCGCTGGTGTGTACGTCACGTGCGATTCTGGCACACCGCGCTGGCCTCGTTATGGCCGCGCAAACCTTCGTCTCCATGCTCCTGAGCACATGGTGCTGTAGCCGACTCGTCGTCAGCACCTGTGCGCCTCCGTCCTGGATCTTGAGGCTCTGATACCAATTATTGGGATTTAATCGCTTAATCCTCTCTCTTATCACTCTGGATAAACACACACAGAGGGAGACTAATACAATATTGAGATTGAATCACTCAATATTTTTTATTACTGCAACACTAAACAGGAATTACACGGCTTAAATAAGCCTCATGCACACACTTAAATAAGCCTCATGCACACACATGACCTCCACGGACACACTAACTCCACTAACTTGGCCCTATTCTCATGTATCTTGGAATCTCTGCACGATCTGCATGGCTTGGGTAGTTTTGACTTAGATTACAACCGCTTCTCGCGACGTTTCAACTTCCGACTTCCCCTGGTACTCGAATGTTCCGACTGCACTCGGCCACGTCCAACTTCTACAGTGTTCTTCTGAGTATCGACTGCTACAGTGTCCTTCCGAGTATCGATTGCTGCAGTGTCCTTCCGAGTACTGACTGCTACATTGTCATTTCGAGTACCGACTGCTACAATAATCTTTGACTGAATATTCGACCGGATCTTCTATTGCCCTTCGTACTCGGAGTCTTCGACTACGACCGCCATAGCTTTGACTGCTGCTTCGACTATGGCTACGACCATTGATTCAACTGTGGCTTCGACCACATCTTTGACCACTACTTCGACCATGATTTCGAGTGTGGCTTCGACTACGGCTTCTACGACCACTTACAAATCATCAAAATTAATTCTAACATCGACCACCTCAGCGCGCGTGATCGAAAATGATGTGTTCCTTTGCACCAAAGCCATCATCCCAAAAGAGTGTTGTTCTTGTCTTTGCTTTATGGGCAAGAGTATCTGCTTCTGCTAGTTTCGACCAGCTAGTGCTTCACTTGACTCACATTGACCAACAAATTTATGATTTTGCCAGATGGCACTTGAGTGTTTTTTTTGTTTATAAGCACTCAATTTTTTATCCATTAGATATTGCTTTGTTTGTGTTTTATGGTTTTGACTTTGTGATTTTTTTCTCTGTGTCAACAATGCGATAAGGGAGTAATCAATTTGCTTAGTGTCATCGGGAATCACAATATAAACGATCAAGTAAGATTTTTTATAGTTTTTTTTGTTGTGTTCCTTATAGCTTTGTTTGTTCCACTTTGTTTACAAAGTGTCACATCTTTTTTTACATAATTTAATTTATGTAAAATTAGTATTAATTGATGTAAGAAGGCCATAAATAAAAGAATAATATGTATTATAGCATTTCTCATTGTATCACATCACATGCTAATAACTAATGAGCAAACTAATGGATGGAGGTAGATATGCATCCAACATCTAAAAAATTGAGTACTCGTTAACAAAATAGTACTCGAATGGGAGGGGAGAAAACAAAGTGATTTCACCCATTAGATTTAGATCTAAAGGCTCAAAATTTAAGTGCTATTTAACAAAAAAAATAATCAAGTTCTCTCTAGACACCACCACAAATTTATAGGACTCCAACATAACCAACTAACTGTGACAGTTGTACTAACCGTCACTCCTAACTTTGCACGAAAGAAAAAACAGTTAATTTTACTTGTCCCATTTTGGCCTCCTTTCCCTTTCAATAATTAAGATTGTGTGTTCGAGCTGCTCAAGAATCATGGAAGGTTTCTTCCAAAGTTACATATTGTCTTGACAGGGATGGGGGATATATAAAGAGTTGAAAGACAATTAAAAGGAAAGGTAACCAGAGAACATGAATTTGTACTAGTAACAAGCTTGGCTTTAAAGGAAGAGTAGGATTAAAGATAGGTAAAGAAAGCTCCATGGGCTGGACACTGGAGGAGGATGCACATGGTTTGTTGTGCATGTCATGTGGAGCTTTGGATGTTTGTAGAAAAAGAGTAAAGCTGCAAAGCAAAGCATAGAATGGTGGTGGAAGGAGGGAAAGCAAAGGAAGCTAGGTAAGAATTCCTTGAGCAATACTAGTAACTGTGTCCACTTAAAAGCAACAATTTAAACTAGTAATTAAACTCAGTTCTGAATCGTTTCTTGTCGGAGCAAGGTTGCACCGTCTGTCATAATTTAAACTAGCTATCTCTGAATTCTCTGGATTGACAAACTGACTGAGAAATTCATCTTGACATGAACGTAGAACTACAGGAGAGAGGCCAAGCATAGGAGCAGAACATGACGCATCTTGACGCTCTTGTGAGCAGCAGCCTATGGCAGCGACACGATTGAACTTGACACTATGTTGCAGTGCCTAGTTAGCCCAAACGAACAAGTAAATAATCAAGCGGAACCGCGAAAGAACACGTTCGCGTCTCAACTCGAAGGAAGAAGCAGCAGCAGTAACGCACCTTACATCAAGGCCGACGCATCAGGCAGCGGCGAATCCGATCCCCTCTCGAGCAAGCTGTCGGAAGAAGGAGGAATCGAGGAAAGATTGTCATGGAAAAGCAGCAGGCCAAATGCTCCTGCGTGTAACACTGCGATCGACCGCGACAACGAAACAGATCGAAGAAACCTCTCGCACTGATATTTCGCGAGACGAACCCAAAGCAAAGAGCCTCAAATGCAGCAGAAGAATAAAGAGATCGATACTGATGGTGCATGTATGCAGGATCACGAGCAAGCAAGAAGGCGATCGACTCACACGCGCATGGAATGGGAGGAGCAGCCCGGCCGCGGCCTGCTTGCCCTCCTAGAAGCTGCCTGCCTCCGCGCACGCCATTGCTATTGTTGCCAATGGTGGCAGTGGCATGAATGCTAGGTAGATTTTATTCTCGCGCGAAGGAAGGAGCTAGCGGGCGCAGAGTGGAGGTGGCGGTGCACCCTTTTTTTTCCCGCCGTATGCAGACAGGGGTGGCCTACTTCTTTCTTCCAAATTTTTTGCACAAATAATTTATTTTTTATTTGAAATTATAGAAATATACATGCGATTTTTTTTTATAAAAATAGGCTCTAGTCGCCTTCCCATTAGGCGACTAGAGCCAATCGCACAACTGGGAGACGACACGTGGGCAAATTGGCAATGGTTGGGTGAATTATTACTATTGCCCAGGCGTTGGACGACTGGAGGTCCAATTGATGTACGGTTGGGCGACAGCAATTACAGTCGCCCAACGCCTGAGCGACAAAGGGGGGGGTAAAAAGGCAGCGCGCTCGGCCGCCACTCCTCTCATTTGCTTCGTTCGGCGCCGCGAGAGAGGAAAGGAGAGGAGAAAGAAGAGAAAGGAGAGAAGAGGAGGAAGGAGGGGAAGAAAATGAGGGGGAGAAGAAGAGAGGGAGAGGAGGAGGAGATGAGAGAGTTAGATCTTCAGATTTAGGTATTTTTTTAGTATATTGCATTTGTAGTATATTTTGTATGAAATGTTAGTGGTAGTAAAAATTGTAGATTTAGAAAATTTAGTATGAAAATTTTAGTATATAAAATTTGTAATATAGAAATTTTAGTAAATAAAATTTGTAATATACATTTTTTAGTATGGAACATTATTAGTACAGAGATTTTAGTATAATTTTTAGTATAGAAAATTTTGTATAGAAAATTTGTAGTATACAATTTTTAGTGTAGAAAATTTTGCAGCTGACTCCACCAGCTCAGGGACGGGTGCGCCACGTTCCTGATCGTCTTAGTACTGCGCCGTGCTTACTTATACTCCTCGTTACCTACTCGATGCACGCTACAAACGAGTAGTGAACTTCAGTTATGGCAACCGTATGAAGATTCTCAGTAACATCAAAATATCACTTACCATCGTATGTATCGATCGTTCTACGGTCAATCATTGCTAAAAAATTTCTCATAATTTTTTACGCATCTACAATATACAATGAACATAAACTTTTATTACAACTCCAACAGATTTTTTATCAGTTTAAAACTACAAAATTGATAAAATTTAAAACATTCATGGGGGACTGAGTGCAGTCGCCCCATGGGGGACGACTGTATTAACGTCGCTCAATGGAAGGGCGACTGGCTGTAGTAGCCCGAGGGTAGAGCGACTGGAGCTCTGTCGCCTGACCATTACGCGATAGGCTTCAGTCGCCCCATCGTTTTAGGCGACTGGAGCCTATTTTTATAAAAAAAAATTCTATGGATATATTTCTGTAATTTTGTATAAAAATAGATTATTTATATAAAAAAAATTCATATGGACACTGGATTGCCCCCACTCACAATAATAAGTAATAAAACTCGCTTGGGCAGTTGTCCCTGATTAGGCAAAAGATAAGATCAACCCAGAGTCTGTATGTTTGGCTCTCCGAACATCATACAGGCTCTTCGACACTCCAAAATCCAGTAGACACCAATGGGTCTCACACTATCTGTGTCGACGAATTGCCATCACAGGATGATGCTACCTTCCTCCTAGCCAGATACTACTACCACATGGCTTAGCTATCCCGGAGTACAAGCTAGACACTTACGTCATGAATTGGACCATTGCATGCTGATGCTTGTCGCGTAAAGACGGGAGCTTGTCAAGCTGACCCCTGCAAAAAGCTTCAGCCAGGAGGAGCAGAGGCCACTTACTAGGCGCTTGCTTCCAGTGCAGCCATGTGATCTGTGAGCAAGCAAGCAGCAAGCATCACTTGCAAGGAAGAAAGAATCATTACATGCAGCGACACCTGCTAGTTCTTACGTGCACTTTTGGACCACGTATTGCCGGCCCCCTGTCTGTGCCTATGTAACACGCTAAAGGAATGTCTCGAGTTGTGGTTTACCGGAGGATGACATATGTCATCTAACGTAACTCAAAACCATATAATAAGCATCATAATTCATCTTACATATGTAGTAAGATCAGAGTGCTAGACAAAACTCTACACACGAGCAACTATCACGTGGGAAGGCCAGGGTGGGGTGGGGTGGGGTGGGGGCGGGTTGGGGCCAAGGCTCGAGAGATATTACACACGAGGGCACGCACAAAACAATGATATGTGGGCTCGCATTAGGGTTTTCGTGAGGAATGGATGTGCTCCATTGGGCTTAAAGCTTAAGCTTTTGGCTTATTTGATACTGTTTGGAGCTTTTTTGTACTGTAACTGCTGCTAGTTTTTTCAGCGTAATTAATTTTAATAAATAAATACAATGTTATATCATAACGGACAACGCAAAGGAAAAAGGGAAAAAGAAAAGGCAAAAAAGCCAAAAGATAGAAAAAACGAAATTAAGAAGTTAGAAGCTAAAAACTGAAGCTCAGATTAGCACATCCATAGTTGGGTGCAAGTTTTGTTGGGTGCGATGATTGGCCGAGAGAGCGTGCTGCGCACGTGGAGGGAAGGGGTGGTGAATGGACAAACTCTCTTTTTATATTAGTAGAAAGAAGGGACAAGTTTACCCCTTCAGGAAAGAGGAAGGTGAGAAGGGAAGGGAGAGAGGGTGCTATCTGATTTGACCATCACTTAGTTACCACATCATAACCGTCAAAGTTAGTTAATCATCACTTGCACACGCCTTAATTTGGGGAGGCCAGGGATGAATTGTAGGACCAAATAGCAACAAAGGGATAGATGATGCCTTGCAAATTTTTTCTAAAGTTTTCTCAAACTCTTCACTCTAGTAGCTACCAAGCTATAAAAATCAAAGTTGAAAGTCAAATCCAAAACAACAACCTCAAGAATCAAATAGAGGAAAACTTCAGAGTAGAGCAGTATAACTGGCTACTCAAGAGCGGTCTCGATCGCAAGAAGACAACGGCAGTCGGCGGTGTGGTTTGATCAAGTGAGAAGATAGCGATCGGTGGCGAGTGGCACAACTGGGCCAAGGAGCGGTATGAGCCCTCCCTTATTCTCAGAATAGAAAATCACCCTGAATGTAAACCACTTTTGGTGCAGCTCCAAAAATCCATAGCCAAATGAGATAAAACTTTACACACACTTGCTTAGGGCCTTAGGAACATACTCCATCCAAGGATGACTTAAATGCTTGTCAAAGTTCAGACTTTTCTTAAGAATAAGCAAAGTTGCACAAAAACCACGCAAAACCTGAAAACTCGGTATATGACTTGCTTGTGGGTAGAGCATGGCCAAGATGATTCTAAATGTATTCCCACATATCACAGGAAGTAAAATCTCGCAACGAATCGAAGCAAAAACATTGAGATCAAGAAACTTCAAGATGATGCTAAAATCATGAAAACTGAGCAACTTCGAAAACCTACAAGACATGGTGCATAAATAAATGGGATATGATCTCCATAAGTTATCTCCATCACTTATACATTCTTGACACATAACAAAATCAAAAAGGGGATAAGAGATCAAAACCAACAAGAGTAAGAGCAAATCAACCAAAATAAGGAGACACTATAAGAGATGAATAAAGTTGATATATTGTTATTTAAGATGAAGTCTTTACAGCCACTTCATCTGGAGGGCAAGAGAGCACACCACAATATTCACTCTTCTAACACCAACCCTAGAACACAAGGTTGAATGGGAGATAGTTAGATGGCTAACTTACAAGTCTCCATTTAAATATATAATGCAACTAGACCGCATCTAATCCTAATGGATACTATCTAGTAGCGTATTTAGGGGAAACTCGTTAACCCTACACAATATGGGTTTTACTTACACATTTAATTCATGTACGCTTTTCAAAGTACATAGGTCTGAATACGTTAAGTCCTTTGCCTTTGATCCACTTTATCTCTTCAGCATCTCATTGACCTAAACTACTTTCCCAAGCGTCGCTCAAGCGCAACAGTTTTGATCTAACTCAGTTTTCGATATTTGGCAAATTATCAAAATACCCTCGTCTTGACTTAGTCTTCATCTTCCATTGCAAACAACCACCATGCTCATCACGTGTAGATGTACCAATGGCTTACCACGCATCAGCAAGTCTCTCCCATTTCAGTTCCACCAGACCACACCTCATATGGTTCGATCAAACCACTTGGTGCAACCGTCGCTTGAACTTTCCATTCAACATTTATTGTCTTTCTTGTGCCATGCTTGGACTCAACTATCTCATCCAACATCTTTGACTATTCTGGGTCTCGGCTCTTCCATGAGTGTAGCTCCAATCCTCGCCGTTGACCACGGTTGACTCTAACACTTTCTACACATCCAAAGATAAATAAACCTTTTTCAAGTATAAGTTCTTTACAACTTGACCAATGTTAACTAAAATATGTATTATTCAACATTAATGCACTGACCAATCAAAATTGAAATCACCCTATGACCAAATTCCCAAAAATCCAAAATCGAATTTCCAGGGCCGGTTTGATTACCAACCAGAGACTAGTCAGACTTATCACACTTAGCGCAAAACAGTCGGCTCTGAAAAATTGCAATCGATAACAAAACAGATGTCATACTGATCGACAGTCTGACCAGCAACAAGCTGGCGGTCAGTCCGATTTGTCTGACAATAAAATCTGATAAAATATAAACTTTACAAAATTTAAATTTTCACTCCACAAACTTGGTAATAATTCATCACAATATTATTATTCTAAATCTTCTCACACGGTCCTTCATAAATACATGATCTCATACAGCATGGGGACACGCTTTTCTCACTGAGATATACTCACATCCACTCGGAGAAAACGCCCTCCATTGCGGAAACTATGTTTGCAACAGGTCGTTAGGTACGAAGTCTCACCCCTCTCCTACTGGACGAGGGTGGCTCTCTATAAGTTGAACTAATGACCCTTGTTTGTCCGATCTTCATCACTAAACTATAGAAAAATAGTTTCAACATCTAAATATGCCATATGACAACCTTGAGAAAAAAGGAAATTGAAACATGGATGAGCGGCTTGCTAACAGGGGCCTGTTTAAAATACAAGATTTTTCATATAAAGCAAAACAAATCCTCCAAAATACCTCGCACAAACCAACAGAAGGTACTCAAATCTTCCTCCAGTATTGCGGGCTATAGTACCAAAGAAGAGGCCCAGAAACACACTTAGTCCAGTAGAACTGAGCTAAAGAACAGAGGCTGCACACTTAGCTGGCTGGCCCTAATTTAAAGGCCACCACAATTTTACGCGGCCCATATGATAAATCCATGGAGGCCATATAGGGTAGATTCTTTTCGACCGTGACTAATGGCTGATAATTTTTAATTATAGTATAAGTGTTTATATAAATGAATCGAATGTCGATAAGCTGTTTTGAAAAGATTAGTCTAATAAACCGCTATAAAAAGACGATAAAACAATAGTCCTATTTATTTGTTCGAGAAAATCATTAGAAAGAGAGGGCATAGTATTATCCGCCGGCACCGACGGCTGTTCCAAATACTTGCCCTTTTCCTTTTTCTCAGGCCGAAAGCTTGTGATGCACCGACACTTTGCTACAGATTCCTTCTCTTCCCGAGAAGAAAACCCACAGATTTGTCGGGGAAAATGATGAGTTCCACGATCAGATCGAAAGTTAAATCTGAGGATTTAGATTGAGCCTCTTTTTTCAGAGAACACAGAAGAGATGCATTCAATTTCGTGAAGAAAAGTGGCTACTGCAGCTATTGCATCGCCATTGCTCTTGTAGTATCGTTCTTGCTAGTAGAGTCTATTACTGCCTTGCCACTTTAATCTCTGAAACATCACAACATCCTACACCTACACGATGTGCGCACACACGGCACTCTCCCATGTTACTTGCACGACAACAACAAAGGAAACGGTAAGTTACTGGTACGTTCTTTTGGTTTTTTGTTTTTCAATTTTTCGCTTCTAATTTTTTTATGGATCACTACTTATTAAACTTATAGATTATAGTTAAAAAACATAAGTCATAAACCGTGACTCAAAATAACATATCCATTAATAGCTCATTAGTGCCACCATTTAGCAATTAGCATTAACTCATTCCACAAGGCTCACGACTCGCTCACAAGGTGGTGGTTCTGTGCACTAAAGGAACAGTTCCTACCGCGGAAATGTACGCACAAACGCGTAAGATTTCCATGTCAGTGACTTCTCCATGGGATTTTCATTTGCACACCGTCACGGAACACGGTACACTTGTCAGCCCCCGGTTGGAGGATGTTTGGAAACACAAGTCTACAAGGAAAAAAAAATGTTCTCACAACATTCGACTCTCTATTCTCTCTCTGAAAATGTAAGAATGCGGCGCCACGAACGACGTGGATAGGATAACAACACGATACACGTTTGTCCATAGGGCTGTCAAAAGAATTTCGAGTCCTGCAAGCCGTTTGAGTTGGACTTATTTTAGACTCGATTTAAGCACAATTTAAATTCTAAATGAGCCAAGGTCGAATAGCTCGTTAGAGTTCGATTCGATTCTAAATATTAATGCATATTAACTCTTACGAGCTTACTAAAATCAAGTTTGAGCTTAAGCTTTTCTATTGTTGAAAATCAGTGCATGTTGAATTGGTTTTTTTCTCTTACCGAGCTTGCTCGAGCCAGACCCGAGCTCGAACTTTTCTTATTGTTGAAAATTAGTAGTTGTTAAATTATTTTTAATTATTATTGAGCTTATTCAAACCCAGCTCGAACTTTGACCGAACCGAGCTCGAATCTAGGTACAGACTCAGACCTTAACTCAGGCTCGCTCAAACTCGACTCAACGTTCTACCGAGCTTGAGCTTAAAAGGCCAGACTTGCTCAAGCTTGGCTCTTTTACATCTCTAGTTGTCACTGTTTTGTAGTGTTATTTTGGACTGTGGCGGATGCTTTTGGCCACGGCTCATAACTTTTATCTGTGTTTTTTGACACCGTAGTAATTACGGAGATACCGATATGGATAATGCACACAAATTTTGGTTTATGAAGCCGTTTAGATAATCTATTTTAACGTTTAGTTTTTTTGACTTTCGGATAAATCAAAATCCAAAAGCCAATAAAAACAGGCCGGTGTTTATGGCACAGGACTAGACAACATGTGCGCATTATACTGCACTGAAGAAAAAAATCACTACTTGTATTGTAGTACTGGTGCATGTAGAGAGGGTGTAGGCGACAATCTCAGCGGAGAAATGCAGAATTGTTCACATGTATGATAATGTACCAACGTTTTTTAAATTTTAGCCTTCTAATACCTGTTTATGCAAAAATTAACCCTCTTTCTGAGCTCAAAAGGTGTGGCAGGAGATACGTGTCACCTGTCGTGTCGCCGTAGCTCAGCAGGAGGCCAGACATGCGGCTAGACAAGCTGGCGCGGCAGAAGGATGGCGCGACGCAGCTGGCAAGCGTTGCCGAGCTAGGGCAACTCGGCAGTAGCCTGCCAGCCGCCCTTGCACGGCAGTCGGCAGGCTGCTGTCGAGCTGCCCTAGCTCAGCAGGCGGGCGTATAGGCACGCAAGGCAGCAGATAGGCGTGTGTGAGAGGGAATCCGATTCCTTACGGTCAGCGGGCAGCGCGCGCGAGGAAATCTTGTTAATGACACGACGTAACATTACATACGTTTTATTCGCACGTTAATTATGTCACGTTCGCGTGCACGTATAAAACACGACCCACAGTCGCATTGCTACCGAGCGAGAGAGAGTGCAGCCAGGGAGGGAAAGGAAAGAAAAGAGATATTTTCTATTAAGCGAGAGCGTAGAGAGGCACCACGGCTTTGATTTACCATACTTCACAGTTGAAAGCGAGAGAAGGTGAGTACATCCCCCACATCTTTTGCACATAGCGTAGAGAGGAAATCATGTGGATGATGGAAATCTTCCTGTACGCAAGAGAAGATGAGAGATACATGACGTCACTGCTTCGTTGGTGGGGATATCGAACTATGAAGAGATGCTTTATAAGTGGAAGTGGGTTCCCAAGAACAAGGGATCATATCCCCAATAATTCTTGCAAAGATGTACCCGTGTCGCCAGAGTTTCCATACCATAGATGTGTGTGACAATCAAAGATATGTCATTCGGTCCACATACCCGAAGAATCACCGGCTAGGCGCACTACACGTACGTCGAAGTTCTTGTAAGCACATATTTGCTATTTCACATATCTCTAACCCACTCCATCCATGTCGGTAGAAAATGGAGCGCTGCTACTTCTTCCAATGGATAGATGGCCCGGATATGTAAAATAGGGCATTCATCAAGCAAGAATACATGCTCAACTACCCGGTGGCGCCTGAGAGATTCACGTGCTAGAAACCTTACACCCCAGATGACAACAGAAAGGACAAAAGTAAGGCTCCAGTGGTCCCCGATGCCCCTGCTGAACGCAAGCTATCCCTAACGGGGACAAATCTACATAACTAACATAAGTTGTAGAAGCTAAGTACTGGGCCTAGGTCACAAGGGTTAACACACGTGCGTGAGAGAAGGGAAAGGCACTGATGGACCCAAATATGTATAACGACTGACTGAAACCATGGCTTTGAAAAGGCGCATATATATCTTAACTTTAGTTAGGGTTAATGATTTGCACATGTTGCCACTTGTATTATACGAGTAGTGAGATAAACATACACATCTAACCAACCCTACGTGCCATGTAATTCACACATTATTGCGAATTGCTTGTGTAGGACCGAAATGGCGACAGAGGGGGGGTGAATGTCGTTTTCTTTAAAAAACGCCCCTGAGAATTTGGAAAATTAATTCTGCTGAAAACTGGAACGCATGCGGTACTAAAAAATTCAGCATAAATCGAGAGTAATCAGTAAAATTTCATTGAAAATATTGCCGTTTGATCGCATGCAAAATGGTCAAAGATTAGCACAAAAATGAACATGAGGCTTCACCCAAGAACTATCCGTGAAATGCTTTGCCGCTGGCCGTGAAGAGCTGAAAAGAAAGGTAGTTTGCAATACTGAAAGTTCTGCCGACAAGGAGAAAAGAAAACTAAAAGTAAGACAAAGCAAAGAGGATCGAGATAGCAGCCAAAAGCAGATCGCAAAGCATCAGATTTCTTCGCCGAGAGCCGTGGAGAAGAAATCAAAAGATTCGGCTTCCTCTTTGGCCGAAAAACAAGAACTGCAGATCGCCTACTACCCCGCTGAAAAATCAAGTTAGTTTCACCGAAATAGTGAATACTTGTGTTAACGGGTACACACAAAGCAAATAAAATGATCAAAACAGAGCGACCTTGCCGTAGCAAACTCGGTGAAATAATAAGAGTGTTTTGTCACGAAAACAGGACATGAATGTTGCTAGTGGCGAATTCTGCACCACTCAAAATAACACAAAATGCCGTGAGCAGATGTCTGCTGCAGTCGCAGACGCATGAAGTTTTTCGGCAGGAAAACCGCATCGCAATCACAGATTAAACCGAAACAAGAGGGGACAAGATGCGTATAAAACTCACCAAAAATTTGAGCGAGAGAAAGACACTTAGCGAGAGAGATCAATCGCCACTAGAGTCGAAAAGCGAAAGAAGAAGTAAGAGAATGAATACAAAGAACAAGCCGGAGACAAAAGAAATCGAACATCACATAAGCCAAAGAAAATTCAAGTAGAGACAAAGAGATGTATGATTTCATTAACACATAGTTTTACGGCCATTTCAATCCATCCTCTCTCTCTCAATCCTCAAGAACACCAAGAGCCTCACATGCTTCTTGGGAGGAACACAACACACACAAGATATGAATAAGCTCTCAAGTGTCCTAAGGGGTATGCAGCCCCCAACACCTATTTATAGCCCTCGGCTAACGGGTCTCCAACCCGTTACGCCGGCTAAACCCTAACGGAGCCGTCTCCGCTTGTGCAGCTTTGCGAAATTCCGTGCCGCCCTCCCCGCACCTTCCGGGAAGCTTCCGCGCTCCTTGCTGTCCACGACTCGCAACCACTTCGAGTCCACGCCGTCTTCGACACATCCCGACCGTTCTGACCTCAGCGCCACCTGCGCCTAGTCCGGTCCACCGTGTCTCGCCACGACTCCGCCTCGACGTCCTGCAGTCACACAGACAAGAAACACGTCAAATAGCACCGCTCGATACATGAAAGCGTAAATAGAGATCAAACACAGCCGAGTCATCAGAATATGCAACCTAAACCCATACGACTAGGTTCGACCAAGTCCGACCGAGCCCGTTACGCCACGCAACGTCTAGGTCCGAACCAACCGACTCAAACTCGACTTTTCTAAACTGATGTCAATTACTCATCATACACAACGGGGTGACCTCCACATGGTCTCTCAGCTTGTCGGCCTACATATGATCCATTACGACAAATGTTTGTAACAATGTATCTTTACTACTTAACATAGGGAATTTGTGGTGGTGGTGCACTTCAAACCCCTTTGCTCCTTCCTAAAAAAATTTCTATTCACACGGATAAAACATAATAGTGTTTCTTAATGTTTATCAAAACACGTGTTTTTAAGTAACTTGCACAGGGAAGTATTTTTAGAAACGAGCTAACCAGTCAGCTAGAGCAAAATTCAAATTAACAACGTATAATTGAAGCAATTTTGAACCGAGTCAATAAGTTTTTTCCCACCTTTGCCTTGCTCCAGCCAAGCCTCCTGTCGTGCCCGCTCGTCCAACCGTGCCACTTCTCTCCTGCTGAGCTACGTCGGTATAGTAGGTGATACATATTGCCTGTCGCGCCTTGAGCTCAGGCAAAGCACCATTCACAACAAAGGGTGCTAGGAACCAAAATTGAAAAAAAAAATTGTTACTAGAGGATCATACGTGTGAACAGTTCAGAAATGCAAGGATGGTGAAGGGGACCGTGCTCATGGGAGACTCAAAGAGGTAGAAGAAGAATCAAGCATGACCAGTGGGTTGATCGCCATTGGCACTTCCCACAGTACTAAAATGATGGGTGTAGCTTGAGTTTTCTTCCGGGTGTTCATGACGAACCAGCTAGCGCCTGTTTGGAAGGCTCCACTGTCCATCGCATTCACATGCTATAACGAACTCGCACGAAGAAGTGCGGTTTCTACTCAGGATATTCTCTCGTCCCCGAAAACAGGGTCTCGTAAAAGCGCGATCTGATCCAGAGAGGAGGCATGTGAACGGCGTACTGTGGTTAATGCATAGCAATGGCAGCTCCAACAACCGGCCACTGATCCATCCAATTCCAAGCATATCCATCGCCTGATATAGGATCTATTCTTTTTTGCTGTGGTTTATGGCTGTTAGCTAAAATTTTTGAATTTTGGCTGATCTGATCCAGAGAGGAGGCATGTGAACAGCGTATTGTGGTTAATGCATAGCAATGGCAGCTCCAACAACCGGCCACTGATCCATCCAATTCCAAGCATATCCATCGCCTGATATGGGGCTTGTTCTTTTTGGCTGCGGCTTATAGTTTTTAGCTGAAATTTTTGAATTTTGGTTGTTTACGGAACAGATTACGGAAAAACAAATACTCATTTGTAATTTTGGCTAGTACAGATGTTAAGCTTTTAACGTGTACTACGTTTAACTTGTAGACCCCGTTTTGAGAAAATACTCCGTTTAAAAGCTAGGTATTGTAGCGGCTGCGAAAAGCCGCTGGCTTATGCACAGCCGAACAGGCCCATGGATCAGATATCATGGCTTTTAACTATTGTCTAAATTCTTTAATTTTTAGCTAAAATGATAATATAATGACTGATATTTTTTCCTAAAATATTCAAGAAAACAATAAAAAAAATACTATTTTATTGCTACATATAATAACAAAAATCATACCTGTTTAGAACGAGACCTTGGGGCCTACTCAAAAGAGCTTTTTTGAATGGTTTATGGCTAAAAAGTATTATAGTTAGCTGAAAAACACTGTAACTGACGAAGACTTATTTGGCATATAAATTTAAAAATATTTAAATGAAAAAACACTGTATCTGACGAAGGTTTATTTGGTATAATTAAAATTAAAAATATTTAAAAATAGAAAAATGTTAGCCTATCACGTATAATGCAAACAAATACGAGAAAAAAAATAACCGGCAAAAAAGCTAAAAAAAGCTAAAAGTATAAAAAAAGATGAAATTTATAAATAGTACAAAATAAGCTAGAAATCAGAAACTCATGTTAAAACAAGCGGGACGCTTGAGCTGAGTCGGCGCATTAAGCTGGGTAGCTCACAAAAAGCTAGAACTGACGGTTTCTCGCTGGCATTCCTGCCTCCAAGCATGTCAAAGGGAAGTTCGCAACGATTTCAAATGAAAAGAAGCCATGTTTTTACGCGTAGCATCACCCGTCATTTTGCTACATTTTATAAAATGTTAAGGAGAGGGCGAGAGCAACAGGTAAAAAGTTGTGTAACGGTCATCTCGGACACAAAAAGGCAAGCGAGATCAGATTATGATATCACGTTTCTCCCCTCAAAAGAACCAAAAGGCTGACGTGACCGACCAGTGTGTTTGTACTTTGTAGTGGCGCTAGCACTCACCAATCACCACACTTCATAAGCTAGTTCCAGGAGTAATTTATTTCAGTTTTAACCGAAGCGAGCGTTACTAGGCGTGTAGGACACATCTCCCAGCCTCCCCAAAGCAAAAGTTTTAATCGAAGTGGTTTCTTTGGAGCTATAGTTTATAGTTTAAAATTTTGAATTCTCATTATTTGTGTAAGACAGTACACATAAAAAATAGTTATGTACAATTTTGATGGATACAGCTAAACTCGATATATTTTTTACTATAATATTTTATAACCGAGAAATATTGTATATATAAGTAGAAAAATATTACACACATAGAAAAATCTAAGTGCTTTGAGTCAAAAACACTCGAGTGTTGTTTAGCCATTTCTTAAAAAAAAGTAAAATGGTTAATAGTTATAATTTGGATTGGAATCTCAGCGCTCAAGCTCCCCGTCTCTGCTCCTTTTGAGAACGGCAGATATTCCAAGTTACTACCAATCAATGAATGTACTCAAGGATTCAAAAGAAATACTAAGAAAGGCTTGATGATTAATGCTAGTACAAATTTCTTGTGAACCTCACAGTGCAAAGCCCCTGCTCATGTGCTGCAGTGAATTTTTGCATTATTCATAGCTTTTTGTTTCGTCTTTCATGATAGCCACCGCCAGCATATTTTTTATATTTTTAATTTTTAAATTTAATTATGAGACAACAACTAAAGCCGCTGATGAACATGCTTCTGGAAGAATTCTCCAAGATCAGAAATGTTCTTGGGGGAAAAAGAAAATCATTTTCCTGGCTGGATTCTTCAGAAGCAAGCAAGCACATGGCAGGAAAGCCAGGATCAGAGACACTGGAAATACTAAACAAAGTTGCACCGTCCTCCCATACTTTTTGCGGCTTTGGTAGATTCTCTTAAAAATGTACTTCAAAAGCCATTATGCAAATTTACATACGTAGTCCCTACATTCTGCTACCAAACTACGGCCGAATTCTTTTAGGCTTAAAATTAACTTATACTTATACTGTTTACAGTAACTAAATTTTAAACAATATGTTTATTTAAGATAGGATCAATAAAAAAATTATAGTAAAAATATATTAAGTTCAATTGAACCGGCCAAAATCGCATGCAACTATTTCTCTCTACGTACTACCTCTCGCGAAGAGCCAGAATTTAAATATTTAAACCATAAACCATTAACTATCAGCTCAAAAAACCTACTCTACAAGTCTGACTCAATGGAAATGGATGGGGGCAGTATGATTTTAGATAGTGCATTGAGGTGCTATGGGGTTGAATGGCTATGTTGATCATCAACAGCATGGGATATCCAACTAAAACAAAATTCCTAGCATTAACTTGGAGCTGCTCAGATCAACCAAAGGAAGCCCAATGAAGCTCATTTCAACGTGGCAGAACTGCAGGACTACTGGAGGCAGTCAGTTGATTTCAAAGAATAATTCTATAATCATTCTAGGAAGAAAGTTGAGTAACACAGCCAAAATCCCTACAATGCCTATCAAAATCAACTGAACTAGACAGAAAGTATGAAACAGAAGCCTATGAGAAGCCATTCAAATTTCAAAGCCACAGGCCACAGCAGGAGTTTCCCTAATTATTCAGTTCGATGAAATGTGGAAGCAAGGTAAAGTAAAAATGACAAGCAAAACCAGAATACATTACTACTCTGCAAACAGCAACATGCAATGAACCACTAGCAGCAAGTCACATCACAACACAGCAAAGGGGAGCAGGAAAGAACGAAGACACTTAATCAAGTGGATTACAACACTAACATATAGAGTACCAGCATATGGAGAATGAATAGAATACACAAAAAAAGGAGGGAAAACAAGAAGAATTTTCAAGAACTCAGACTAAATAATATAATAATTGAATAACCAGAAATAACTGTGATACAAAAGGAAGAAATAGCACTCAAATTTTCTTGTTCTAAGCTTATTTCTGACTGAATTTAACTGAACTGAACTCATGCTTCTCTCTATACATCCCACATATATCCCTGCACCTACAAATCCTCCTGTGTCCGTCTCAAACTCTCATTATTCACAACCCAATTAGCCATCAATCCATACCCCAAATTCTCCAAAGCCCCATCCATCCACCTCCAATCCCTTTCGACACGCAGACGGACACCGACGAATCATAATCCAGAAAATTGTGTGCAACTTACAACTCTCTTCACGCCTGTAGCCATCAATCAAGAACACTAGTAGCTAAGCATGACAATGACCACGTACATTGGTGAATTTGCTGTCCATTGCCGGAGGCGAGAGCAAAACTAACCATGTATTCCTTCAAATATCCTTCCTTTTGAGAATCTATCAATGCAACGGAGGCGGTGGTGGCGATCCATATGCAAACCAGGGGACGGGTGGCAACGGGCCGGGGAAATACGGCGGTGGCGGTGGCAATGCTGGTGTTGGCCCGCAGGGTGGCGGTGACGGTGGCGGCGGCGGCGGCAGGGGGCATGGTGGACGCGAATGTGGGGCAGGCGGGGGTGGAGGTGAGTGGTAGACCGGCGCAGGTGGCGGCGGTGATGGCGGAGGAGGGATGGCGGCGGTGGTGAAGGCGGAGGTGGTGATGGTGGTGGCGGAGAAGGTGGCGGTGGAGATGGCGGCGGTGGTGAAGGCGGAGGAGGTGATGGCGGCGGCGGAGAAGGCGGGGCGGCGATGGTGGAGGTGGAGAAGGCGGAGGAGGCGATGGTGGAGGTGGAGAAGGCGGAGGCGGTGATGGTGGTGGTGGCGAAGGCGGAGGCGGGGATGGAGGCAGCGGCGGCGGCAGGGACGGGACGAACGGCTTGCACTGGAACGCGGCGCAGTTGACGGGCGGGCGGACGTAGAACGCGGCGCACTGCTGCGGCGACCGCTGGGCGGGGCGGTTCGGCAGGCAATTCCTTCGGTCGCCGTCCGGCGGCACGACGCGCGCGCACGCCGGCGGCTCCCCTGTGAAGAAGTTGTACGCGAAGGTGAAGTTCTTGAGGCGCGGCAGCTCGCACACGGCCTGCGGAATCGCCCCGGAGAGCAGGTTGTGCGCGACGTCCAGCTGCTCCACCTTCCTCAACCCGGCAATCTCCGGCGGCAGCGGGCCGGCGAGCTCGTTGAAGCTCACATCGAACACCGTCAGCTCCCGCAGCCGGCCGATCTCCGGCGGCAGACAGGAATTGAGCCCGTTGTTGATGAGCAAGATCTCGTTAAGCGTGCCGGACATGTTGGCGATGCTCGCTGGGAGGCAGCCACCGAAGCTGTTTTGCGCGAGGACGACGACGGAGACCGGCGAGTTGCCGAAGTTGTCCGGGAGCTGGAAGCGGAAGCGATTGTGGTTGAGGAAAATGGCATCGAGTGGCTTGTCGAAGAGCTGGCTCGGCACGCCGCCCTCGAACTCGTTGAAGCGGAGGTCGAGGAACCTGAGCGCCGCCATGTCGAGCACGACGGTGGGGAAGGGCCCCACGAAGCGGTTGTTGCTGAGGTCGAGCTCGTGGAGGAGGCGGAGGCGGCGGAGCGTGGACGGGAGGACGCCGCAGAAGCGGTTGGAGTTGAGGTGCAGCAGCGCGAGGTCGGTGAGGAGGCCCAGCTCCGGCGGGAGGTACCCCGCGATGTCGCCGTGGTTGAGATCAACGCCGGCGACGGCGAGCACGCGCCGGTCCCACGGCAGTGGCGCGCAGAAGACGCCGGTGTAGTTGCACACCCCGGGGCCCACCCAATCGGCGGTGAGGTTCTTGGGGTCGGAGAAGATGGCGCGCTGCTTCCACGTCTGCAGCGCGACGTACGCGTCCCGGAGCCGAAGGTTCGGGAACCTCCACGCGGGGTCCACCGCCACCGCCGCCGGACGCCCCTCGCCGCCGCCTCCGCCGTCACCAGAAAAATCCAAGGCCGCCGCCCCGCCACCTCCGCCGCCGCCGGCGACGGCGGAGACAACGAGCAGTGCAAAGACGAGCTCTTTCATCTCATCCCCGGCGCAATGGCGATATTTTTGGGGTGGTTTCTTGGTGCAGAGGAGACTCGCGAGAGAGAGGAGTGCGGAGAGTCTCGGAGGTGGAGGAGCCAACTATAAGGCACCGATGTAAGAATATTTTTCGTAATACATTTTTATATTATCTATACATATCACTAAATTTGATATATATAATAAATTGTTTATACAATTATCTATAATAGTCACATATAATTAATATATTAACTATATATAGAAAATCATCTATAAATTCGTTTATTAAATTATGAACATCATCTTTCGCTTTTTTTTCTCTCATTTACATCACCTAAAATCTTATATAACATAGTTTTATATCATTATACATATCATAGACGCAGAGAGAGACTAAGCACAACAAAGGCGAGGAGGAAAGTGGGCCCAGGGGTGCGTGTGGTATTTCCCGTGTGCGTGTGGGCGGGTACGTGTAGCGGGGGGCAGCGGGCGGTGGGGTAGGGCCGGTACGCGTGCAGAGGCGGGCGGGCGCGGCGGAGGATTTATTTATGGGGTCCCCCGCGTTCGTCTCCGGATTTGTGTCCGATTATTAGCGTCGAGTGTGAGGCGTCTACGGGTTCGGCAGTGTGAAGGAGGAGAAGAAAAAAGGGCTAATTGGCCAGGGTGAAGGTTTGAATTCAACCTTGGGCTCGTATCCGCGCGTCCAGTTCAAACTCCGGAACACTAGTGTATGTTGAGAGGGAGGGGACCGTGAGCACCGAGCCGTGTGGGAAAAAGTAACAAAAAGAAATTAGAAAAAGTAAAAGGTTGCTAACATAAAGTATTCCCAGAGTTGTTGCCAATAGCAAGAAAACGATTTTCCATGTTATGAATCCCAACAATGGGTTAAAGCATTTTTTGTCTTGAGCTATATCGGATCTTAAATCTATTTACTCATTTTATTGGTTGTGTTTTGTTTGCTGTCAACCCATGTTGAGAAAAATATAGTGCATGAGCAATAGGTAAATGACCAATAGTAAATGACAACAAAACAAAAGAAGAAAGAAAAGAATAATAATAACAGTGCATGAGCAATAGTAAATGTTGGGAACGATCTCTTGGTAGGCGATTGAGTTGTAAATGGACGACTACACCTATTATGATTCAAATATTGGTACTGGGCTTTACGCATGTGTGAGTGTGCTTCGGTAATAATTTTGTTAGGTCGCAGATTTATCTTCGACCTCTATTTCTAGGCATGCGCTAAAGGGACATATTCATGTGTGTGGCATAGATTAAAAACCGGATAGGACTGACAGTTCAACCAAAAACCAGACCCAATGCTAGGTACAATCTGGTTCAGACTTTGGTTCATTTTCTAAAAATGGGTGGAAAATAATATTTTATAGTAAACCGCTCTGTCAATGGTCCAACCGGCAAACCCATGGACTATACGCATCGGTAGTTCACTGACCGGTCTGGCTTTTAAAACTATGGTTCATGATGGTATGTGTGGACGTGCGTCTTGCTTATAATTAGAAAAAAATATAAATGATTCTGTACACATGACTGACTGACACAGTGAGGCTGTTGAATTGGTCAAAGAGGAATTAAGGGAGGTCAAACTAACCTATCTATCTATCCAAAGTACCAAACCAACCACGTAAAATAAATCGCAAGACTAATAAACAAACCTATCATATATCTATTAGATTTGCTCATGTTGCATTTGTTTAAAATGTACGTTTGTGCTCCTCATCTTGTATAAAAAAAATGCGAAATTAACGTAAATGGAAGAGAAGGGACACGGATGCCTTAAACCTCTGTGGTTTTTGCATCGGGAGAATTCTCTCATTTGATCAAATAACCACATGTACAACTAGCGAATTTCTTATTTGATATTTCCAGCCTGTAACCAAGGAAGACAAATAGGAAACGGATTTCTCATTTGGAATTGTCACTTTGTAGCAAACAAATATTACGACATGTGCGGAAATAGAGCTGCGGAAGAGACAAATAAGTGATATGTTCTAATCATCATCATATATTACACCCGGGAAGCGCCCCGATAGCCCTGCCACCTCAGCTTCTTTATGAAAAAACATTCCGGATTTTGCGAATCACGTTTAGGTCCTTGGTTTTTGCAAAAAGACCCCTGCCACATTTGTTCCCCAAAAAACCCCTCTACTTCTTCGAAATTGCATATAGGTCCTCTGCATTTCCATGAAGGCCCTCCTTTTTGCAGGATAGCACCCCACGTTTCCAAAAATTACATACAGATTCTTGATTTTATATAGAAAAACCCTTCGCTTTCTCTAAAAATACATATAGGCCCTCACTTTTTTAGATAATCCCCTCTTATGAATTTTTGTCTCTTGTACTTCGGTCGCATGGTAGCTAGCGTGTCATGGCACCGCGCTTATGCTGCTAGTACTATATTACACGGCGAAGAAAATGCTGCAACCCCAGCTCGCCACATTAGCCATTTTACGGAAAAGTCCCTCTTTTTGTGGAATTATGTACAAATCCTTGCGTAATTATGGATGGGTCCTTGCTTTTTTAGAAAAATCCTCCTATTCTCTATAATTATGTACGGATTCTTACTCTCAGTTTTTCACATACAGACCCTATATCTATGTTGACAAAGTTTTATAAGATTTTATGTCTAAATTTTATGGTGTTTTATGAGATTTTATAAAGTTTTAGAAAATTTTATACCTAAGTTGACTAACTTTTACGAAGTAGGTTCGAAACTTTTGAAACCTTATGAAACCCGATAAAGCTTGCCTATACCGTTAGAAACTTTTCTAATGGTATACCGTGTGCTAACCCTTCCATTATACGTGGAGGGCAAACCATATACTTCCCCACAAGCCTCCATACGCATCATTCAGTTTTGAACAAGCCATCAATGTGACTACAGCAATACACTATTTGGTACGCAGTAGAGAAACAATTCCACGAGATAGAATATGTAGCTGTCACTGGACAGAGGAGACAACCCTTGTTGTGTTTTCCGCAAGCATGTGAACAAACCATTCAATTTTGATCGAACTATCCATGTGAGCACTTAGGGGGATGCTGTCGAGGCAAATATGTGAAACATCAGAATATTTGTTACGGAATTCACCAGCGTCCGGACGTTTGATCCAAATGCTAGTATCGTACGGTCAATCGCAGTATTTTTCTTCCATGTGTAATATTTTTCGTTCAGTATATGTAACAAAAAAATTTGATAAAAATCTCAATGTTGCACACATAAAAATAAAATATTGCACATATGAAATCAACAATGTTGCACAAATAAACACCTACCTCCATGTGTAGCCAGAGACGTGCACGTTCCAGGTGGCGCGGTCTATGACGGACATTCGGTTGAACACCTTGCGGGCGTCAGTGGGGTGGTGACACTTGGCATACATGTTGGCAAGGGCAGTGACGACGAGGGCCTCGGTAAGGTGGGTATGGACGGCGTGGCCGTTGGCGAGGTCGGCACGAACACAGAGCTCGAGGGGGGAGGTGAAGGAACGGAGGACGGGGCGCCCGCCGCGGAGGACATGGCGTAGCAATACCATTTGTTACCTAGGGCTGTTTGTTTGTTGTAGATTACGAGAAGCGGTGGTGAGTATCAGCTAGTCGAGAATCTGGGAAGCTGGATAACCCCGACTTCGGCTACTAGTTCATTTTCCGGATTACGGAGAGGCTACTTAGAATCGGATGAAAATCTGAATTTGTTTGTTTGGTGATTCTAGGGTAGCTGCGATTCTTGAAACAAGCAGCCCTAGTAGACAAAAGAGACGTATCCAAGCTACTATGTTTTTCCCCCTCAAATATACGTGTGCGCCAACCAAATTTGAATAAACTATCCATGTAATCAGTATCGTAAATATATGTGGTATTTGATACGACGACAAAGGATATAAATGCATGATCCGTCTACATATAATATACGTTTTAATTTCGATATAGACCGTCCAACTTGAAATGCTATCAAATCGATCGTTTTTTTTGGGAGGCCATAAGAGACGTATCAACAGCGAGTCAAGGAAAAAAAGTACGTACCCATTATCGATGGACGGAAAAGAAAAAAAATTGTAACGGTGTATGTTTGCTTCGCTCGCCTTCGTATATGTAGAGTTATAGACCGTCTAATTTTAAAACAAAGTAGCGATGGAAACGTCCTTATGCAATGCTCTTGACGGTGCGACGAGCCAAACCCCACCGTTGCGCGCGTGGCCACGCCCGTTACCACGAGGCCGCGTCACTTTCCATGCAAGATGGGGTGACGCGACGCTAATCCACGTGCGAAGCGGAGCGGAGGCGGCGGCCTGTGACAGTGGGCCCCACGACGTATAGGAGGCTGCGGGGCGGGGCCGGGCCCACTGCAGCCGCGCCGCGGCCCGTGAGTGGGCCCCACTGGCTGCAGTACTACTTGCGGGAGATGGAATGGGAATGGCCCATCAGCAGGGGCTCAGCGATTCCAGAACGGGGTCGATTAATCAGCGATTGAACGGGCGATTAAGCACTAAGCCTGGTTAAAGAACCCCTGCTAAGCTGCCGATTTAAATGCCGATGGATTCTTTTGGGCTGTGGTTTTCAACTTAAAATTTTAAATTCTACCTGTTCTAAGAGAGTACGGAGAAATACTCACGTGCAATTTTAACCGATATATATGAAGTCGGAATAATATCTATTACAATTAATTTGTAGATTTTATTTTAAAAAACTCTTTGTTTAAAAAGATAGCTGCCGTAGAACGTCGATCAACTGACGCCACCTAAATTAAGTCAGAAGTCAAAAAACTTAAATCCAAATGAACGTCGATCAACTGAAGCCAAAAGAACCTACCCTACGGCTAACGACGCTACGTGTTGACACCATTACAGTCTACAGAGGGCGGTTGACATGGTAGCTAGGGTACTGTTTTGTAGCCTTCCCTAGCGTTAGGCCATAGGAGTCATTTAATGCGAATCCTTGCAATCCTCCAGGCCACCGGCCGGCACAACCTCAGATCTAGCCATGTCTCGGGGTCAACTGTGAGTTACGCGCGACCCTCCGAACTATTCACGTATCCATGCCTCTATCAACATTTTTTTCGAAAATGACCTCCAGTTCCTCGTTTTTGCTAAATTAGATCTCTCTTCGAGCTCTAAAGCTACCATAGCTCAGCAGGAGATCAGATATACGGTTAGACGAAGTGGCGTGTTAGGGCGCTGTCGCCACGTGGGAGCAGGCACAGCTGAGCTAGCCTTACGTGGTAGGCGTAGCTCGCTACCCTTGCGTGGCAGCAGGCCAGTCGTGCTGGCACGATATGGCAGCTGGCCGATATTCCCGTGTGACGCACAACACGACATATTGAAATTTTATATTCTACGATCATACATTCATACGATGTTTCATGTTTGGCTATAATACTATTGCGTCAATTAAAAGAATGTTGTACAAAATTTGCGTAAACTGCTCTCTAGATGGTTCATCCGATGTTGAGTTAAATGATCTAAGGAAAGAAAAGTGTTATGCAATTGACTTTATCGATAAACCAATGAGAGCTATGGAGATCTTTGAGTTTGTCGAGAAGCGGATTGTTATCCTAATATTTCTATTGCTTATCGGATTTTATTTACTATGAAGGCGGAGCTGGCAATTTTAAGAAGCTTTTCAAAGTTGAAATTGTTGAAGAATCATTTAAGGTCAACAATGTCTCAAGAGAGGTTAAACGGTTTGGCAACTTTATGTATTGAGAAGAATTATTGGATGAGGTTGATATCAATACCATCATCAATGACTTAGTATCTAGAAATGTTAGAAGAAATTTTAAGGTAATATCTATAAACTCCTTGATATGAATTTTCTTTAATACATAATACAATTTGAAGTGTTTGTTGGTAAACGTGATTATATATATATATATATATTGTTTATATATATATATATATGGCTATATTTATAACGCACAGCAGATATTTAGATCTCATCTAATGGTTTACTTATTTTCATGTTTAGTGGATCGGGCCCTAAAATCCCAAACTACGGCCCTGGTCGTACAGTTGGTGCGGTGCGTCGTCAGTGGTCGTCAAACGTCATAGACGTATGCCAGTGCATTCTAGCGCATACACTCGGTTCTACTCTATCAGTGATCGTGCATGACGACAGAGCTACTTACCCAAGGAAGAAGATTTTGGTTCGTGAAGAAAGAACTCTACCGGTGTGGCGCTCTGTACGCTGTGGTTAAAGGCTATAGTTGGAGTTGAGGTGTGTTTATTCGTGGATTTTTATGGTTTGGTTATGTAACCTGCGGTGCTTTAATATAGCTGTATTGACCGCAGGAGTTCCTTCAAAGCTTTTAAAAAAAATGAAAAACAAGGCTCAATTTGTGGTGCAGAGAACACAAGCTTTGCTCCAAAGAAAAAAGGCAAAAACAAAAAAACAAAAAATATCAAGCCTAAAAAGCCGGGCGCGTCCAAGAAGTGCCAGTGAGCCATTAGCTGGAGCCCTCTCCTCTGCTCTACGCAATCAACCTCCTTTTCATCATCTCAAATCTCCCTTTCATCTATTTTTGCATTAACTTCCAGACATACGCACGCCACATAAACGGACACACCACATCTGTGAGATATATATATATATATATATATATATATACCTCTAATATACTACCTAAACAAACTTGAAATACTCCTTTATCACTTTATACATTTGTATACTAATTATAAGATACTCCAATATGAACCACACGAAAAACTTGTAAAGAAGTTCATAGTTTTTATATTTTGTAAATATATATAAAAAGGAGTATCGAAAAAATATACATACCATCGAAAATTGTTCATACCACCTAGATGGTCCTAAATACTTGTATACTACACGCATATATATACGCGAGATACTCCTACACCGAGAGTGTAGTACACCGGGTGTAGGAAAGAGGCTTAGTGTAGTCTTCAACTTTTGTTGTAGGTCGATCGGCGAGTTGCTCGTGGCACTGGCCTGCCTATCTAGAACAGCGGCTGTAGGCAGCCACATATTGGAGTATGACTACATAGAATGGAGGCTATGGACATATATATGTGCCTCCCAACAAAACAAGGGTGACGTGACGACGATCTCTCGTCCCTGGTGGCACGCACGGCGACGCCGAAAGACGATTAATCTCGTAACGTTTTCTGGACAAAAGCCCGTCGAATATCCCACCATCATATATGTGAGCAGAAAACGACGTATCGAGGGCGCCGCTGCTCCAGCTGCTTGAACTTAATTCCCTACAGGTCCCGGGCACGGGACGCATCCGTCTTTTGCTGTGTGCGCTGTCCCCGGAGAGGATGGACGCGGTTGCCGCTGCCCTCTTGCGTGCAGGGATGGGCAAGAAGAGGAAGATGTGGTGGTCGTAGGTGCCAACTCGGCATGGCGAGGCAGGAAAAAAAGCGAATAACAGCAGCGCGCAACAGCTTCCTCCAGCTACAAATGCAGCCATGCAGGGCTTGCATTTAAGCAAAGGAAGTAGAAAGCACTATACTGCTAGCACTGCTGCTCTATACGCGCTAGCAGATAGCGGTGAGTGCTGCCTGCAAAAGTGGAAGCCAACGAGAATACCTGTCTCCACACATAGAGGACTCAAAACTCCGTGGGGTCACCTGTCGTAAAATTTTTACAGCGCTTATTTAGAATACAGGAATTTTACGGAAGTTTTTACATAAAACAGCTGAATTCTCACGGGAAGCGAAGAGATTCCAGCTACCTACCATATTTCTGCGATAATCTTTGGCTCCAAACCGGAAATAAAAGGATTATTCTTTTGCGAAAATACTCTGTTTAAAAGTTAAGTACTATAGCAAAAGCTAAAAACCGTTAGCTTCAGCCAAATCATTCGGTGGTTTGGCTTTTCAGCTTCCAAAGCCAAAAAGAAGGCTAGCTCCGGGCCACCTCAGATCAGAGCAGAGCCGCACGCGTTATTGGCGGTGGCACGCTGCGCCTACAGCGACGGCGCATCCGAACCGAACCGCACCGAAGTTGGTTATTAGATGGACAGACGGTGGCACGCGTCTAGCGGACGCACATGCAATCGCGTGCGTGCGCAGAGCAGTAGACAGGTGGTGGCGACTCGCCGAGGTGGTCCCAGGGGCCATCGGCCGCGGAACATGGCGAGCCGTCGTAGGAACAGACTGGTGCCGCTCGTTTCGGCTTGATTTTGTCTTTTGCTGGTTTCTTTATTTTCTTCGAATTTATTTGTATTGTTTGTGATGGACTAAATTATTTTTTATTTTTAAAAATTTTAAAACGTCAAAAAGGCACCAATAATTACAATAAAAAACCATAAATCAGTTTATATAAGCCCAAGTAAGCACAGCCTGGCGGCTCGTACTCACGACCACCCTGGGCAGCATGGTCAGTGCAACCAAACCAGATCACGCGACATTACTGGTACGTGATATAACCGCCTTTTGTCCGTACGATCCATACATATACCTACATCTGACGTGCCGGATTAATCACTACGATATATAACCAACCAAGCATGTAAGCGCCCACGCACCACACACATCTCGAGCGCGTCTCTATAATCTCACAGAATCAAGGACGTTATTAGAGTGGCAACCCAAAAATAAGCCGATGTACCGTAGAGGAACCGCGTCCCCGCAGCACTAGAAAGAAGGGAAGAGCCAGTAATCATCGCCAAAATGTGGGTGATGCCGTGACGGGGAAGAGAGGTGTGCATATGCTGCAAAGCCTGCTAAGGATCATCACGGGATGTTCTGTGCCCAAGACGGGCCAGGAAGAGCCAAGCAGAACGGGAACATGACACAGCTCCGGCTCCAATTCGATGGGATAAATCTCGGAAATTCCAAGCGTCCCAGGAAGACGATGGCTAACAGGTGATTGAGCAGCCCAGACAGGCAGTCCGTGACTGCCGTGACTTCGTAGTAACCAAGTTTTTGACCTAGACTCGCATCACACACGGTTTTGAGTTTTAGAAGTCATTTAAAAAAATAGATTTGAGAAGTGGTTTGAAGAAACTATCTGATTTGTTTTGGTCTTCGGAGGGGCTAAAGCCACAAAAAAAAAAGCCAGAAAAGAATATGACCGTATTAGTAGGCTGTAGCAGCGGTGGTACAGTTGATCAAAGCAGGCACGGGTCCCCGCCGTAAGACCCGCAGTAATTGAGGATGGCAGATGCTTCCTATTAACTCGCATCGGGTCCGTCAGAATCTGTTAATTGGCGTCGGCTGGTGCTGGCTGCTGAGAAGAGAACGCGGCGCAGTGGGCCGCTTGGTCGGAGACTCGGAGAGTTTATGGGGCTACAAGAAGTAGGCTCCTTGAGTGCATGAACATGTCAGTGTGGGACGAGGTGAGAACTCACCTTAAAATAGGGTAATGATGCGAGCTCATTAGCTGAGCTGAACATCGTCCCATCGCTATATAGGATGTCTCGAGAAAAAGGAGTCCAATGGGTTTCACATATTTCTGTTTCATGGGATGGGAAAACAAATAGGGTAATTGAGGTTTTGAAAAGCAAAATTGAGTGATTTATAGGGTTGTTAGCGTGAAGTTCTTGTTACCTGAGAACAGCTTTTTTCCACGAGGAAGGGAAGCAAACATCAGATCCGTTGGTTTTGATTCCTTCTCATTGCACTTTTACCATCTCTTGATGAGGTCTTTGTTTCTAAACACCATCTCTTTCTCTGACCGGGCATATCTGACGAAAAGCAGGTTCATAAATTCAGCCATGTAAATATAGACCTAAGAGGAGATGAAGACATGAGAAAGTTGAATGCTTTAATGCAACAAAGAAATCCAAAAAACATAACTCGTACACACAAAACATAGGCCATATTCTCCACGCTGATTGCGTGCGAGCATAGAATGGAAAATTGATGATGTTGCAAATGCAAGCCCTTTGGTTATGGCTCAATGCAAAAATAGATAGATCCGTCACCAAAGCCAAGCTGTATGAGAAGGATAATGTTTTCAACGAGGACAACTCAAACTATGCAGTTCAAATATGAATATTGTTAAGGGTATTCAGGTCATTTCCTATTATTTAGGGTTTAGGTCTTTATATGTTTCTTGTACTATATATATATATATATATATGCCCTATAGGCTATTACAATACAACAAGCTTCCTTTATATTAACATGGTATTAGAGCCTAGATTCTCAACCTAGCTCCTTAACCAGCCGCCGCCGGTCACCACCACTGTCGCCCCCGGGAGGAGTGTGCTCCACTCCCAGGGGCGGACACCTCCTTCCGCTTCTCGCCGAAGCGCCCACACACGCGTCTCCTGGCCACCCATCTCCCCCGCTCCCCTGCCTGCCGCCACATCCAATGGCGATGGTGAGAAGGGCGCCGATGGTGCCACTGAGGGCTGGGCGAGGCTTCCTCCCTTCTGGATGCGACGACGTGCTTGGGGATGCCGCCTTCTTCTCTGTCATTGACTGCCGAGCGGGCGCCCCACTGGTGCTTCCTCGCTCGCTTGCCATCAGGAGGATGCTGAGGAGATGGGTGGCCTGGCCGTTTGGCCGATTGGAGAAAAAGGTCGTTCGGCCAATTGGAGAAAAAGGGGAGAGAGAAAGGATGAACAAAAGTGATGATGGAGCTGAGGATGTTAGAATCCGCTGCCTTTGAGTTCTTTTTATTTTACGTCTTCCATTGCCTCCATCCAAATCCGTTGTTATCGCTCTATCAGTTCGTCAATGCCATGCGAGTCCATAAATTTCTTGTCAGTCAGCCGATTGCTTTGCTAACCACAGTTCATCCCCTCGGATGAGTGTGGTCATCTCCTTCTTTTCGCATAGCCGCAGCCGCCGCTCTTCTCTTTGAGCCGCTGCAGATTGTAGAAATCTTCATGATGCCGCCGCCGCTTCTCTTTAAGCCACCGCCCCGAGTTTCTAAGGCCGCCGCGTTTCTTCTGTACCGCACCTTCGTTGCGCTTTTTGTGCATAGCGTCGCCACCGTCTCGGGCTTCGATTTGTGCCGCTATGCTTCTATCCCCTTCTTCGGCTTGATTTGATAGCTCTCTCTACTTATGTCACCTTCCACATCCTCTTCATCGTGTTACCGTGATCGACTTTATTCCCGCTTACCTCTACCTTCTCGGCCCCTGCACTTTGTACTTTATGGGCTGCTGCACGATTTCGGATGGGAGGCGATCTTTCCTACACAATTTTCCAAGAACTGCACGCTTTGACGATAACTTCAAGACTTGGACTTTGGATTTTTCCTATTTTAGTGTTAACCCTTTTCAAATGTAATGCTATTGCATACGTCTTACATTTGAGGGGGTGTTAAGGGTATTTAGGTCATTTCTTATTGTCTAGGGTTTGGATCCTTGTATATCTCTTGCACTATATATGTGTCATATGGGCTATTGCAATACAACAAGCTTCCTTCATATTAACAAATATGTGATAAGAAATACCCTCCTGTTAGGGAGCAGCTATATATATCATATATGGTGTATAGCTAGAAAATGAATAGGGCAGTCTTATGAATCAAGGGGGCAAGATGGCTGGGTAAGTTCAAGGAGGCTCTCAATCTTGCACACTGACCTACATAAAAGGACTGGTCTGCCTTGAGTATAATTTGAGTTCTTTTTTCATGACAAAATTGGGCAAGACTTTGGTTTTTGCAGGTAAACCAAATGTGTTTACTGAAAACATGAACAACTTCAACTTTTTTGGACTCAAAAGCATGAGGAACAACTAAGAACTAGTTGAAACAATTTGCTTGGATAACAGTTCAAGTCCATGCGGTCATGCAAATGGAAGATTCTTTCGATGTGCTCTGAAAACTAGTGTATGTGGCTACAACCAACTATTTGAAGACTCAATAAGGCAATGAACTGCAAATTCAGCAATATTCAAGCCCCGCCATGATCTTGTTAAAATAATTTCTACCATCTACTTGGATCCTGTGTCATCAGTTCATCACTCAATTAGGTACCATAGGGTATGAAACTGCTTCTGCGGGTAATAATGGTTATTAAGGCGTCGAGATATCGGCGATATCTCGTCGCCATATCGCCGTGGCGGACCGGAGGTCCATGCCGTTCGGACGGCATGGAGGTGCGCCGTATCTGCCGCAGCCGGATCCGCCGTCACGGCGCCGTCACCGCCGCCGGATCCACTGCCTCCGCCGTCGCCGCCAGATCCACTACCTCCTCCACGACTGCCGTTTGGGGGCGGTGGAGAGTGGTGGCGGGAAGAGGGAGCGGCCGTCGGCAAGCTGGCTCGGACTCGTCGGCGCCAAAGGTGGAGATGACGGAAGGAGAGAGAAAGGCAGGGGGCGAAGCCACGAAGGAATGCGGAGCGGCCGGCCAGTTATAAGGGGGGTTTTGATATTTTACAATTTAGCCCTTATATTTTCTAAAATTGCAATAAAATCCTTCTCCCTTTATATTTCTTCTGTTTAGGCCCTCCGAAAGTCCGATATTGTTGTGGCTACTTGTGTGTATGGCGTCGCCACGTCGCGCGCCATAAGCGATATTATTGTGTGAAGGTGGTGAGTCGCCGCGTCTCGCCGCACCGCCTTAATAACCATGCCGGGTATGACAATGCCATTTGCAGTTTTATAAGCAGGTTTCTCAGGTTGAAAAATAATTTTCTGTTTTCACCGCCCAAAATGGAAAGCCTCAATGCTTAGGTTGTTACCTAGAAAGGTGAAATTTTCACATCATTATCCGCAACTGAGAGAAAATCCCACTGGTCATATTCTACTACTCGTACGAAGCATTAGCTGAGAGTGCGTGCATGGAATGCATGATACATGGAGCGAAAAGCACAGTTATTAGAAGAAAAGAAAAGTAGGCCAAGACAGAAGGTCAGGGCGAAGGTATTAATTTTGGGAAGGAATCCAACCTAACCTGGCAAGGTACCCCATTGTGCCAGCTATTTTTGAAGCCAGGCCAGCAGCACTGCAATGTACTTTGGTTGTTTGTCTCTTGAGTCCAGTCACCACCAACTCCACTGTGCTTTGGTATATCCTAGCTTGTGTACTGCCTGTCCAGGAGCCATTTAGCCAATGACAACCCAAACAGCATATGAAATGATTTAGTCCTCTTCATTCGTTCGATATATTTGCCTTAGAAGAGTGTACCACAAGGTTATTAAGTTGTAAGGTCGAGTTGAGTCGCCGGGGCGACTTATCAACTTGGTCGACTAGTTGTGACTACTCTCGACTAGTACCAAGACTAGGAAGTGTCTTAATAGGGCATACCATATACTAAGTTGTAGCAACAATTAAACATATACACATATTGTAAAGCATGAAATGAAGAGAACAACATAAGCATGATGATGAGTTGATGACTTACTTCTTTTGATCCGAGTCCCGAGTTCATTGTGCCCTGCTCCATCTGCAGAATAATTTTTTCGACTGTCAACTTCCTTTGCCATATGATTATTCTAGTTACATTATTGACACAACAATGTTAATAAACCTACAGTAACATATATAATCTCTTTTTTGGAAGCATCATCACTCCATTAATTGAGACCTTTAGATCTGAGTTCTATAGAGCCATCACCATACTGGATAGCAAGTAATCGAGAAGCAACACCTTGAAAATTGAAGAATAGAATAATGAGAAAATTGAAAATTCAAGTCGGGCTACTAGACATGCCCGACTAGTCGCTGACTAATCGCTCCAGTCGAGTCGAGCAACCTAGTTGTCCTCCGTGTGCCGACTCGACGGCTAATCGTGGATTAGTCACCGACTTAATAACATTGGTGTACCATAATATACATATCACAAGTATCTAAAAAAATGCGCAACAGTGGATGAATGTTGTTATGCTACCCTTTTAGCTTTTGAAATCATTTGTCTAATTCCTTCAGGTTGGAAAAGGCTGAAAGGAACAGAAACACAACTTCAATTACAGGTAAATGAAACATATAACGAAAGAAAGGACCATATAACAAAACAAACATGAGCATAGCCTGAATATAGTACCGCTATGAATTGAAGCATCTCTTCCCTTTTTGTTGCCAACCGTGATGCTGCGTGTAGAGCCATAATTAAACAAGGTAGTCAATATGAGTAATTAAATAGGTAAGAAATCGAATGAAGAGACAGTGCAGTAATATGCAATCATTTGTATAATGTACCAAGAATGTGTCGAAATTGAAATTGTAGCACCACATGGATATCCTGTCCAAATCTCCTCCATCAAACTTAGTGTAACAATCGAACCAATGCAAAGAGCCAAATGAACACGGAACATGCAAAGGCATCTGGCAAGAGTAAACAAGATATCACATCAGAATAGCATCGAGCATGCAAATCAGGTGACTATGTAACAGATACTAGAGTTTGGGACACCATGTTTCCCAGAAACCAAATGGCTGCAGCAACCAACAGTATTTTGGTGTCTCAATAGTAAGTTACCCAGTATGGGTAAAACTTTAAATGCATAGGCAGCAAATGCATCAACTGTTGCCGAGAGAGAGAGAGAGAGAGAGAGAGAGAGAGAGAGAGAGAGAGAGAGAGATGTTACTCGCTGGAGTCTTGCTGTTGGTGATAGCAAGATCCTTACTCTCATGGAGAGGATGACACTTGGAGATGGGGCAATTTTTTCTATTTCTCACACAAAGTCATACCAACCTGAGGGGTTGAGAATACATATTTATAGGTTGCCAACCAGCCAAGCATATGCTAAGATGCTGTCCTAGATGCTAGTCAAGGATGCTAAAGCAGATGCTGTCCTAGATGCTAGTCAAGGATGCTAAAGCGATCTTTGTCCTAGATGTTGTCCTAGATGCTAAAGCAGATGTTGTCTTAGATCTTGTCCTAGATGCTAGTCAAGGATGCTAAAGCGATCTTTGTACAAAGACCGCATGAAGAGAGACTTATTCATCATTCTCCCCTAAGTCTTGTGCGTCGTCTTGTGGGAAGTTGAACCATCCCGATCCTAGGGCGAGCTCGAGGAATTTGACCTCCCAAGAGGCTTGGTGAGCGGTCCGCAAGGCGATCCGTGGTGTTGATGTAGCTCGCCTTGATGTCGCCTTCATCCAAGCGACCTCGGATGAAGTGGTACTTCACCCGGATGTGCTTGCTCGCTCAGGAAAACGGGTTCTTTGCGAGCTAGGCGGACTTGCTATCCACCCCGAGTGCCACCGCCGGTGTCTCTACCGAGGAGATCACCAAGCGGTCGAGCGAGCAGGCGCTGAGTCGAGCGGTGGAAGCCGCTATGTACTCGGCCACACGGTGGGACGTGGCCACCACCGCCGCTTGATCGACTGCCGCCTAACGAGGCACTTGCCGAGGAAGAAGAGAATCCCGCTTGTGCTCTTGCCGGTGTCGATGTCGCTGCGTGGTCGCCGTCATTGTGCAGATGAAGCGCGTGCACGGACACCTCGGGTAGTGCAAGCCGTAGTCGGAGGTGCCCGCAACGTAGCGGAGGATCTCTTCACGGCCGCCGATGCCGCCGTCGTCGGTCATTGCATGAACCGATCGACGAGCTAACGGCGAACGCCAACTGGACGCGTGTGGACGAGGTAGCGAAGGCGCCCACGATGCGCCGCCGATCTGCAGCAGGCCCACCTCCTCCGCCGTGCTCTCACGACTCGACTTGACCCTCCTCCGTAGGAGTGTGGGGGCAGGTTGCGATCGGTGAGCCCGCCACTCGACGGTGCGCTTGGCGAGGCGGTCGGCGAAGGGAGATACGGAGTCGCCCCGTGGAACTCGATCCCGGTGAAGGAGAGGAGCCCAAGTCGCTCATCCGAAGGCGGTCTTCATCTCGCCTTGAACGCCTCGACCTCGGCCTCCTTGGAGCCGGTGATCACCAGTCGTCGACGAGACGCCACCGCCAGGCGTTGCCGCTTTGCCCGCCGGTGAGACCGCGACCTCGTGCGCGCTCTGCTGGAACCCCATTTGCTTGAGGTGGAGTCCGACTTAGCGTTCGGGCTCGTGGTGCTGCCGCAGCCGTAGAGGGCCTTGCGCAGTGAGAACCTGCCCTCCTTACAGGGATGAAGAATCCGTGGTGACGGACGAGGCCTCCTCCTTCAAGTCGCCGTTGAGGAAGGCGGACTTGACGTCCATGTGATGGACGCGCCAATCCTCTGGGCCGCAAGTGCGAGGAGAAGACGAACGGACTCCATGCGCGCGCGGCGCGGCGCCATCAAGTCGACCCCCCGCCGCATGAAACCTCGTGCCACCAAGCGAGCCTTGTGCTTGACGATGGCGCCGGCTTCATCCGCCGCCTTGAACACCCACAAGGGTGATCGCGCGGTGGCCGGCAGGAAGATCCGCCAGCCCCACGCCCGGTTCCGCCGCGGCGCCCATCTCTCGCTTCATCGCGACACGCCACGCCGCGTCTCCTCCGCCTCGGCGAAGGGCGGGGCTCGCCGTCGTCGCACGCCAAGCTTGCTCGCCTCGAAGTCGCGGCCGCGCCCGATCCAGTGGACGGGTACCGCCGAGGATGTTGTCCATGGTACGATAGCGCAGAGGTTCGTCTTCGTGGTAGGCGTCGACGCGTCCTCGTCGTGAGACAATGAGTAGCGAACTCCACCACGCGCCGCTCGTCGTGGGACCGGTTGTTGGGGCCGATCCGGTGGTGTGGCCGCGGTGCGGGAGAGTGGTGGCCGGTGCGGGAGGCGTGGAGTGGCGGTGCGAAGGTGGTGGAGCACTCATGGGAGCCGGTGGCGAGCAAGGTGTCGAGGTGGACGAGCTCGATGAAGACGAGCCGCTAGCTCCCGGCTCTCTCGGCGGACGTGAGTCGACAACAAAGTCCTCGAGAGTCGAAGTCGAACCGCCGCCCACCGCCTTGTCCACGTCCAACCTCGCCCGTCGAACACAACGCCACGCGAGATGCGGACGCTGTGTGTGTGTGGTCGAGGATGCGGAGAGCCTTTGAGCCTCCGCGTAGCCGATGAACACTCCGAGTGCTCTCGCCGCCGAGCTTCGATGTGGCCAAGCTCCTGGCGAACGCGAGGGCCAAGACCCGCAAGTGGGAGACCGCCGGCTGCGCCATGCCAAGCCTCGCACGCGCCCCGCTGGCCGAGCGCCTTGGTAGGCGGCGGTTGAGGATGTAGGCGGCCGCCACCACCGCCTCTCCCTAGAAAAGCAGTAAGCATCCCCTCGCTGAGGGAGGCCCGAGCCATCCCCACAACCGCTCGTTGCGCCGCCGACGACACCGCTCGCCGCGGTCAGACGGTAGCAGTAGTGGCGTGAATGCCCTCATCGGCAAAGACGACGCGATTCCACCGCCGTGAATTCGCCGCTGTTGTGCGTGCGCGAAGACGCGCAGCTGCGGGCGCGCTCGCCTCGCGCGGCGACTGCGTGCGCTGATGGCGCCCGCATGCCTCTCCTTGCCGCCGAGGACCATCACCCACATGTAGCGGGAGAGGTCGTCGACGAGCGGCAGGAAGTAGCGTCGTCTCCCGGTGTGGCGGTGTCACCGCCACACAAGTCCCGTGCACGAGCTCGAGCCTCTCCTTGGCTCGGGCTTCGCCCATTGGGAAAGGGAGTCGCCTCGCCGTCAACACGCACGCCGCGAAGCGCTCCATATGGTCAAGGCACGGCGGGCCTCGCACCATTTCGCGCAGACCGAGCCGCTTGAGGCCTCAGTGAAGGTGCCCAAAGCGCTCGTGTTATCGCCACGCCTCGTCGTCCCGACGAGCGGCGAGACAGAGGGTTGTGCCACCGCACGTGAAGAATGTAGAGTCGATTTTCGCCTCGGTTACCTTGGCAAGAAGGCGGCGAAGATCCCAAACCGCATACCGTGCTCGATCTCGACCATGAGCCGTTCTCATCCAACCGTCCCAAGGCGATGATGGAGTTCCGCAGATCGGGGATGTAGTAGACGCGGTGAGCGACTGTGCTCACCGAGACACGTGGTGAGGATGACGGAGCCGACGCCTTGATTTCCACGGGGCGCCCCAAACTTGACGGAGCCTCTGACGCTAGAGTCAAACTCGGCGAAGAACTCCGTCGACCGGTCATGTGATGGGTGGCGTCGGTGTCGAGGCACCACCCGTCGATCTTATTCTTGGAGCCGTAGCCAGGAGGCATGTGCTTTTGGCTCATCAAGGTGGAGTAGAGCCCGCGGCGGTCTGCGTGAAGGTAGTTCGATGCTCGCATGAGCAATGAGCGAGCCATTGCTCTTCCTCCTCGCTCGCGCGACGTGGGCTGGCCGCGTCGTGGTCGCCGACAATCCCGCCCAATGACCAAGCTTGCCGCAGTTGTGGCAAGAGTCGTCTCGTCTTGGCTTTTGCTTGCCACGCGCCGCCTGGCGCCCACGGTCATCACCCTCAAGACGCCCCCGCTACCGTCAGGCGTCTTTTGCGCTGGTTGCGCGCTGCCACGCTTGTGGCGGCTGTCGTGGAAGAAGGCTCCCTTCTTCCTGTCACCTGGCCGTGCCCACCGCTCCCGAGCGAGGAGGAGCTTCCGCCAATGGTGACGGGTCCCGAGAGGCGCCGTGGCTCATCGTTGTCAACGACCTTGAGGCGACCCATCGCCTCCTCGATCGTCATCGTGAGAGGTCCAGCAGAGACTCGATCGAGCGAGCCATCCGCTTGTACTTCTCGGGACGCACGGAAGAGCTTTTCCACGCCTCTCCTCACCGTAGGTGTCGCCACCGAACCGCACCATCTTCGCAATGAGTGTTGAGACGGAGAGCAAAGTCATCAACGCCCTCACCGGCTTGAAGGCGTGTTCTCCCACTCCTGCGTAGTGCCCGCAATGTAGACTTGCGGGCGCGGTCGCTGCCGATGCGTCTTTGCGGCGATGGCGTCCCAAGCCTCTTTGGCGATCCGCTTGTTGGTAAGCGATAAGCGCATCTCAAGGGGATCTGCGGCGATGAGAGCATCCGCGCCGTCGATCTGGTCGTAGTCGACGCCGCCGTCACGGACCGCATCCCACATATGCCGCACTGGAGCTTCACCTCATCACCGCAGACCCGCTCGACGTAGTTGGTCTTGGTGAGGGTAGGCCACCCGCCGCCGGGCCGACGTCCTCGACGACACTGGTACTCGTGGTGACCACGATCGAACAGGGAGAAAAGCGCGTCGCTGTGAAGGCGCGCTCTCCGTCGACCCGACGCTGCCGCCGCGTGCCTCCTCCAGAGCGCCACGCGCGCGCCCGCCTGTCGGAAATGCCGCCACGCTCGTGGGCGTCTTGAGGACGGCCGGAGCCGCCGCCGCTATCACGGGCTGCCATGAGGTCGGAGAAGGAGATGAGCGGGGAGATGCTCGGGCTGAGGATAGTATAGCTCGATACCGGTTGTTACTCATTGGAGTCTTCTTTGTTGGTGATAGCAAGATCCTTACTCTCATGGAGAGGATGACACTTGGAGATGGGGCAATTTTTTCTATTTCTCACACAAAGTCATACCAACTCGAGAGGTTGGGGATACATATTTATAGGTCGCCAACCGACCAAGCATATGCTAAGATGTTTGTCCTAGATGCTAGTCAAGGATGCTAAAGCAGATACTGTCCTAGATGCTAAAGCAGATGCTGTCCTAGATGCTAGTCAAGGATGCTAAAGTAGATGCTGTCCTAGATGCTAAAGCAGATGCTGTCCTAGATGCTAGTCAAGGATGCTAAAGCAGATGCTGTACAAAGACCGCAGTACAGAGACTTATTCATCAAGAGAGAGAGAGAGGAGGAATGAGAGGTAATTACCACTTGACTACGTGGATTCCAGAGCTTGATCTCCCAGGAAACAAACAGATCTGCCTCCAGCATATCAAAATGTGTGCACCAAGTGTAATTAATCAGAAGAATGTACGTTAACCTAAAAGCATGTGAGGCACAAATTAGGTAATGCTACTGCATTTGAAAATAAGCAATAATGCTAGATAAATAATGATGAAACATTGATTTAATTAAGTAGATAAAATGAGCAAATAATGTGTATGAAGAATTCAGCATAACTACAGATAGGAGAATTATCCATCACGTTGACCATTCAAAAATTCATATGCACACATATAGACCCTCAATTTTCCAAAACTCATCACATGGGAATTACAGCAAGGAACTGGAAGTCTGGAACGATACAAAGAAGCAAATGAAATAATACTGAAACACTTATCAATGCTATCTTGAAAAGGATGGTAGTATCAAAATGAAGTTATAATTGATGACTAAATAGGAAGATGGTTCCTTTTATCAGTTTCCCAAGCACTTTCATGTCGATGCACCACCTTTTCTTCTCCTAGCAGTCCTTTTTGCAGTATACGGAGTCCCAGCAGCAACCTCACTGGTCTTCTGGTTACGATCATTCACAGGCTGCTCGTTCGGAGCCTGACTAGTCTCTGTAGGTGCACTTGTTCTGGGAACAGTTCTTGTTTTCTGAGATCTGCTTGCACTAATCTGCCTCCTCATGCGCAATATCTCACCCTTTGCTAATGCCAGTTCCTCTTCAAGATGTCTACACCTCATTTCAGAACTCTCCCTCTCAGTCTGAAGCCTCGTGATAAGATTCTGGGCATCCTCAGTGTTTTCTTGAGCTTCAATAGTGATTTTCTTTTGTTCAGCGAGAGCTTTGGATAGCATTTCTTTCTCTGCTTCAAGAGTGTCATTCTTGGAATGAATGCTCTCTAGCTCCTTAGACAGTGACAATGCACTCCTATTCATCTTGTCTAGTGATTTTGTTGCCTCATCCAGGTCTGCTTCGAGAGCTTTTCGTGCTTCAGAATCTACCTGCAATTGCTTCGCCAAAGCTTCAAGCTCCCTATTCAAAGTACTCACAATTTTCCTTTCCTCAACAAGTTCCTTGGTGGTGGATTCTATCTTCTTGTACACATCCAGCAATTCTTTCTTCAGGTTGTCACGAGCTTCAACAACAGATACAAGCTCATTAGAGGTGGCTTCAAGTTCTTCCTGTCCCTTTTGAAACATCTCCTTAACTGAGACAAGTTCATCTGACAGAGCTTTAGATATTGATTCTACCTCTCCTAGTTTATTAGTCAGACCTTCTTGCGTTTCATTGAACTCGTCCTGGAGTTTCGAAATCTGCAATACCAGGTCCTGATTCATTCTATCTGTTTCATCAAGTTCCTTGGAAAGTTTGGAAACGTCACTTCTGGAATCCCTTAGTGCCTTTTCAGTGGATTGAAGCAAATCTCTTACACTTTTCACTGCCGCAACTTCATTCTCTAGCATTGCTTTGGTGGCATCCAATTCCTTGTTCAACTTGGCAATGATTTCATGGTCTTTGTTAGAGTCACTTAATGCAACATAGAGTTTTTCTTCAAGCTGTTTGATCAGATCATCTTTCTCTGATAGTAGTTCGGAATCACGACTTGCTCTTGTCACAGAAGAAGCCTTCAACTCTGTATACTCTTTTATTAACTCATTTATTTTTTCCTCAGCGTCATTCTTTGCAGAGTTCAATGTTTCAAGTTTCTCGTTCAGTGAATCAATTGAAGATGTCTTAGAAGCAAGATCATTTCTAGTTCTGTGAACTTCTTCCTCCAGTTGTTGTATTTTAGCATTTGCTAGTTCTAGGCTCTCTTTAGTTTGATCAGAGAAAGAGCATAGGTTCTGGTAGTCTACTTCCTTCGAAGAAAGTGATGAGCTGAGTTCCCTGATGTGTTTCCCCTTATTATTGATTTCTTGGCTAAGTAGACTTAATTTTTCTTGCAAATCATTGATCTCATCCAACTTTTCTTTCAATTTGGCTTCAAGTACATCTTTGTCATCCCCAGCTTGTGCAATACTACTCTCTAGTCGGCGTATTTCATCCTTCAGCTCCTCAGCCAGTGTCTTCTCCTTTCTGAATTCTTTGCTTAGAGATGTCACGGTCTTTTTTGTTGAAGCCAACTGATCTAAAAGAGAAGCTTCCTGTTCCTGGAACTTCTTATATTGCTTCTTTTGTGCTGCTTGTTGCTCCAGTAACCTTTTCTCGTAGTTTTCCCTCATCAAAGAGATCGCTGCCTCATTTTCAACCAATTTGCTCTCCATCTGAACAAAGTAGCATATTAGATATGCCAGCTAAATATCTTATCTTCACAGATCAATTTTAACAAATACAAACTTCAAGGTATTAAAATATTTGGTAGCCTCTTTTATTTGTATCCAAGTTATATTATTGCGTGAGCCAACTTAAGATATGTTTGTTTTCCTTAGAACATCATGGTGGGAAAGAAAGAGTATATAATGCTCGTAAGGTTCTCAGTGAGGCTCCTGTAAAAAAGGGTTCTCAGTGAGGCCTATACTTTATAACCTAATGAAAATTAATTTTAGCTAGTTCAGGCTATGTAAGTTGTTATACACCCTAATTCGATATTATCCTTTTTTTAAAAAAAAGCACAAACACACACACCAAAAAAAATGTGTACGCATATGAACATAATTATCTGGTGAAAAATTCTCCCTTTTCTTCTCTCTTGATCAAGACTACACAAGGCTGTCACAGAGTACTTTGAAAGTGTGTCAAATGACTGGAGACCATGCTAAAATCAGACCCATTAAGGCTCAACAAACAGTTAAAAATATACCAAACACTAATCAAGGCCAAATAGACTTGCCATTTGCAACATAACTAGCTGATAAGCGAACATTAATGTGAAGGCAAGATCCTGAATGAAGGGATTCAGAAAATGCAAGAGCAACGTTCTTGAACTTCTTAAGAACATTTTTGTACTAATTTAGCACCTCAACTGAAGGGTTTGCGTAATTTTGCACCAAAAGGCAGTGTGTATAGGATATTACTGCCTATTTCTCTCTTAATCAAGACTTTGCAAAGATACTACAGGGCACTTCGAAAGAGCCGAAAAGGATGGTGGCTGTTCTTAAGAGACATATTGAAGTACATCAACTGGTTACAGATACACCAAAGATCATCAAGCACATACAAATAACGCTAATGGCTTGCAACATTGGTTAAAAAATGTTAGCCATTTATAACATAGAATAGTTTCAAACAAAAAGGATGATAAATGCATGAATTAGCACTAATGTCAAGGACATGAGTGGAGGTGTATGCAGAATTTGGCATGTAGTGAGGGATTGAGGTAGGCCATGATTATCATTTAGGCTATATGTAATTACGAATCAATATATCCTAACAAATAAACAGCGGTAACAGGAACTAATTACAGGTTTGCAGATGATTTACATATGAGATAACCGATTGCAGGGCCTTCTTTTCCCGTTGAGAAGTACCGTACAATGCAGCAAGAACACCCGAGGCAACAACTGCAATTGCATTCAAAAGCCCAGCAAGTGGATTCCCTGGTGATTGTTCTCGCACCACTGGCAAGGATGATTCAGGTTGAGGAGCTTCAGGTAGAGGAGTTTCAGCCTGAGTTTCTCCAGGCTTTGAGACACCCTTTGTCTCTACAAAGAAAAGCAACATCAACTATTTATAAAGTTTGTCAAGCCACCACACAGGCGTAAACTAATCAACTATATTCAGTATGTGTACAAATTATTTCCAGTAGTACTAGTATGCAAGCACTAACATAGTAACTCTACTGTGATGGCAATGAGGCAGCACCAACATAAGGAATTCAAAGCAATCTCATCTTGAAGTAAAATGCCATTAGTGACGCCCAGGCCCCAGGTCCAGTTTACAAACAAGTAATTCAGATAGTAAATCCAACCCATTCCAGTGGTTCAGAGGGGTCAGGACCTATAACTTTGCAGGTACACCAGAAAATATTTATGCAGACAGCAAAAACAAAGGAACACATAATAGCAGACGTCAATAGGGTTTGCTAAAATAGTCGTAAGTCCCATCTTTAATATGACCTACTTATATGAGGGGGAAATTCTGACCATCAAACATAGCATCATTAGGTCTACAGATGACAGTTTTACGTTCAATCTTGAAAGTTTTGTAGCAATTCTGAGCTTGATGATCTATCCTTGGGGCATCGATACCCTCTCTTCTTCTAATAGATCCTTGGGGTAACGACATGCCATAAACTGCGGGAAAATGAGAAAAGTGACATCTGATCCTATGCCATAATCAAACTCAAATTTCACTGGGATAAGTCGTGAATAATGAGTGCACCACTCCAATTTCTAAGCTGTTCCATCAGAACATTAGATTTTTCTAAAAGGCACTGTTAGATTTTTAAAAACGGCACTCTCATGCACAGACCACACATCTCTTGCAGCTTATGAATTTCTCAAAAAAATTCATTACCCCAAATTTATAGGAAATCTATCATCTGGAGATGCACATATTCACAACATGACATCTGAATAATGTACTAAGAAGGTCCAAAACATGGAGCAATGGCTATAAATTATCCAATGCACTCAAGTACAGGATATATGCCATCTCCAAAGTCCAAACTGACCAATGCTACACGTATGAACTTTTTTGAACAAAACCTACACATAAACCTTTGATTGGCGGGTGCAAAGGGGTATGTGAGGAACTAATGTATGGTCATGGTCATCTTTTGGTAAAAGTATGTTACTATGTTAATACATAAAGCATTTCCATTTCCAAACCCCTTTGCCATTAGTACTAATGTGCTCCCTAACTCTGTAGGTCTATTTAATAATTTACAAACTAATGAGCATTGGGGAATTTAGCATGTAAAACATAACATAAAGTCGTACCTAAAATTTGCATTTTTGCAAAAAAATATTTTTGACTGTGGATACTGTTCCACCCCTAATTCTTTTCCATCCATGCAAACCCTGCTAAAAACAATTAGGCATGTGCCAAGCAAACAAAGTTGCTGACAGCCATTCAATATCCTACATACTAACTGTTGTATTTTGTGATCCGAATCTGGTCAGATCCGACCACTGCTAGTTTTTTTGACTGCTTGAAGAATCCTATCAGGTATCGCTCTTCAATGCGAACTGATCGGAGATTATGATTAGGATAATCTTCGTGTCCACAATGGACTCTGCACCGACCTACATCAGACGTGGTAATCTACGGTGCGAGCACTGACTGGAGTCAAATGTGGCTACTCAAGGCGTTTTCTGACTACAACTCTTCACCGTTATCTTCCGAGACTCTCTGAGTGGGGTTTTGTTCCCGTCTCCAAGAAGGTTACTATTCCAGTTTCCGATTAAGTCTCTGTTTTATTACTGACTAGGACTTTATTCGTCGCATCGTCTGAGACTCCTGTACCCAAGGTTATTTATATCCTCTATAAACTGTCTCGTAGAGGTGTAGAATCACATATACACCAAGAGCGTTCTGTAACTTCTCATATAGTGCTTTCGCCGATTGTGCATTCGTGGTTTTTTACCCGAAAGGGTTTTCCACGTTAAATCTTTGTCTCATGTACTTTTCGCCGATTGTTCTTCATTGGTTTTGTGTTGTGTCCTATCAATTCCATAATAAGTGGTATCAGAGACACATTCTCTGCCCACATCAATCTAGGGCACTCTCGACATGACGACAATAAAGTATGATTTTCTGCTGCTTGATCAATACACAAGATTTCCCCTGTGGTAGAGCATGATGCGAACTATTCTAGCACAACACGATTTGGATGATGCGTTATTGGGAATCGATAAGATGCCTGTTGCATGGTCCGCTAAGGAGAAGTAAAGAAGAGATCGTAAGCTCTCTCACATTCATCTTCATTTATCTAACAATATTCTTCAGGAGGTCACAAAAGAGACCACCACTGCTGCGTCATGGCTAAAGCTAGAATAGATCTGCATGACCAAAGATTTGAGCAGCAAGATGCTTGTGAAGCAGAAGCTTTTCTTGCTCGGATTGGCAGAAGGTAGATCTTTGTTGAATCACTTGACCGCTTTTAAAGATATTGTCGCCGACCTTGAAGCAATGGAGATCAAATATGAAGATAAAGATTTAGGCCCTTATCCTAATATGCTCACTGCCTGGTTCATTCTTTACGTTCAGAGACACAATTCTTTATAGTCGAGACACTTACCCTCAAGGAGTTATGCGGATATAGACATGCTCAGCACTTTTTGGTTAAATTTATTATTTGACTGCAAAGAATTATTGAGCCACGTTAAATATCAGTAGGTGAACTAGCTCCTAAGTGAATTTAATTTTTATGTATGTGAGAATTGTTTACTACCTCACAAGGATGTTTTGTGTAATTTCAAGGCGTCACTTGGAACAAGAATTCACACGGTGCTACACCAAGGAGTGCATGCATGCTGCATACACATGGAGAGAAGGCTGCATGCACACTTAGCCGAGAAAGGAAAGAAATCATGTGGAGGCACTACAGTGCATAGAAGAATTAAGGAAACATGCATGCGGGGGCTAAAGCAAAGGAAAGTGTACAACGTGCTAAGTAAATAAGGGAAGAGAAAATTTGGAAATAGAAAGTGTGTGGACCAGGTTCGAATCTGCATGGAGAGTGTTGCACGCGTTTGTGACCAATGTGGAAACACGTGGTGCTTTCTAAATACTCGTAACAATTACAAACATTGGATCTGGTTTTGGAAAGTTCTCACAAAAACTATTTCGGTCTTTTTGAGAAACTAAAAACAAGCTCTCTATATGGTAATCCAACAGAGCCTGCATGCTTTGATTTGGGCCGAGACCGATCTAGTTTGGTTAGGTTCCCTTTTTATTTTATTTTTTTGTTGAGTCCGAACCGAATTTGGCAAAGTGTGCATGGGTTTTTAGGTGGAAATCGAAACCAACCAGGAGATTGATCTCTTAGAGGAGTCAGCCATGTTCAGGTCAATATATACTCATGTACTCAGTTACTTTTCGGGGAGACCACGTTATTTTCAAGATAGCTAACATTGTTTATTCTTGGGTTTATGCTACGTACTGTCTTTTGGGAATTGAGCTATTTTCTTGAAAATACCTCCATTGTTCTTGTGATTCCTTGTGTTTTACAGGAAGAACGTCACGTCGACTTTTGTGTGGTCGAGTAGGCGAGGGTCGAAGCGTGTGGTCGGGCGAATTCTTTTGTCGCGGGTTGCTGTATTGAGACAATGGTTGGTGTTACAGGCTCGTTAGGTTGCACGGATCCAAAGTTATCCTTGATCCTACATCATAAAGATCAGGTACCCCACACCAAGGAGGTTTATGATGCTCTGCATGCAAAAGAGAAGTTGAAAACCATGGTGTCGAGCGAAACCTCGAGTTCGCATGTAGAAGGTGAGTCCATTCGTGGAAGACAAACTGAACGGTCTCCGACTAGGGATTTTAGGAGCAAGAGTAAACTTTGAGGTTGTTCTAAGTCAAAAAAAATAAGAAGTCGTGCCGTTATTGCAAGAAAAGTGGCCACGACATATCCGAGTGCTGCAAACTCCAGAACAAGGAGAAAAGGAACAACAGTTCCAACAAAAATCAACAAAATGAAGAAACCAAAGCCATCATTGTTACTAAAGGTGCCGAAGGAGATGTCCTTGTTGCCTTTGCTGGTGATTTCAAAATCGACAATGAGTGAATTCTTGATTCAGCCTGCACTTTGCACATGAGTTCAAACCGTGATTGGTTCGTTAACTATGAAGTGTTCGTTAACTATGAAGTGACCCCAAGTGATCAGTGTTGGGAGATAATACTCCATGCAAAATTGCAGGCATTGGTTTTGTCCAGATCAAGATGTTTGATGGCACTGTTAGAACCCTGTCGGAAGTCCGACATATTCCAAGCTTGAAAAGGAGCTCTATCTCATTAAATACTCTTGATGCCAGAGGATACAAGTTTTCACGTGGAGGTGGAGTCTTGAAGGTCTCCAAAGGTGCTCTTGTTGTGATAAAAGGTGATATGAAGGCAGTAAATTTATATCATCTTCGAGGCACTACTCTAGTTGGAACCACTGCTGTTTCTTCGATCAGATTGTCCGGTACCGATCGGAGTAATCTATGGCACATGCGTCTAGGACACATGAGTGAAGCTGGTATGAAGGAGTTGTGCAAAAGAAGTTTACTTGATGGTCAAGGTGTCGATCAGTTGAAGTTTTGTGAACATTGTGCCTTTGGCAAGCAAAAGAGGGTAAGTCACATCACTGCTACTCATTCTTCAAAAGATATATTGGATTATGTTTACTCCGATTTGTGAGGAGAATCCCGTGTTCCATTACTTAAGAGGCACAAACTACATACTAACCATCATTGATGATTACTCAAGAAGAGTTTGGGCATACTTCATCAAGCACAAGTTAGATGAGCTCAAGACGTTCAAGGAGTAGAAGATTGTGATAGAGAAACAGACCTGCTTCAGACGTTCAAGAGTCCGATCACTATTGGTCTTTCCGATCGCTTGAAGAATCCAATCAGGTTTCGCTCACCAATGCGAATTGATCGGAGGTTATGATTGGAATCATCTTCGTGTCCGTAATGGATTCTGCACCGACCTGCTTTAGACGTAGTGATCTAAGGTGTGAGCACCGACTAGAGTCAGACGTGGCTACTCGAGGCATTTTTCGTCTACAACTCTTCACTGTTATCTTCTGAGACTCTCTGCGCAGGGTTTTGTTTCCGTCTCTGAGAAGATTACTGTTCCAGTTTCCGAGTAGGTCTCTGTTTCATTACCGACTGGACTTTGTTCCTCGCCTTGTCTGGGACTCTCGTTCCTAAAGCTATTTATATCATCTGTAAACTGCCTGGTAGAGGTGTAGAATCACATATACGCAAGTGCTTTCTGCAACTTTTCCTCATATAGTGATTTCGTCGATTATGCGTCCGTGATTTTTTTACCCGAAATGGTTTTCCACGTTAAATCTCTGTCTCGTGTACTTGATGCTCTTCATTGGTTTTGGGTTGTATCCTGTCGATTCCATAACACTAAAAATCTTAGGTAATATTCATATTGGCTTCTAAATACTACTTTTCTATAGTACTTTCAAACAGAGTATCTTTCAAGGTGATGTTTACTAGTCGATTGTAGTTCACACTGCAGCGACTTCATTTATATCAGCTAAAATCGCACGCGGGTGTCTCTCTACAAGCTTCTCTACAAATTATTACTATTTATAAGTCAAAGCTAAAAGCAAAAGCCTATAAGAACGGACCCTAAACTCTCTAGTGGTAATTAGAACATAAAGTTCGGAATTCTCGTCTTTTTTTTGTCGTTCCGTCATACACCGACAAGTGCGCACCAGAGCCAAGCCCGAACAGCTCATGCATCAATACAATGCAACGCCATACACAGGAGTACCGTCCCTGACAGAACTCACGTATCACCCGAGAGGCCGAGACTCTTAGATATTACATAAAATTTTATAAGCCCAACCTCAATCCTTAAAATTGCATATAAATTTCACATATTACTCCACAGTGCTAGACAGATTAGGATCGAAGGCTCGAAGCTAAGACAAACACAACACAGAGCACGGAAATTATACGAAACCTCGGACGGTGAATGGCACTAACCCGTTACGAGATCCCCGTTGTTGGGCGCGGCCGCCGCGATGCCGGTGTTGCGGAGGCGGAGGAGCGGGAGCGCCGAGACGCCGAGGAGCACGGCCCGCCGCGCCAGCACGTACGAGGTCGCTTGAGACGAAGACGGCCGGCCATCGGGCGGGGCGGACGACGCGACGACCACCGCGTCTCTCCGCGAGCGGTGGCGACAGCCGGCAGAGGAGGAGGGGTAAAGGAGCGCGAGCGGCGGCGACGACAGCGAGAGCAGGAGGTATCCCATCCCGCCCACAAAACCCTAGCTCCCCGCCTCCTGCCTCGCAGCGCGGCAGTAGCAGTCGCGTTTGAATTTGAGAAGCAGCGGTAGTAACGGAAATGGCGGCGGTGGAATGGAATAGGGGATTAGGACGTAGCCATCCGGAGGCGGAGGCGAAGGCGAAGCAGCAGCAGCAGAAGACGGTGGGTCTCAACCTGCGAGAAAAGGGAACCTTTTGGGTTAGAAATTTACTCTTTTGCCCTACCATTTTGGGCCTACACGAATCTTAAAGTGCTTCTCTACTAGGGTGATTTGGGGAGTTCGTATGGGTGGGAGCCCATTGGCCGTGGGCGAAAGAGTGTCGGGTCTGTGGAATGACGGATTTGCCCTACCATAGTTTGCCTTGCGCGCTTTTGATGCCGCTGTTCGGACTTCGGAAGGGTATTTTAGGCATTTCGTGCGGTCGGTGGAACGGTTCCAGGGAGTAAGCTGATCCAGAGTGTGTGTTTGAGATTAGGCCACGTAGTTGTGTGGCCCGGCCCAGTAGGGTTAGGGGAATATGAGCTTTTAGTGGGCTTTTGCAATCTTGGGCTTAGGATTAAAACCCAATGCCCGTTAGTTGCCTTTCTTGGGCTTAGCATTGTGTTTTTCCTTTTGCGATTTGCACCATACACAAGCAGAAAAAAAAAGCGGTCACATGTGTGATGTGTTCCGAGCTCCTCTGAACAGAAGGTGATGTGTGTCTGGGCAGTTAGAGAGTGTATCATTCCAGAATCTCACAACTTTTCCTCACAAAAAATTGCTCAATTTTATTGTGTGCCGAGTGGGAAGGTTATTGGCGTAGCCAATGATAGCATAGCCTGACGATGTGTGACACAAAATTTTGTTGTGTGCTGATGTTCAAAGCTCGATTCTTATCAAACACAAGTTGAATGATATTTTGTGCGGATTTTTATTATAATTTTTCAGGATTTGAACCAATAATGATTGCACTAGCCAACTGTTCACATCTTAGAAAGGTCTTACACTGAGAGCGTCTGTTTTGTCTGGTATACTCACTGATATAGTGTTTATGTAGGTTCTTTTGGGCTGTGCTTTATAACTTTTGGTTTAAAATTTTGAATTCTAGTTATTTGTGAGAGAGAGTATGAAGAGAGATATTTACGTGCGATTTTGGCTGATATAGATAAAATCGGGACAGTATCTACTACAATTAATTTGTAGACATCATCTTAAAAAGACACCCCGTTTGAAAACTAATTACTGTAGAAACATAAATCATAAGTGCAAATAGATTCAATTTTGAAACTGATACGTTCGAAAATGCCAATTGCATCGCCAAATTCTCATGCACCTGTGCCCTGTGGTTTGCAGAAACACAGATAGATCCAACGGCTTCTGCCATCCAAATAAAAAGATGCAAGCAAACGTTGCTCCGAGTGCAGCAGTGTCCATAAAGGTGGCAAAGGTATGGCCGGCCCTGAATTCAATACAAGGAGCTCCTTCCAAATGTAACGACTGTTCTGTTCTGTCAGGCCTATTTTCCACATCAACAGAGCCCATTTGTAGAAACAGGTGAAACTGGATCCAGTCCCCTGAATGCTGCAATGATCTGATCTGCCCATAGATTTCAGCAATACTTCCTTACTTTTGCACCCTCATCATTGGCTTCTGTTAGCCATGGAAATTTTCTGGTCCTGAATAGGCTCCAAGATCAATACCGGCACTCAGCAGTAAGCTCCCACATCAAAAATCTGCACTGTACTATTTGTAACAAATCAATCAAATGTCTTGAAGAGATTGGGAGTAGTATCTTTCACAAGTAGTATTGCTCTGCATATTAGTTGGACAATTATAGTCTAGTATTGTGATGGTCAGTTTGCCTTGGCTCCCAAAATGGCTTGATGAGCTTAACTTCACCCCTAGTTATGACTACCGTTTTCTTGATTTAACCCACTATTCAGGCCTAGCTAGATTTTGACCAGCCAAGGCAAAAGAGGCCTTTAACTTTAGTGGAACAAGCAAATCAAGTCAGTTAAACCATCATCATCATGTCCTTTCATCAGTACTGCTCAAAGTAAAAGGAGGATGGAAATGACCCAAAGCAGCTCAATGTCATTATCTCACACAGTAGTGTAGCAACATGCAGACATTGTCACTGCTGCCAAGAGGAGAAAGAAAAAAAAAAGAGGAATAAAACGATGGGGGCACTGGCCAGCAGCCTTAGGATCAAAACTACAGAACTAAAGGCAGGCAGGCGACCTACGTTTTCTAAAAAGCCCAGATCTCTGCAAGTTACCAGAACTAGTAAAAAAGGCAGCATCTTATCCCAAGTGACCCACCAAGAACACCTTTTCTTCTTCTTCAGTTGCTAAATCAAAAACAACAAATTGATGATGGCAATGTGCACTGGAAACGGTGCATCGGTCGGCCATTGGGGTGGGGGTCATGTCGCGACGACCATGCCGGCCATGAAGATGTCCTCGTGGTAGGACGAGCAGGACGAGCGAGGGGAGCCGCTGCTGGTGTTGTTCTCGGCTTCCTCTTCGATCAGGATCTCTTGGTCCCGGCAGTTGGCACTGCAGAATGCTTTCTCACCACTGCAAGAGCACACAGCAAATTGTTCAATGTGCCTTTCTTTCTGAAGATGCATAGAAAGAACAGTTGTTCTACAGAATAATGCACTCGGATGAATGAACACCGAAGCAATCTCTTCAGTTTGTTATCATTATAGTTGGTAACCATCTCCAACCGAAAAGAATGGAATCTAATAATGATTCGGCATGTTGTTCAGTTCAATGTACTATTTCATTTTGAATTGCCAAAAGTTTCAACTTTCAACAAAGTTTCTTCTCCCGAAAGAATTAGGAATGCTCCAAGATAAACAATGCAGCAATTCGTTCGATGAACTTGGTTCTTTCAGATCAGTGTTCACTCCGCACAGAAAATCTTCTACCTGAAATATGTACTTCTCCAAATGATGCAATTGATGCAATAGAGAAGAGCCATCAGTTTTTACAGTATCATAGAACAAGATGATGATCGCATCGACATACCGGTAAATGTAAATGTCATTGCCTTTCAGCTGCTTCTTGCAAGTGAAGCAGGAGCTCAAGAAGTCCTCGCTGGAGGCGGCCTCCACGGCGCACTTGACCACCCAGTAGGACTCATCAGCCCCTTCCTTCACTTCCATGGCGGCCTCATCACTGTTCCCAACCGTATGGGGCTCCAAAATGCAGTCCCCGAAGATGTGGGTCGTCTTGGGGTTCCGGCCACGGGCAATGATGCAAGTGTAGTCCTCCGACTGCTCAATCTCACTCGCCGAGACCGATCCGATGAACCTCCGGGCACCGCCGGCAATCGACGCCGGCAGCGACCCCGGCCCCGGGAACTTGCCAAGATCGAAGCAATGCCGCTTGGCATTGGAGTGAGCGCCATCCAACCGAGTGGCCTCCGGACCAGACTTCAGATCCCCGTGGAAGAACCTGCTGCACGGTACCGACATGCCGGCGGTGGCCGCCGTGTCGGGGCTGGGCAAGACATCGTCTTGCCGAGCTCCGGGTGCGAATGGCCGCCGCCGCCGCAGTCTTTGGGCAGGGAGTTGTAGGATTTGAGCCGCACGCGCGGGCTGAACAGGCAGTTCTTGGCGTCGCCGGCGAGGGCGTCCACGAGGCCGAGCCCGACCGGCTCCGAGTCCCACGTCCTCGGCGACCGCGGCGACCGGAGCAGGAGCGCCTTGGAGTCGAGCGGCGACGTCGGGCTCCGCGACGACTCGCCGTCCGGCGTGCGCTTCGCGGCAAACCTGACGAACAGCCGCCGCACGGCGAACAGCGCGGCACCGCGGGGCCTGGCGCCCTTCCCGCCGGTGGAGTCCGGGCCCTGGTCGGACACCATCCTCCGCAGCATCGCCGGGGAGCCACCAACCTCCTGAAACCGGGATCAAGGACACAAAAAGATCACAAATTTACCCCATTTGACGAATCCACAACGCGTTCTTGCATCTCGGCGCCCACTGTCCAAGATCACAGTTCGTCAACAACTACTAGAAACTTCCCAACAAGGCATCTCTCATCGCATCTCAGAAATGCAACTCCTCATCCAACTCGTGAGCAAGAAATAAGGGAAATGGGAAGCAAACACCCCCACCACCTCATCTTTTTCTTTCCTCTTTCGCTTTTACCTGCAGTATCCTCCTCTCTAGAGAGAGATGGGAGGGAAGGAAGCAAAAATAAATGAGGAGAGGAGAGGGAACACAGATGCAGTAAAATCACACTGTACTGCTCCTACTCGGACCACTGATGCTCGCTCGCTCTGTGCTGTGTGGCTGTGTGTCCCTTTGCATGCATCAAAATCAGAGACGCAGTGAGGGGGAGAGGGAGGGAGTAGCGGCTTCTGAAATACACTACCACACACCACCTGCGCCCATTCATGGATGTCAGAGAAAGGGAGGCAGACGTAACATTTTAAGTGCGCGACTTTTTAGAGGATTTGACAATATTAGCAATGATATTTACAAAAATCACCGTATATTGTCCGATGAGCAGATAGCAGCATCGGCACGATGACATATAGAGCTATCGGCGGTAGGCGTCTGCCACTCTGCGAGGGACGATAGATAGCCTATCAATTTGACAATATTAGCAATGATATTTACAAAAATCACCGTATACTATCCGATGAGCAGATAGCAGCATCGGCGCGGTGACATATAGAGCTATCGGTGGTAGGCGTCTGCCGCTCTGCGAGCGACGATAGATAGCCTGTCATCTGGTGAGGAGACAGCAGGTGATTAATTATATGTTCTGATTTTTTTATTTAGTGTTATTTAAATTTTTAAATATATCAAATGAACTTAAAAAATTATGAAAATTTATGTATAGCCTCCTAACACAACGACTTAACAGTGTAATTTTTGGATAATTCTATCCATTGTGAATGTTATTCAAAAATTCATAAAATTTTGATATCTATATGAGTTTTTACATATAGGAAATGAGCTTCAAAAATTACGAAATTTTAGTGAAGCCTCCCAACAGAGACGTAGTTATTGTGTAATTATTTACGAATTTTATGTTGTCTAAATTTACCACGTTTATTCGGGTTGATTTAATCGTGAATTTACTAACATTTCACGATTTTTTATAAATTTATACATTAGGAATACTTATACAAGTAAAAGTAAATGTAGTAGTAAAAAAATGCATCACACTGGATGTGATATGGCTCACCCATCTGAGCCACTGCTACCTTCTCGCCGCGTCTACTTCCCCGTACGTGGCTTTATCTTTCGTTGAGCGCGAGCATATCCGTGGGATACGTCAGTTGGTCCGGAGGTTGTGTCTCGGGTCGGAGGAGGTATGGAGACCGTTCGTTTGCTCAGTGGCCGGCGGTGGTCCAGTAGTCTCAGGTATAGTAGGCTGGGTCCAGTAAGAGTTGATGTCCTCCAGCTGAGACATGTCAAACTGTGAATCGCCCGCAATAATGTCGTGAACGAAGGACTCTAGAAATCCCCCTTGTGGTGCGAAGGATCTCTCGCCTCGACCGTATGATGTGGCAGCGAAGCCGGAGGAGCTCTGCCCACCGAAGTGTCCAAAGCCTGGGTATGCTGTGAACGCTGAACTCTGTCCTGTGTACGCTGCAAAACCTAACGCCGTGTAGTGCTCTCTGGAAACACCTGTGAGGCCCGTATCGTTATCGATGGACTCATCGTCACCCCACGTTGAATTGGAGGTTGCAAAATGAAACGATATTAGTCACAATAAATATTTCGGATGTACAACGCGAATCTCATACCTCCCGAATGTGCAGTGAAGATGAATAATGGATAGCGGTAGTATGTGTGCGGTGGTGCGGACGTAAAAAATGATGCATCTCGACGACGGACCTGCAGCGAGAGAACGCCATGATGTTAGTGGAACGCAAGTCCAAATAGGAAAACAAAATATAGGTTTATATGTAAGTTATCTCCTCGTCGATACGGCGCATGGATGATCGGCGGCTAGTACTACGACACCAGGCAGACTCGGTAGATTGCGATGGCCGGCCGGACTCGCTAGGTCGCGATGACCTGGCGGGTGAGCATGGTGCCCCCACTGGGTGGCTTATGTGCACAATGTGATCCGTGGAACGGCCGTAGCTTAGATTGTGCACTATTTTTTTGACATGCTTTAGGATGTACTTCAAAGTATTTTGTAGGGCCGGTGGTGTCGCTGGGCTAATGATGGTGGCCTTGGACGCTCTTGCGATGCGCTATGCCCGCTTCAGCTGAAGTGACATACAAAACAATTTCAGTAACAACCAGTATGAATTTCTTAAATGAAACAATAAGAAATTAGAACTATCTTACACTGTCATGCCGCCGCGAAGCGCTGTGGAGATCGATCGAGTGTTGCAAACTTTTCTCATGTGTGATTTGCTCAGGGCGATCTGGTGGAGGAATGGTGAGTCTGTTGCGTTCCTAGGGTACGTACCACTCCATGTACTCTTCGTACGTTTGAACGTCGTACAGATGCTGCTCCATGACATCGAGGTGTGCCCTGTTTGTACATGTCGTTGTCCATTGTAGCTGCAGTGCCCGCCAGTCCGTACCATACCGATCAGCCCTTGATTATCTGCATTTCCAGAAATCATGGACGTTACATAGCAAGACATATAAAGTGTACACATTAGTCGAATGGAATTTGACTCACCGGTGTATGGCTTACGGTAGGAACCTACCGTCGAGAGGGGGCACGACATGGTGCAAACCAAACTATCGCATCACGCGCTATAGGGCGTAAGCCTACACCATGTACGAGAACACCAGATGGTGTGTCATCGCCCATGGCTCCACGTCCTCTAAGCATTGTAGGACAGCCCATACGGCGATACACGACCTACAAAATCTACAGTCCATAGACCCCATATGACGCCGATGTCGTGCAACGACTCGAACTTATTGTGCCACAGCAAGTAGCACCTCAACGGTTTGCCCTTCGCCCAGCATAGACAGGCAGTAGTTCAGCGGATGCCCATAGTGGGCCCGTCTGTCAGGTTGGCGAACTCACCGAACAGGTGCATTGTCGTCATGATGGTCGGACGTCCGATAGGAAAGTGCGCTCAACTCCACAGCTGCACGAGCACGTAGCAGATAGCCAAATTGGGGGTACTAGTAGTGGCGCGCTGGCAAGTGTCACATAACCCTCAATACATGGCACACAGGACCGCTGATCCCCAGTTGTACCGAGGCATCGCCCCAAACTCTGCGTCAACCAAAGACTCGGCGAGACCGATAAACTCAGCATGCAAATATTACCATGTGTGGCTGGAAACATGCTCCAACCAAAGAGCTGAACAAGGAATGCGACGATGTGCCTCCTGACGACCTCCGATGATGCATCCTGCAGGTACACTCTGAAATTGTTCAGGCAAGTGCAGGGGACGCCACGTGCACTCTTCGAAATAGGGCGGTCGAACCGGTCCGCCATCCTCTCATTCCAGTTCGGTTGGTGCAGGGGGTGGAACAAGTGCGTCCTACAGAGTGACCGTCATCTCACCCAACCGAAAGTAGAATATGTGCATCTCGGGCCTCCACCTGTCCACCAGTGCCGCAAGCAGGTTACCGTCGATGGTGAACTCATGTCCGGTGGAGACCAGCCTTGCAAAGGGCAACAAGCCCGTGGCCCGCAGGGTTAGGACGTAGCGCTCGTCCAGCGCCCATGGATCCCCCGCAGCTTGAAGGCGAAGGGCCAACCGCGTCACCCATCATCCATGAGTGATAACGGTGTTTCTTATCGTACAACTATTCGAGAAGCTCCGATAAAGCCATACCTTTCAATACATATGACAGATCAAATATTAGTACGGAGGTTAATAATGACAATAAAACTTACTTTATAATACAAACTACATTAATTATGACTAACTAAATAACAATAATTATGACTAGAACTACGGAATAACGTCAAAAGCATGCCATAAAAATATTTGTCTTTCGGGAGAAGCAATCAGCATTGTCGCATCCTTAATGAGCTATGCACTAGCTTCTCAAAATAATTAGCTACGCACTCCTAATTTTGAGCGACGACCACGAGAATGAGCTTCGCGATGAGTGACTGAGATGAGCAATAACGAACTGCGAGAGATTCGTATTTATGGCCAAGCGAAAAGTGAACCTGGTGCGCTCACCCAGTTGATTGAGGACCCATTGTCACGAGCAGCACTTCGGGTGAGGGGCGGTATGTTAACACTGACAAATGTGCAAACGAAGGAGCGGACGAGGGGGACGACACGGACATAACGATATTAGTGCGGACGAGAGAACGCGCGTGGGGGCACAATACACAAAGAGTGACAATTGTGCGAAGGACACAATAGGAAAGAAAATATAGCACGATCGGGCCAACACATGCGCGAAGCACAGATATCAGCCACTTGAAAAAATACCTGAGCATTGTTAAATTCATGATTAAAATAACCCGAATAAACGAGCCAAATTCGGACCACATAAAATTCTTTAAAAATACACAATAACTATGACTATGTCGGGAGGCTTCACATAAAATTTCGTAATATCTGGAGCTCGTTTGCTATATGTAAAAACTCGTACAAATATCGAAATTGTATGAATTTTTGGAGCTCATTTCGTATATTTAAAAATTTAAACAAATACAAAGCGAAAAAATAGTGCAGGTAATTAAGCCGACTTAATCACTGTCGTCTCCTCACCGGGCGGCGGGCTGCCTTCCATCTCCTCACCGGGCAATAGGTCGCCCGCCATGCCGCTGTGGCGGCGGCGCGCCGCCATGGCCCCACCACGCGTCGCCTCACCGGCGCTGCCGTCCGTTCACCGGATGGCAAAAATGATATTTCTGCAAATACGATACGCATACTGCTACTTTTGTAAATACCATGACTAATATTGCTAAATCCGCTAAAAATTCTAACTGCGTCGCCTGTACTGTACGCGTATAAATACGGCATGCACGCCTTTAAGGATGGCATTGGCCTGGCCCATACAGTACTGTACAATACCGTAGCTTGCCTTCGATACTGTTAGGCCTGTCATTTCAGGCTGGTGTTATAGTATCTCGTACAAGAGGTTATTTCCAATTTATGCGGCATAGGATGGACGTTTCATATCAATATGAGCATCTGGAAATTGACAAAATTTCGTCAAATTGTGGCTTTTGTTTCGTAGGGGGAAATGATGGATTCATTGAACCTAGGCTCATTTTTCATCTTTTGATATTCGAGCACATTGCCATTTCATTAACTTTTGATATCCGAGAATATCCTAGGAGAGTATTTTTCAAGCGCTCTATGAATCTGTACGCTTTTTGTGACAATCCAAAATTTTCAAAATTCAAATTTGAGGTTTTAGACCAATCCAGAAATTCTAGTCAAAAACACGCTTTCCTTTTTCAGAATTACGCTCTCCACCTTGAGAAAGCGCATTCTTGATGTCTATTTTCTCCTCTGACCTCGTCTGCCTCGCATCGTGCCGCTGTTCACGCGCGTCGCACCGCCTCGATCCACCGTCGCCTTCGCCCGTGCAAAACTGCGCTAGCACCCGCACCACCTTACACTTGAAAGATCTAGACCTATCATTATGAGTTAATAATATATTTTGGTAATTAATGACAATCGAATTGTGGAACTAATAGTTTCGTTGAGATGAGTGAACAGGATATGTCTCACGGTGACAGATGACTTGAGATAGGTTCATGCGGTTGATCATCCTCAAGCAAAGACTTCATGTGTTGATGAGTAAAGTCGTGACCAAAAACTTGAATTTGAGATATATATCATCAAGCTTCAAGTGGATGCAAGGCAAATGTATGACTAATTTGGTTGGAAGACCGGGTTACTAGTATAGGATATCATACTAGTAGCTTGAACGTATCATGTGTTGATAGCTCACTTAATTTCTCTACTCTCTCTATCGCATGATACTAATATTTTTGAATGTGTTTTGAAAATGTTATAGCTCATGCATAAATCCTTTGTGATATGTGAATAGATGTTTGCGAATGTGTTTTTCAACATGTTGAAGGCCATGTTATTTCCCCTCTTTGAGGCATGATGCTAACATTTGAGATGTGTCACTCAAATGATTGTAGCTCATGCAATATCGTTGCTACATGTGACTTAAATTTGAAAAGGCAATTTGAATTTGGTTTAAGTCCATGTCGTCTTCCCGGTGATGTGATTCCAAAAGATTCTTGTGGATGTTTTCCATGATCTATTAGGACTCACATTTTAACCTTGAATTCATATCTCTATAATTTGCAAAGCTTTTGTGCAAAGTGACTGAGAAATGTGCATTGTCTTCAAATCTCCAGAGCCTGTCCTCGAGGTAGCGGTCTGACCGGCTTGGTATAAGCAGTTAGATCGGCCTAATATTTTTCACTGGGGCCAAAGGGAGGTTTGACCGGTGGTGCGGTCAGACCGGTGTGCATGTGGCTGTCAGACCGATGTGCATGTGGCGGTCTGACGATTTGACCGGCCAGTTCATCAACCTAACCCGCTGAAAATAGTATCAACCCGGTATCGAACGCCCAACCTATTACTATTCACCATAAACCCGTTAAATTTGTTTATACTCATTTCAACCGTTTCGAACCTGTCTAACCTATTTTTAACCCCGTTCAACTTAACCAAGCTTATTTTAAACCTTATCCGCCCAAACAACCTTCCTTTATATATTTTTTATTTTATTTTATTCTTAGCTAGCATTCTACAAAGCGATGACTTATTTGTATTCGTTCTTTCACTACAACAAATTCGACATTCTATGATGAAAGAATAACATCACAAAACAGTCAATTTTCATCATAAATAGTTTTCATGACATAAAACTGCCGTCAGACACATCATCATGTAATCTACCTTACAAAATGTATGTTATGACGGATTTTTTTTATGTATCATACACAATCTGGAACTACAAATTTCTCTCATCCATACACTTTGATTAAAGAAATTGCCAACAAAAGACAAAATAGTTGTCGACTCTAGACTAGTTTCCAGTCTCTAAGCCCTAAAAAGCACAACAACAAAATTCAAAACGCACAAATTAGTGATACAATTGAAATTCATCAAATTGGGAAATTCATATATTAGTAGTATAAAAAAAATAAACGTGATGGCAACAAAAGTTACCCCTATACGCTTCTGTCATATTTCTACATTTATAGAAATATGCTAATTTGGATCACTTCAAGAACAAAAGCTAACAATGAAAATCAAGTTTGGATTCACCCTGGTTCATGAAAATTTCATAAAAGGAACGGCAGGAAAAAGAAAGCCAACACAACAATCTACCTAGTATCATATGATCTCAAATCAAGTGGACTGTCCTGAACAATTTCTCAAGCCCTGACATGTCAACAAATATTAAGAATTGACTGAATACATATCTTAATTTCTCACATGAATAATACATGGACCTACCAGTGTATGCAAATTCTTGCTAAAAGAGAAAAAAAACATATATTGTCGATGGTCCCAATAGTAATAAAGAACGCATTGCCACTGGCTAGAGGCACGGGTACAAGAGTTCTTAACTTTTGAACTTCCATGCTCCAAGCATGAAACCTAGAAGAAGCAAATAGCATTGTAGATCTAGTACCTATCCAAATTTGTTAATCATCCATCTATTAGCAAGAAACAATGGCAATATCAATCAGTGATAGACAAAGGCATGTATGTGACACTAAATAATGCATAATGGATGCATGTTTACTCCAAATTCGAAAACATTCTTATCTAGAAAGAACAGTTAATAAGATAAAAGGAAGTAAGAATGTTTACCCTCTTATATAGTTGTTTTTCTACCTTCTTAGACTTCTAAAAGTCGCTTTTGACTTTTCTTCCGGAGTATTTTTTCAAGATAGGGTCTACTAGTTAATTGTAGTGACTTCATTTATATTGGCAAAATCGCACGTGAATTTACATTACTGTAATCTCTTGCTAAAAGTCACGAGGAAAAGGATAGCCGTAGCCAAAAAAACAGGCCCTTAGACATTCCATCAAGTGGCTGATGTGTGATCTAGCAAACTGGACACCCAAAATGGAGTTTTAGCACGAGGAAAAGGATACGAAAATGAGCCACGGTATGAGTTTAGAGGGAAATACAGAATAGCATATCAAATAAATGACAGAGATATTTTTTTAATTAATGTGAGAATTTCTAAGATTTTTTTTAAGATTGTTAGGGATATTCTTGCCCTAAAAACGAATGAAGTGACTTGAATCTTACCGGTTGTTTTTATTTATATAGATGACACACCAAGTTGTATTTTACAAATTCAGCAATGAGTCAAATTTTATCATTTATTTGTACTACAAGGGCTAAATGTACGTAGACTATTGGTTGTACATCATGCAGTACTTAATTGACGTAGTTGCAATTATAATTACAAGACAAAAAAATGGAGATGAATATGTGGTCATAGTTCTTGTTTGCCATGTCTTGAGGGTACATGCGGCACACAGAAGCGTATCCAATGCTCCGCCACGTCAAGCACTTGGAGCATGCCATGTTGGATCGAAGGACGATGCCTGGGAAGCGATAGTCATTTAAAAGGCAGGATTAGATGTTCTAGCAAAATCAACACATACCACAATGCTTCAGAGACGATGTATTAGAACAGTCAAAACACAGTACACCGAGCATCTCATCTGACTAGGGCGGAGCAATATTTCTTTTTAGCTGTGAATTGAATGATGGTTTAGAGCTGTGGCTGACAGATTTTAGCTATAGTACGAACATTTGTGCACATAAAATAAATACTAATAAATTATTTTTAAAAACTGTTCTAATAAATAGTTTTAAAAATAATATAAAAATTATATTATTTATTTGTTTATAGAAGCCCTGAGATATTAGCAAAAAGCCTGACAAGGGGATCGAAGTCCCCTGGCGTGCGGACCTAGGGGTGCAAATGGATCGGATTCGGACGGATATTGTTGTTACCATATCCTAACCCATATTTTTCTTGATTCGGTACCAATCGGATTCGGTACCAATCGGATTGGTCTTGGGATCGGTCGGGATTAACCCGAGCCGTTTGCACCCTACTTGTTTGTAAAGAATGCATGCGGTACAACAAATAGAGTAGGAGGACATACTGCCAAGAACTTGATGTTACTACTTAATAGCTGATATGGAAGGTTTTATTTTACCATTGCAAAAGAAAATAAAACGTTAAATAGTAGCACTAACCTGAAATCAAACTTGAAGATGTATCGGATTCGGGACGAATATTGCTGTTACCATATCCTAACCTATATTTTTTCCCCGAATTCGATACCAATCGAATTCGATACCGGATCGATCGGGATTAACTCGACCCGTTTGCACCCTAGCATCAGACGTACTACCCACCACGCACCCATCCACTGTGGCTAGCACAATCTATCCCATGCGGGTGAGGGCCCACCGGACAGGGAGTGAGGGGCACGAATTAGTAACCATTAATTGCTCAGTTTTACGGGACAACGATGTCCCGGTGTTGTCAAAGCTGACTGACCCTGCCGGGGGGGCCCACCCATGGGATTCCGTTTTCTTTCCTTCTCTATATCGCCTTTTCAGCACTTTTTATCCCTCGATGTTGGCCCTCCTATTGCTTGCCATCGATAGTCAGACTGGGAGCTGGGAGAAGCTGGGAGGGCCTGGCACCCTAACCTTCTACTAATTATTTATTATATAGTTAATTATATATATTTAATTAGTGGTTTGGTCTCTTCCAATTTAGCCTAAATGTAAAGTATATTTAAAGCCCAGTCATATGCAACCCAATTAGACCTAGTAGTTGAGAATCTGAGTAAAAAGTATGTTTTTTTGCCCAAATTATTTCAGATTTTAGTATGAATGTTACATCATTTCTTCTAGTTTAAGTTAATATAGATGTAATTTTCTTTACCTTGTAATTTGCGAAACATATTACTCTGATATGTGACTATTGGATCGGTAAATCCGACATGGTTCATTAGTTCTACTTTACTTGTTGTCCATGTTACCCCCCATATTCAATTCCTGGCTCCGCCACTATCATAGTCTCATTGATATTTTTAGTGAAAAATAAATAATAAAGATAGAAAGAATTAATTTTTAAAAAGAGGAGACGAACGATGAAAAAATGAGAAAGAGATACATGCGCTAGACGAGAGTGAGAGGAGTCAGATACGTGATGTGTCTTGACTCCTGTTTTATTCTTAGAGCAAGAGAAGTAGAGAAACCGCTTCTAAAAGCAGGTGTTCATATTAGCTTGTAACTTCTCCAAATAGAAGCCAAAAGCAGAACCCAATACGAACACATAGCTCGTGACTTAAGGCTTATGGCTTCTTCTGAACAAACAAGCGAGATGGCTTTTCTGTTGTTATTTCAAAATAACTTATCAAGACAGCTTTTTTGAAATAGCTATCGGCATTTGATTTATTCACATAAGCGTTTATGCTAGATCTAAAAGTCATCAATCGCAGTCGATAGAACGCACTGGCACTGGTAAAAAAAATCCTTGTTGTTTCCTGCACTGAGATTTGAGCGCTCCAAGGAAAATCTAACCGTGAAGGAGACTCTCGGTAAGTTTATCAAGATTTCATGGTATTGTATTCGTGTTAGCACGATATAAGGATGTTTGGAGCGTAGGAATCTTGTAGAAAATAGTTGTGATTTCTTTAGGAAACTCTATAGAATTCACACCTTCCAAACGAGGGCTAAAGTCCTGAACATTCACCAAATGATTCGACTGCACGCTTTCTAAGCTATCACTCGTCGATCCCCAATGTTAAGCTATTATCCATCCTTCTCGCATAGCGCAGTACTACTACGTGGGTGATGAGTTAAGTCTCCCATTTCAAATGCTCATGAAGCAAAACACAAAATTATGTGGATGCTTCCATGATCATTTGCTTGTATAAGCTTTATGTACTGCTCGGTTGGGCTGAAATAAGCTGGTTTATGGCTGAAATTACACTGTAGCTAGTTGAAATTACACTATAGCTGATGGTGTTTTATTTGACATAACTAAATTTAAAAAAATAAAAATAAAAAACATGTTAGTCCATCATAACGAATACGAGAAAAAAGAACCGGCAAAAAAACTTAAAAAATAAAAAATCATAAAAAACGAAATTTAGAAATAAAAAAGACAAAAATAAGAAGCTTAAATGGAAATAAACAGGTCTCTGATAAATTTCTCGTGTTAGTGCTTTGATGATTGTTGAAAAATTTCATGGAAATCAAGACGGACAATGACCAGAGAGAGAGAAAAAGAAGGCAAAAGGTGAGACGTGCTCTCCTCGGAGTGAGCAGTGGAGGTCCTTTTCGTCGTCTTCCGGACGGGCCTCTCTTTGCACGCGCACACATCGCGAGGCGGATCTGACGGCCTCCAGGAAGATCCTCCTGCGATCGTACGGCCCGAGAGTGGAGGGCGACCACGGCGTAGCCCCACCGCACGTGCTTGCCGACACGTGACGAGCAGAGCTACTCCTACTCCTTCCTCTTTTTTGGCGGTTGTTTTGGATAGGTGACTTATACATGATGTAAAAACTGTAGCATTTTTCTTCGTATATTCACCCTTGCAGCACATCAGATGAATCACGGTGAAACGAAAGTTACGGCTTTTTTCCGGCTTGTCAGCTAACCTTTTACCGTCGCTTCACGTAAAAGAATTAGCATGCATTGACATACAATACAACTGTACTGTCAAATTTTAGCCATACTAGCTTCGTTTAAAGAACGTACCAGAACAGCTCTCTCTTTATTTTCAAATTTTTCACTTGGGGAAAATACAGGGATGGCCAAAACGGCGCATGACTGGCTGGTAGCGTTGCTCTCTTGTCTGAATTTGTGCATCTCAAATAGTAGTCACGCGAAAGATGGACCTTTGGTACCGTGTGATGACAGAAGTAAAAGATGGATGTTAGATCATGTACATGCTTTCCCCATCAGGTGATTCAGATGAGCCAAACGCCCAGGAAACAGACGCTTCGGCCGGATAAAGCTGAAGATCTTTTCACATGCCGTGCGCCTTTGTCTATCTCTGCTCGTCGTACGACGTATGCGTCGATCGATGAACTAAACCGAGAAGCTAGCACTGCGTATCTCCATGTGGCCGGTGTTTCCGGTGTTCTGTATTTTTTTTTTACTCCTGCTTTATTAATATAAAGGTAGATCTCCTGCCTTTTTCGTTGAAAGAAATATGCTTAAAACAGATCTTATACGTACGCGCGTGCGTGTGTGGACAGGTCGCCAGAATGTAGAACTAGCGATATGGAACAATGAGGGTGTAAGCTAGCTTTATCCACAGGTTCGAGCGCCGTAATAGCAGAGTATTTTTACTGTATCTGTCTGTATGTTTTTCTTTGAAAAAAGTCCACTTTTTAATTTTGGACTATGAAATCCTTCACTTTTCGACTTAAACTCTCCCCCCGGAACCACTTCGGTTTATAATGATGTGGCGGTAAGGGTTTTTTAACATAGCACACTAGTCACAGCAAAATAAAAATAAAAAACTAGTGATGCCCACATATCAGGCTCTACACCCTTTTCTTCTTCCTCCATCTTCTTCCCCTCTCTCCCTTCTTCCCATCTCCTGGTCCCCCTCCCATATGAAGGGCTGGCGATGGCGACGAGGCGACCTCAAAAATGGATTACCGGAGTTAGGAGGTGTCTAGAGGAGATGACGACGCGGCTCGTGGGCCTCCATTGTGTGCTCACAGCGACGCCCGATGGCATGTGGACATGTGGACCCACCTGACTCAATCAGAAACTTTGGTTGCCACATCAGCGAAAACATCTCTAAGTCATGTGAAAACTAGGTAGGAAGGGCGAAAGGGGGTAAAGTGGACGGCTTCGAGAGTTCGAGATTGTAAACCTACACACTGCCCTTTGTTTGAGACCACGAATGGGAATGGTCCATCATTTGCGTACTGTTGAAAGGGTGAAGACAATGTAGCCGAGACCCTATTTGATTTGTTTCTACTAGAGTGCTAAAACACGCGTGGCCCACGTCACACTCATAGCATGGGCCAGATTAGGATCCCAATAATTGTTAGGGTTGGGGCCTAAATCTTATAGACATTGTTGCTTTCTCCTTCACTGCGTTGCTATAATTTGCTTTCATTTGTAGGTTTGTTTAAGTCGATCTCAAACTATTTAATGTAGTTTGTCTTTTATAAAAACTTTGAGCAACTTCCTCCGTTCCGCAATATAAGTTTTAGTTTTTGGAAAACGTTGTCCAACAATATAAGTCTATTTTGAGTACTAAATGCGTAGTTATTACAATATTTACACTACATACCCCCTACATTAATACTGAAAAAAAAGAACAGGTAGTTGTAGTATGCAATTTAATAGAGGTATGCATGGTCTAATATTATTAATTGTTCTTAAATTTAACGTTTCCTTGGCCTGTGCATATGATAAGTTTTAGACTTATATTATGGGACGGAGAGAGTAGCTCCCAATGGAGAAACATGTAACTTAGCCCCACCTAATGGCAGATAAATATATATATCAACTTTTCTTACATCACAAAAGACAAAATTAACTGTTGGACAAATTTTAAATCCTAACAATATAAGATAACCTATCACTCTAATTTATTTTTTAATAGTACTAGTACTAGTACAATGTGATAGAAGTGATCATTTAGCTGGTGATTTTCCAAAAGGTTAGGCCCAAATCTGCATGCGTGGGGCTCGGCTGGTCAAAATGGTGGCATGCATGCCCACTCAATTAGCTTTCAAAGGCTGGGTTGCCTTTAGTTTGTGGGATCAAGCAGACATTAGTTACTCTAATCATTCATCTCCAGCAGATCAGAGACCCTACCATGATATGCGTGGCTCCATGGTAAGAAGAGAGCGTTCCCAACTAAGACATTGCTTGCAATGTCTATACCTCTCAACATCACTAGAAAATATCTATAGATATAACCCTATTCAGTGAATAGTATCTATTACTAGGCCTAAGCAATAAATTTGTCTAACTCTCTCCTCACCTCACCAGATTCAATATTTTACTGTTGGATTTTATAACCAAACAATATCTTGCATGAGACACTGCTTTCCCTCTCCCTTTTTAGACTATTTCTCTAGTGGTGATCATTTGGGTTTATTTTTTGTGGCTTATGGTGAAAAAATTGTGTTGGCTGAAAAAACATTGTAGCTAACAGAGGCTTATTTAACATAATTAAATTTAAAAAAATTAAAAAATATAAAAAATATGTTAGCCCATCACAGACAACGCAAACGAATACAGGAAAAAAGAACGGGCAAAAAAGCTCAAAAAAAGCCAAAAATTCAAAAAAAGACGAATTTATAAATAATGGAAAATAAGCCAGAAGCTGAAGCCGAAACGATCACAGCCTCTATCTCATTATGAATTTTAGTTGGCACGCTAATTGATACTGTAGAAATTACTGAGTACGATCCATTGGAAAGGGAGACATGGTCGACCTCTCTCCAAATTAATGTTAAGTTTGTACTATGCCTTTGCAGCTTGATTAATATAACGGCATGGACCGTACTCTTCCCAGCTCGTAATTACCGGACGGTGGTTACCAAACCACATATTCTTTAAAAACAAATGGAAAATGCAGAAAAAGAAAATGATCCGGCTTGCACAGCTGAAGCTCTGGGCCAAGTCATGGGCTACTACAAGACAAGTTCCCACATGGGTCTAATGAGCCGTATGTGGGCTATTTAGCCCGTAAAGCCGTTGTAAATAGCTATCCTAAGCAAATCACCACCCGTTACACAGTCCAACAACATGTGCAGTGCATGAAGGATAGATAGACACGAAACTTGAACGAAACACTAGTAATGAGCACAAATAAATTGATTAGAAAATCGTAAAAAAAAAACAGATAGTTCATGTATACAAATGAGACCTACTACCGTCTACAGATCAAAGAGAGGTGAGGAAACTACTGTGGCTAATCACCAAACTACGTCCCCTCATTAACCAATCAACTAGCTAGTCTTTCAAACAGGGGAGATTGGATCATATACCCTCCCTTTAGTTGGGAAATTGAGGATTTACCTCCACATCTCAATGACATGTAGGGTCATCATAAGTCACCGACTCGTGGGCGGGAGGTAAATCCTCAATTTCCATCTAAATGGAGGGTATATGATCAATTTTTTCTTCAAACAGTGGCGGACTAAGGATCAAAATTTAGAGGGGCTAACTTGTTCATCGGTTTACCGAATGCTAAATTGCCGGCCTGCGGTAACCTGTTGTACTACCGATGAGAGATAGAAAAACGCTATTGCGGCTATAGCAGGCTATTTTGGAAGCTATGATACACATCGTGTTTTGCCGATGGAGGCCAGCGGCGCCCATCCCCGATGCGGGAGGAGAAGACGATGGCCGTCATACGGTCCAGCTAGAACTGGACGGCTGACCACTTGGAACGAGGCGTTAGCCTCATCGGTTAGGAGGGCGTCTTGGTGGAGCGCAAGCCATAGTTGAACTGGATGGCTTCGAACCGGCGGAAAAAGTCGACGGTCCGTGTGATGGATCGTACACAGCAAACTCCTCATCCTCACCGAAGTCGTAGGAGAGGAGAAGGAGGCCAACGTCGCAACCCACAGAGAAGCCACTCACCTGCAACAGAGCCAGAGCGAGCGTGGTTGCAGGTGAAGCCTTTGAAGAGGAAATCGCGACAATCGGTGAGGTGCGGGTTACGGGACTGGGTGAAGACAGATAGAAGATTGGGCCGCGACACGAGATGGGCTTCCAGATGTCGAAGAGGCTCTACTCCTATTTTGTCAATGGCTGAATTTTCTGGCATTACGGTTGATTTCCTTGATCGAAACTTAGTTTTTCTGGAACTTCTGACCTCTCCCTTTCTTATTGACCCTTAATTAACCCCTTCCAACCGCAGTTAGTTATTATTAACATACAGGCTATGGCTTCAACCATCTCGCTCACTTGACACGTTCTTCTCAAGATTATAAGAATTATTTCTAGCCATCGCTGCATATAAAACTCGGCATCACTGAGACGCGTACGTACGTGCAAGAGAGCCGGCCAAGGCCATACCGCGAATTAACTAATAATATATGCTTCAAACTCGCATCCAAGTTCCTCCCATGAATATGTATATAAGCTCATGATCAAACGACACGAATTGTAAGCCGTAACACAATCAAATCGAACTCTTTTCTCGGCGCCAACTTTCCAAGTTCTCTCTGTCTTCACACCCCCAGAGTTTTCAGCCTCTGCCTGGCATTTGCTCTCTGAGTACTTCGTTTCACATGGCTCTTCCGAGAGTGCAAGCGTTGGTGGTGTTCTTGTTCCTGTTCTCCGTCGGCATATCGCCGGAGGCACGCAGGAGGTTGCGGATGCGGCGCAGGCGGCAAGTGCGAGCCGCCGGAGGACGCCGGAACGGACGGCAAGGCGATCGACCAAGGGATCGGCTACTTTCTGATGGTTCTTGCCCTTGTACTCACCTATGTTCTCCACTGAAGAAGAACTCAACTGTCTTGCAGTATCTGCAAGAGAGGGTTTTGAAGGCTTTCGAGCATGTCCTTGCCCAGTCTGTGTGTAGGGTGGGTGTTTCTTACGGTACATACGAAAAATGCCCTGCCTTTTCTTCCCTGAAATTGGCACATTTGTTTGTAGAACAGTAGAACTGAGCCACAATTTGTTTTGTTTAACATATAGCTGTTGCAATCTGATCCGGAATAGTTCTGGAACCTGTTCATTTTTTTTCAGTTACTGGCTTACTGCGTATTCGATTGAGAACTGAACTCTATTCAGAATAACTCAGATCCATCTTGTGTGTTTTTGGTACGAAACAACTGTGGATCCATCTTCGGACAGCGACAGAACATCTTGTGCGTCAGCAGGCTACTAGACTTCTGTGACACTGTTCCTTGCTGAACGTCGCTACAGAAGCACACCATTTCTGAACACAACAAAACAAGGCGAGCCAAATGCATCGCGTGTAGCGAGTTATCGCATTGCAGTTGCGGAATGGCAGCGGCAGAAGATGGCAAGGAAAGCAAGCAACCAAGATTGCAATGCCATAATCCCGTCCAGCTAAAAATCTTCATGGTCTGATCGCATTGTTAGCAAGCAGTAACTTAAGCAAGGCTGTGCACTTGCAGTATCCAATATCTCAATGCCATATATAATTACGTCCAAATCAAGCTCTGGTCCTGGTCCCATTCCCTCCCTCTATATATAAAAAGTGCAGAGCTTTGGCATCGTTCACAGCATCTCATTGTAAAGTAAGCAAGGCGAGAGGAGACGAGACGAGCAATGGTGATGGCGTCGAGATCTCAGCGCTACGCTCACTTGCTCTCGTCTCACCCCTACCACTCCGCGATATCGTCTGCGCCATGCTTTGCTCTTGGCGCGAGCGACGACGACCATGGCGCGGCCGTCGCCGGGAGTTACACGCTGCAGCAGCAGGACGGAAGCGTCGGCGGAGCGCCCGCGCCGGCCGCCGAGGCCTCGCCGCTGCTGACGGAGCTGCCCAGGGGCGCGGTCTCCGCGTCCGACCGCTTCTTTGTCTCGATGGCCCGCACCGCCTCGCTCGTCGACGATGACGCGGCCGGCGCCGGCGTGGAGCTGCTGGGAGCCGTGCCGGTGGAGACGTACACGAGCGAGCCCAGGGAGGAGTTCTTGGCGTCCATGGCCGAGATGGCGGCGGCGCGCGGAGCGGATGGGATGCCGGCGGCGAAGTACTGGGAGTTCATGGAGGAGCTGGTGTCCTGCTACCTGGAGCGCAACGACCGGGGCGTCCACCGCCACATCTTCGCCGCCTTCGCGGACCTCACCGCCGGGGAGCCGCGCCGGTGGCCGGCCAAGAGAAGGCCGCTTCGGCGACTGATGAGGCGAAGCCCGTGCGTCTCAGGCAGATGAGGTCAGGTCACGCGAGGAATCATGTACGTCAGCATGGATCAAAACGTAGTTTTTTTTTCTCTCGAAAACGCGAGAGAAATGCGCTTCTTTCATTATGCTCTTCTTTCATTAAGGAGAAGAGTTACACAAGGGCTCGAAGCCTTTACGTTCAATGGAAGAAACTAGCTCTTACTAAAAAGATGTATCTAGATATCATCTGGATATTTTTTTAATAATTATTTAGATTTAGAACCGTTGGATTAGAGATTCAATGGCCTCTTCTTAGAGAGAGGAGATTTTTTTAGAGGAGGGAAGGTTCTTTTTAAAAGGGAGGGAGAGAATTCATAGCTGTTGGATCTTTAATCCAATAGTCACAGATCTCGATGATAGTTAGAAAGAAAATATTCGGATGATGTTTCATTTGTGAAGCCTAGAGAAAGTCCATATTCGGCGTTTTAACACAAGCCAGGCAAACAACTTTGCTTTGAGCGGTGCTGTGCTCCGCCACAGCTCATTAGCGCAAGGCAGGAGGATGGTTCCATGGCACAAAGCGTTGTATGCTGATTTAGAAGTGTATGTGCCGTGAGACGTCCAACGCCAGATGATGGAGTCCGGGACTCCTTGCTGCAGCTGAACCTGAGCTAAAGCTGAGCAGAGAACAAAAAGGTCAGAGATATATCTGTCATCCACTTGTGGTTGGGAAGAGCTTCTTGAACCCTGGTCAGCTTCTTTCGGGAGTTCTTAGCTCTACCCCAAATGGCCGGAGCTAAATTACAAATACTACGCCCTTGTAGCCATCCCCGATCTCGAAGGTCACTGATGCACTAAACAGGTCTTCGGTCGCCTGATCTTCCTGCAGACGAACGCGCTACCACATCCGCGAGGGGTTAGTGCGTGCCAACCACTCCCAACGTGCTCAAAAGTTGATCGCCCAGTCAGGGAAACACCAGAGTGATTAGCTGGTAAATTTTCATGGAAGTGAGGACTGTCTTGAACTGGTAGGACAGCCGGCCAGCCGGTCTTTTCAGAGTGCGGTTTATGGTTTTGGTTGAAATTTTGAATTTTGATGTGCGTTCAATAGAAAGCATGTGCCCACGCTCCGTGAGATACTGGATAACGTGTGATGTGTGTAAGTGTGCATCTCCGTCGTAATCTAAAAACAAGCTCCCATTTTAGCCGTAAAAAGTCAAAACAACACACAATTGATTGGAAATTCAAGCTTCCAAATGCCCTATAAATACAATTCGTCGCTGTGTGACCAAACATGTAGTTTGACCACAAGTAGATTTAAAACTATCTAAATTGGTTATACGAAAATTATATTATTAGATTTATCGTTAAAAATATTTTCATAGTATTATAATTTTATTAGTATATCTTAATGCAAAGTTATAAAAAGTGGTGATTAAAGTTGTATCTTGAAGACGGTAAAAAGTCAAAAACGTCTGGTAAAAATTGGAGGGAGTAGTAGGCAATAATAACAGCAGCTTTAGGTCGGGTTCTTTTGGGCTTAAAGTTGACTTATGCTTGTACTGTCTACACTAACTAGTTTTTAAATGGTATATTTTTTAAGGTAGGATCAATGAAAAAGTTGTAATAAAAAGTGTACTGAGTTCAGCTGTATCGACTAAAATCGCATACGACTATTTACCTCTGCGTACCGCCTCTCCCGAACAGCCAAAATTCAAATATTTAAAACATAAATCATAAGATATTAGCCCAAAAGAACCCACCTTAATCACCACATTCTTCCACCTTGTATTTTTCTTTTGAAAATAGCGATTTTCCCTAGTTGATGCCGTTTTCCGGAAGAGAGATCGATGAGGTCGGCGAGCGTTTATGCGAAGCTTCTTGCGGCGACGGTCGTGCCCAGCGTGGCGCAGCCGGCGCACGGCGGTGCTGTGCGTACGGCGGGAGGGGGGAGGATGGATGGCAGGACGGTCGACCAGGCGGTGGCCTACATCGTGCGTTGATCGCAAGACAGGAGCAGGAAATGAGTAGCTTGATGAAAGTTGATTCCTTGTGCGAGCTGAGATTTCTTGGCTGCACCTTGTAATTTTGTTATTGACCCTTAATTAACCCCTTCCAACCGCAGTTAGTTATTATTAACATACAAGCTATGGCTTCAACCATCTTGCTCACTTGACACGTTCTTCTCAAGATTATAAGAATTATTTCTAGCCATCGCTGCATATAAAACTCGGCATCACTGAGACGCGTACGTACGTGCAAGAGAGCCGGCCAAGGCCATACCGCGAATTAACTAATAATATATGCTTCAAACTCGCATCCAAGTTCCTCCCATGAATATGTATATAAGCTCATGATCAAACGACACGAATTGTAAGCCGTAACACAATCAAATCGAACTCTTTTCTCGGCGCCAACTTTCCAAGTTCTCTCTGTCTTCACACCCCCAGAGTTTTCAGCCTCTGCCTGGCATTTGCTCTCTGAGTACTTCGTTTCCACATGGCTCTTCCGAGAGTGCAAGCGTTGGTGGTGTTCTTGTTCCTGTTCTCCGTCGGCATATCGCCGGAGGCACGCAGGGAGGTTGCGGATGCGGCGCAGGCGGCAAGTGCGAGCCGCCGGAGGGACGCCGGAACGGACGGCAAGGCGATCGACCAAGGGATCGGCTACTTTCTGATGGTTCTTGCCCTTGTACTCACCTATGTTCTCCACTGAAGAAGAACTCAACTGTCTTGCAGTATCTGCAAGAGAGGGTTTTGAAGGCTTTCGAGCATGTCCTTGCCCAGTCTGTGTGTAGGGTGGGTGTTTCTTACGGTACATACGAAAAATGCCCTGCCTTTTCTTCCCCTGGAAATTGGCACATTTGTTTGTAGAACAGTAGAACTGAGCCACAATTTGTTTTTGTTTAACATATAGCTGTTGCAATCTGATCCGGAATAGTTCTGGAACCTGTTCATTTTTTTTCAGTTACTGGCTTACTGCGTATTCGATTGAGAACTGAACTCTATTCAGAATAACTCAGATCCATCTTGTGTGTTTTTGGTACGAAACAACTGTGGATCCATCTTCGGACAGCGACAGAACATCTTGTGCGTCAGCAGGCTACTAGACTTCTGTGACACTGTTCCTTGCTGAACGTCGCTACAGAAGCACACCATTTCTGAACACAACAAAACAAGGCGAGCCAAATGCATCGCGTGTAGCGAGTTATCGCATTGCAGTTGCGGAATGGCAGCGGCAGAAGATGGCAAGGAAAGCAAGCAACCAAGATTGCAATGCCATAATCCCGTCCAGCTAAAAATCTTCATGGTCTGATCGCATTGTTAGCAAGCAGTAACTTAAGCAAGGCTGTGCACTTGCAGTATCCAATATCTCAATGCCATATATAATTACGTCCAAATCAAGCTCTGGTCCTGGTCCCATTCCTCCTCTATATATAAAAGTGCAGAGCTTTGGCATCGTTCACAGCATCTCATTGTAAAGTAAGCAAGGCGAGAGGAGACGAGACGAGCAATGGTGATGGCGTCGAGATCTCAGCGCTACGCTCACTTGCTCTCGTCTCACCCCTACCACTCCGCGATATCGTCTGCGCCATGCTTTGCTCTTGGCGCGAGCGACGACGACCATGGCGCGGCCGTCGCCGGAGTTACACGCTGCAGCAGCAGGACGGAAGCGTCGGCGGAGCGCCCGCGCCGGCCGCCGAGGCCTCGCCGCTGCTGACGGAGCTGCCCAGGGCGCGGTCTCCGCGTCCGACCGCTTCTTTGTCTCGATGGCCCGCACCGCCTCGCTCGTCGACGATGACGCGGCCGGCGCCGGCGTGGAGCTGCTGGGAGCCGTGCCGGTGGAGACGTACACGAGCGAGCCCAGGGAGGAGTTCTTGGCGTCCATGGCCGAGATGGCGGCGGCGCGCGGCGCGGATGGGATGCCGGCGGCGAGGTACTGGGAGTTCATGGAGGAGCTGGTGTCCTGCTACCTGGAGCGCAACGACCGGGGCGTCCACCGCCACATCTTCGCCGCCTTCGCGGACCTCACCGCAGGGGAGCCGCGCCGGTGGCCGGCCAAGAGAAGGCCGCTTCGGCGACTGATGAGGCGAAGCCCCTGCGTCTCAGGCAGATGAGGTCAGGTCACGCGAGGAATCATGTACGTCAGCATGGATCAAAACGTAGCTTTTTTCTCTCGAAAACGCGAGAGAAATGCGCTTCTTTCATTATGCTCTTCTTTCATTAAGGAGAAGAGTTACACAAGGGCGCGAAGCCTTTACGTTGAATGGAAGAAACTAGGGTATTACTAAAAAGATGTATCTAAGTATCATCTGGATGTTTTTTTAACAATTATCTAGATTTAGAATCGTTGGATTAGAGATCCAACGGCCCATTTTTAGAGAGAAGATTTTTTAGAGGATGAAAGGTTCTTTTTAGAGGGAGGAGGAGAATTCATGGTCGTTGAATATTTAATCTAATAATCACATATTTAGATGATAGTTAAAAAAATATTCGGATAATGTTTATCAACAGCCTACTAAAAAAAGAGCGACCGAAACTACTACTTAACATAGAAAGGACAATCACTGCCGATCAAGGAGGTTGACCAGCTTGGAATTCGTGATGGGAGGACCAAGCACGGAACTCTTAATGCAGAGGATTAACTCCTCGATACTGAAACAGTCTTGATTGTGTCGCAACCTATTTCTTTCCTTCCAAAGCATCCAGACCGCTAGAATTATTGGAGAGTCTAGACTCTAGTCCTTTCCGCTAGAATTCTTACTTAGGGCCTGTTCTTTTCTTGGCCGTGCTTTTGGCTTTCTTCTGATAAGACTAACTTTCAAGCGGAGTATTTTCTCAAGGCGAGGTCTCAGAGATAAGCGATCTACACATTAAAGCCCAACATCTGTACCATCTAAAATCGCAGTGAGTATCGTCTCTCCGTAATCTGCAGTAAACGTACCAAAATTCAAAATTTCACCAAAAGCCATAAGCCATGATAGAAAAGAACAGGCCTTAAATTCGGTGGCTTCCGGTGCACCTGGAAGGTGTGCACATTGAACTGGTAGGACATGCGGGTCTGCGGGCGTGTTCTTTTCGGCTGCGGTTTATGGTTTTTGGTTGAAATTTTTGAATTTTGACTGTTTACGGTATAGATTACGGAGAGACAGATACTCACTTGCGATTTTGGCAGGTATAGATGTTGGGCTTTTAATGTGTAGATCGTTTAACCTGTAGACTCCGTCTTGAGAAAATACTCCGTTTGAAAGTTATGTACTATAGCAAAAGTCAAAAGCCATCGGCTTCGGAGGAAAAGAACATGCCCTAAATAGCCAGCCAGGAGAAGATGAGGAGCCACACCTGTTTAGCCACCACGCATCCAACGAGCAGGTGGTCTATTGTCTCGGGCCCCTGGTCGCAGAAAAGGCACTCTTGAGGAGCTGGAATGTTTCATTTGTGAAGCCTAGAGAGAGTCCATATTCGACGTTTTAACACAAGCCAGGCTAACAACTTTGCTTTGAGCGGTGCTGTGCTCCGCCACAGCTCATTAGCGCAAGGCAGGAGGATGGTTCCATGGCACAAAGCGTTGTATGCTGATTTCGAAGTGTATGTGTCGTGAGACGTCCAACGCCAGATGATGGGGTCCGGGACTCCTTGCTGCAGCTGAACCTGAGCTAAAGCTGAGCAGAGAACAAGACTGAAGCCAACCGACGGGGCATCTCCCTATTGCTGATAAACCGTTTCCAGCCCAGAGGAAATCCTGGAGCATCTTATCGATTGATTTGATCGCCCAGTCAGGAAACACTTTCTAGAGTGGCAGACTGCTCTGGACTTTGTCAATGAGTGGAAGAAGATCTCGACGCCACATTTTACCCATTGCCAGGGATAATCCAAGGTATGTGAAGGGGAGGACAGCAGTGCTACATTGGAGGATTTTTGTCCCATCTTGCGGCTCCTATTGTGTTCAACCGATCTGGATGATACAGATATTGAGCTTTTAACGTATACTACAATTAACTTATAGACTCTATCTTGAAAAAATAATCTGTTTAAAAGTTAGATACCGTAGCAAAAGCCAAAAACCGATTTCAAAAGCCGAAAAGAACAGACCTAAAACCTCCGTGTCAAAATCAAAGACAAAAGTTGGTGTAAAAAATATGTTCTCGCGACGTTAAACCGTTGATGTGAGACGGCAGAGCGGAATCACCGGCAGATTTGGCGGACATAGAATAGCCGTATTTGGCGGGTAACGCTCAGAACACGGAGCTATCATGGTAGCAACAGTAGGCACTCATATTCAACGAAACTTTGGCAAGACGTGTCCTCCGTCAGTCAATCGCGATCATCCGCCCAGGCATTTGGGACAAACACGCAATCTCTGGCACCACATCAAACAGCACAAACTGGAACCATTTCCCTTCCAAAACTAAGTGCATAATATATTTTACAGCGGGCCGCACAAGCCATGGTTAATCAAAATAAGTTTTCATAAAGTAGATTTAAGTGGTGACGTGTCACAGTTGACGCACATGTGCAATCACCACAACAGGGGGGCAGAGGTGTCCCCATGACTTGGAACATAATTCGGCAATGGGGAAAATGGTGGTGCTGTCGGATTTCCTCTTAGCTGGTACAAGTGGAAGCCGGCGAGGAGTCCTAAATACGAAATGCAAAAGGGAGCATAAATCATTAAATCCTCACCTAAGGTGAATCAGGTTCCTCCTCAGAGCCTGCAACCGTCAGTGCACGATCATCTTCAGAGCCTGATAAAGCGAACTGCTTGGAGATGGGCGTCGGCCTTTGCCTCAGTGTTTTCTTTGTCATTGCTCGAGGTGTAAGCTGCCCTGGGTGCATAATGTCTTCGCAAATTTTCATATTTCTTTGGCTCCGACGAAGCCCTTGCCGACGCGTGCCATCAAACACACGGGCGGCAAGACGAGTCCTCTTACACATCACAACAGCGCCCTCCTCTTCCAAGTTGCCCTTGTGGGGATCATAGGCGTCAGTGTCTCCATCGCTGCTTGAGGAGCCGTCGTCCTTGTCATTATAGTCTCTGTCTTCATCATCAGAGCTCACGTCATCTAGGTACTTGTCATCCTCCTGTCCTCCATCTTCATTATGCTCCGGACTGATGTCAGATCCTCGATTGGCTTCTTTGTCTCCCTGATGTAAAACATGCTTCTCTCTTTGCCTGCCTCTTTATGTGAATCAGATTCCTTTTCTTTCCTGCATCCAAGTACATGAATTCTTTTCAAGAAGAATGCCTTTGCGATTACTTAAGAAAGAGGGAACAATTTCTAAAATTTCAGTAGATCATTAAGATATTGAGAATGCAATCCATAATTCATTTTTTTAAGTTTCTTCCAGGAAAAACAGACAGTCAAATCCCTTGAATCAAGAACTCTCGAATTTGTTATCCAGTTGTCCTTTTTTTGCTTTCTTTAGAGTTTTCTGTATGCACAATTTCTCCAAACAAGAGTCGCTTGTTTAAAATGTCAAGCAAGGATGTGCTTTAAAGGCAGAATGAAAGGGATATGCAGTACCATAAGAAATTTGCAGATGCTTATATTGCCTCAAAGCTGCTAAATGCTAGTTCCTAAGAAACTAGGGAGAAAACTGCAGTGGTGGAATGGTTTTAACTTACGTTGCAGCTTTTATTGCATCCTTTATAGAACGATCATAATCACCTGCAAACAAAGCAAATCCAGGATATCGATGTTAAGACATAGCAGGTGGTCACAAAATATAAATAGTCCAGTCACTTTTTATTAACGATTATAATAGGAACTTCTCGAAAATTGCCAAATATTGGAAGCAGCCTAAAGCACATATTGCAAATGCTATATTGTAGTATTGGAGTTTTTAGTGGGAGTTGTCAACAAATATAACCAGTGTTCCACTAGACTTGCCTTTACAATGATTAGAATTGGTAAAAGCATACTGATGGTGATTAGAATTGGTAAAAGCATATTGATGGATGCATAAAGTTATCTACAGAATGAGAGGGTGCCAGAATAAATGAGGGATGCAACATGAGATTCAATATAACCACCACTGCAGGTTGTGCATCCCAAAGATTATTCGCAAGATAAGAATAATCTTAACAAGGCTTCATGGTTTTTTTGTGTAAATAAGGATGCTCAACAGTTCCTTACAGTAACTGTAGCTGACAGGCCTACGTTCACGCAATGAACGGGTTTGGAAACCATTAGCAAAAGCTAAAAGTTCATCCTTCTTCTGCTGACGTTTTAAGTCCCTCTCTCTCTTCTGCAAGTTAAACAACAGATAAAAATGCAGTGATAAATCAGCAGCGCAGTAAAGAGCTGGCCTCAAATCTTACTGCCAAGGATAAATGCAAATATTTCAAATGAAATGTAAGTGTCTTCGTGCCACTAAAACTTCTGGAGCTGATTATGGAAATATAGATGGAAAAAGGTAGGAAGCATGTCAGGTAGAAGTTACCTTTTGAAGCTTCTCCACAGCTGGAACAATTTCTGTCTTAAGGTGCTCCCCAATGGCAGATTCAGCCTGACCCTTGCTGCATAACTTCTCCTGTCAAAATCACATGTCAAGTATAGGTAGTAAAGATTGAAATGCACATGAAAAACGTATCAGCAGGAACCCTTACTGATATCTCAAGAAACTCATCGAGGTTAGTTGCAACTGTTTCCCAGTGAATATTGATAACTGGTTTTGTCAAACGGCCACGTTTTCCCTTCCAGTTCTGCTTAAAATCAACCGTTACATCTTCTCTGTATAATCTATGGCCAATAGTTGAGTCTCCATCATACCTAACAAGCAGGAAGGTTTAAAACGACAGTGTCGGCAAGATAATAAAAGATACTACGAAGCTCCTCAATTATTTTTCTGGAATGTGCATTGACAGGAAAAGAACATTAAATGAAAAGATTCAAGGTATGCAACTTACAGATAATATGAAGCATCACATTGACTGAAGCATATGTGTCCACAGATTAGAAGAGTTTCTAAAACAGCCATCTAAATTATTTTTCCATTAACAAGGAATCACTTTTCTCGTAGCTAAGCATCTCAATTTGAGCAACTATGTTACAAAAGCACAGGAAACACCAGGGAAACAGTTTAAATAGGTGATGACAGTCTCATTGACTGCAGATGACAGATTAACGATGGTGAACACCCAGTCATTACAAAAAACTCTTTACGTTTCAAAACTTACTGGCATATGCTGAAACAACTTAAGTAGTGAATAGCAGTGACTCATTGACTGGAGATGATAGATTAAGGAAAATGCTATGAAAATGAACAGAAAATTACTTACCAGTATATAGTCCCATTACTACCACTCCCTAACTTTTCTTTTCGGAAGTAGGAAATATCAACCCCTTTCTTCATTTCATCATTAATGTACCATACTGCGTCGTTTTGCTGCAGGACAGATAATTTCTATCAAGCTAATGTGTGGTAAAATAGTGATGATAACTTGTTGATATTTAGTTAAGCAAAGTGCTCAGCCAGGTTAAATTTGACAAATTGAAAATATTTTTTTCACAGAAGCGGTACCTCTGAACGAACTTCACAGAGCGCTTTAAGTATAAACAAACGTTTGATTGGATCTTGCTGCTTATACATCTCAACTTCCTTCCTGCACACAAACGAATAGATTGCAGTGATTAAAAAAAGAGTAATACGCAGACAAAATCCTTTATTTACAAAGCACCCATGCATACCCTGGATTAGCTCTGAACAGGTTTGCTCCTTCAGCAACCTGAAACCAAATAATATTAAGGTCAGGAGCTACTCTATATTTACATACATTAGCGAAAAGGCCAAGCAGTGCAAACTAGCAACCTACCCATGACCACCAATCTGATAGTTTCTTGGCAGTTACTATTATCCATCCATCAACAACCTTCAGATTTTTGTTAGCTGGTGGTATTCCCTGATACATTTGGCTATTAAGTTAGCAAACAACATCCGGGACAAACATGGCATGGTATAACATAAACAAGTTAATACTTCGTTGTGTCAGAAGCAAGAAGAATTCTACTGAAAAAAGTTATGTATCATAACATTTGTTCTCTGCAAATTCAGTGTGGCAATCCAATCCGTTTTGTTACAGACTCTATAGATAATAGTTAGTGGACTTTACCAGCATAATTTCTAGAATGACGGGTAAGAAACTTGCAGAATATAAAAAGAACAAGAATTTAGTTAAAAAAACAGTGGTTAGACAAACATATTGATGACTTGATGAAAAGCAAAAAAGTCAGTTAAGCAGATATTACTTATGGCTTTATACCAGACATATGCACATAATTTCAAATAGACATCTTCATAACAATAACATGAAACCAATCAGGTCACAATTTTTTCATCTAACATTAAGCATGAATAATTGAATACGAATAATATGGAGTGATTGAAAACAAAAAGGAGAAGGAAAAAGAACAAAAAAACAATTGAGATTTGTGACAACAATAACAGATCGCATCAGCTCAACCGCACCCCACCCCACCGCCTGCTACGCACTTAGTTCAAATCTCCCTCCAGACCTCGCCTATGCTGCTAAGCATCTGATTTGAAAGCAAATTACGAACCTACACACGCAGTCACACTGGTGGCAGAAACAAATCAGATCACCAACCTATATAAACATACACCACAGTACACACGAACCTAAAACAAAAAAAAATGATAGTTCACGAGGCAGGGAAAAGCAAACTACCTTCAAAAGGGCAATGTGGATGCGTGCGAGGTCGTGGTTGTTGGAGATGAGCGCCGTCTCGATTTCCTCCGCGGAGAGCCCCAGGTTCCCCTTGATCACCGGCTCGAACACCTGGAAACCCCAAAAACCCCATGAATCCAACACCCCAGAATCGAATTGGTCCAAGCAAAGCAGGGAACCCCGTGAGGAAAAGGGGGGAAGAAAACAACCCTAGGCGAAGCGGGCTCACCCGAAGAAAGTGGAGAACGGAGGCGAGCTCCCAGCGGCGGCGGAGGAGGACGCGGGAGTCCTCGGCCGCGGCGGTGTACTCTTCCGGAGGCGGCGCTACCGGAGGCTTCGCCGGCGACGAGGACTTCGCGCGCTTCGCCGGCGAGGCCATGTGGAGCCTGGGAGGGTGGGCGGGAAAGTGGGAAGTTTTGTGGGGGAGCCGGGGAGTTGGGTGGAGAGGAAGTTTGGTTGAGTTGTGCACGAAAAAGCTGTTGGGTGTGAGTGGAAAAGCTCTTTGTGGGTTGTGGGTACATGGAAAATTGTAAGTTGTTTGGTTCAAACAAGTTTTAAGTCACTTTTGTGAAGCGTTGTGCTTGTGAGCGTTGTGCTTCGGTTTTTATTTGGTTTTTGGTTTAAGTGGTAGTATAGTAGTTACTACTTAGTTTTTTTAGATATCTAATTAAAAAATAAAATACACTGTTATATTTCTATAGACTAGTTACGTACATGTGCGTTGCAACGAAACTCATTGAATGTATAGAGAATCGTGATATAGAAGAGAGTTATTTTGATCGATTGAAAAATGAAAAATTGTGAGAAGTTAAGAGAATAAAACGGTTAAAAGAGAATGGACATACAACCACCAAATCATTCTTTTATAATAGTAACTCGTTGAATGTTCGTGCGTTGCTACGGTTTTTAAAATTTATCATCCTACATGTTTTAAAACTCACGAGTAATAAAAATTTTAGAATATGCATACAAACATGTTCTAAAAGTTTCTAAATCTGTCAAGTAAGTCGGAGGCGGAGGATGCGGGATGAGAGAATAGGAGGAGCGTGGCCCACGCGTCGGTCCGACTTTTTCTATGACAAGCGAAAGAAGTACTTACATACAGATCTAGACGGCTAATCTTTGATCGGATGGCTGAGAAGAGAGGAGGGAGAACGGATCGACGACCACCAACTCACATTTTTATGATAGTAAAGATAACAATATAAAGAATATAAAAAAGCTGCAACGCATTCTACACAGTTTTTTTATATCTCGGAAAGTCAAGTGGCCGCTGTTTGAAATGGGCGCGGAAAAGGCTTTACCGTACAGGGCAGTGGAAATGGAACCCATGGTTCGAGGGTGGGGTGGAAATGGGCTTGGCTGGCATTGGGTTCTCGAATGGGTTCGACCTAGTTTGTTAGCGGTGTGAAGAATAAGCCTAAAATGTGTGAGTAGCAAAGAATTCCCATCCCAAGCTACAACCTTTTTATGCCAAAAAAAATAGAACACGCTAGGGAGGAACTACATGTTGTAACAATTACTAGTTAGAGATCATGCGTTGTAACGGATTCATAAAAATAATGAGACGGAACTTACTACTTGTCCAACTTCACATATCAAACATTGGAGAGCAAGCGATAGAGAGAGAAGAGTGGCCAGAATGCGCGAGGATGATGAGAAAAGTGGAGGGTGGGCTGTTGTATCCTGAGAGAGAGAGAGGAGGAGAAAGACGAATGATCCAAATCAAATCGGATGACTAAGAAGAGAGGAGGAAGAATGAAGCAACCACCAACTCACACTTTATAATAGTAAAGATAAGCATGAAAATACATCTAAATTGGAACTAACAAAGAAGAATTTGTACCTAGGTAATTGGGGCGTACACTCACACTCCTACCAATCTGAGACAGGCTAAACTTTGCAAGTTATAATATGGACTTTGCTCACATTTGGAATCGTGGTAACCCTATAATAATTCATGGAGACTTAATCGTGATAACCCCTCCCAGCCTCCTCCCCTCGTCGTCGCTATCACCGCTCCTTTCTCTTGCAACCAATTAGACCCCTTCGCCTCCCTCTTTGTCTTCCGTGGTAGCCTCCCATGCCACGACCACCTCTAGGTTCTAGTAATATGTTGAATTTTTCTTCAAACTACAAATATCAACATGCGAAGGATATAGAGCATGTATAGAGAAGATAAATATATCTATAACAGTAATAAAAATACAGATAAATATCTCTATTACTTAAAAAAAATAGTTGTGTTATGGACTTGCATCTTTCGTTCCACCCCCTCCTCACAGAAGTATCAACGCTGACTCGTGGGCCTCGCCTTCTTCCGCTATCCTCTGTGTCTCGCATCTCGCCCACCTCCGCACGAAACCAGTCCGTCCGGCGAACCGCAAGTCTGCGTCGCACCCTTCCTTCCCCGTCCAAGCCCAAGAGACAAGACGCCGCATTTCCTCCGGCACCTTCGCCGGCGGTGATAGTTTTGTGCAAACCTTGCTCCTAGGTCTCAACTTTGGCACTGTCCTGTTCTTGGTTTCGATCCGCTCATAGTTCTGTTCACGATAGTTTCAATCTTTTGTATGCTTTCGTATCTGTAACACAGTTTTATTAGTACATGGAACAGGCTGCTCAGCTCAGCTTTATGTCTAAGGGGAAAATATAAATTTGTTTCAATTTTAATTTTTTGCATCCTTCTTTCTACTCACGTTAAGGTTTAGGCATTGCGTTATCCATTACAATTTACACACGTGTACCAATTTGGTTGCAGTCGATGCCTAATACTTTTTCTCCTCTCCCTGAGAATTTCTGGCAACACTTTACTGGTTTTAACTTTGTAACAAAGTTTTACAATGTGGAGCAGACTGCTCAGTTCAGCTTTATGTGGAGGGGGAAATGTACAAATTGGTTTTCACATTGAGCTTTTGCATCCTTCTTGCTACTTACAGTAACAGGGTGTTTGGCTGCAATTAGGAATGGAATTGGAAGTAATGATGGGGATGGCAAATTTAGTCCCATTCCCCTTTTTTGGTAGGCGTTGTGAAACTGTGAATTATAGGATGGGAATTGAGATTTCAAAATATAAGTTTTACTTGACTCAATTACCCTTCGTCATAGCTTTTGATATGATGTGGATTGTAGAGTGAAGACTTCCTGATTGTTGACAGAATAGCTATCAAATGAAGTAGGTGATTAACAGTGCTAAGCAGGGATGGAGCTTCTTTAGGCCAAAGGGGACCATGCAATCCTCCCACCCCCTCCCCAGAAAATGATAAAACAATGCTTAGTTTTACTACTTAAATGCTAGCGTAACACTAAACTAGTCATCTCTTGTTAAGTTATCTAAGTATATGGTGTTAGAATGGCCCCCTCTATGTTTTCTTCCAAGCTCCACCCCCGGTGCTAAGTAAAATTTGATGTTTTTCCTGAAATAATACTCTGATATTTTCTATAGCAGTTCAGATACGAAACCATTGAATAAAATAAAACTAACCTCATTCCTTGAATGTTATTTCTCACTTCATTTGATGTGTCACCACATTCAATGCTGATTTCTCTTGGAACCTAGACCATTAAAGGGAGTACTCAGAACATAATGCTTGAAATTGACAAAAGCATTGTTTCACATGACAATGGAGACAAATAGATCCCAGAATAAAGGAAATATACTAGGGAGTAAACAATAACAACTAAACATTTTCTGGATAAGATCTACAGTATGCCTAGCTGTCAAAGCATGTAGGTTACAAACTAGAAGATTCAACTGCCATATGCAATAACATGCAAGTTGCTTCAGATTAAACTAAATTGGAAGAGGTTGCAAGCTGCAATCTCAGACCAAATAATTCACAATTATATTTAGACTTTTAGAGCATAGCTCTCTTTCAAAATGCTTGAAGTGAAAATTTCTGATAGTTTCCTTTATTGAGAATTATATCGTCAGTGTGATGACTAATGCATATCAGAATGGGTTTATGCTAATGAAGAATAATCACATTATTAAGAAATAACATACCAATGGTAGCTGATCAATGTCTGGGTCAGTTTTATGTTCCAGAATCCAGGTTATTTCAGATTCAAGATTGGAATTACCTGGTAAAGAAATTGGATTATTTATCCAATTTATTCAACTTAGTACTGAAGAATATACTGCATATTTACAAGAAACGTGTTTCCATAGCTTTGTAGTTAAATCATATAATTTGCAACTTTCAAGAAACAACATATCTATCAATTGCCATGACTAAAATATACATACCAGAATAATGGAGTGCCCTGATTGAACAAATGGTGGGGAATCCCATAACTTCAAGTTCACCAAGCATTCTCTTGTCAACTTGTGGGACAGCCATTTCTAGAAGAGATATGAATAAGAATAAGAGCACTTCAATTGCCACAAATGCAAAACTAGAAGGAATAGAACAGGAAGAAAAATAAGTGGCCTTGTGGAGAAAGTTGGTTCACTTGAAGGTAGATGTTCCATAAAATTAATTAGAAAAAGTTGCTAGTAAAGTGAGTGTCCCTGTGATCAGAGATCTATACGTAAATATTTCTGTTTCATGTCTAACATGAAGTTACAATATTCTGCAATTTACATCAGAGCTGACATCTCTATAGTATCTGCAACCTGTTGGTATGCTGATCTTAATCATCAGTCTATTGGCCTTAATCATCATACCTGGTGGAATAGGTCACCACAAACTGCCTGGTAAGCATAAGCTAGAACTACAGGCTATGATCGCACAGTTAGGGAAAAAAGATAGTCATATTTGCAAAATTTGCCATCACAAATATGCAAACCTAGAAAGAGCGAGAAAAAGAATAACATAGGATCCAAGTAGTTTGACAAAGTAGTTCAGGAGATTTTCAGGTTGCATAAAAATTTTGATTACAACAACATGGTGAATGACGAACAGAAATTCTTACCTTTTCAAAGTTTTTTCCCTCACTTTGTAACTTTGAGCCAAGTTAATGTATGGATCCTCTATAAGTAGCGCATAAAGCAATGCATTACTGACAGTGGAGAGGGAAGAAGGAAAATTAGCTGAGGAGAATTAGAGCTTTCTTCTTCGTTACTTCATTCCTGTCTTTTCTTCCCAGATGGTTCTTTGGTTCTCTCAGGAGACTCGGGAGACTTCTTTCTTCTTGCAGTTACTTATACCTTTCTTCCTACTTAGAATTTCCCAATTGAATTAACACCCTGTTCATAACTAGATCAGAAGTACAGCCACATTTTGGGTTTACTTATACCTTTCTTCCTTCTTGCAGTTACTCGTTTGAGTATCAATAACACCAGAAGTACAGCCACATTTTGTTGTCCAGGGAACCCCATATCATCCAACAATATAACCAAGCAGTTTGAAGTGCCTATGACTGAAAGACATCACAGGAGCATCCATAGTAACCTCCAGCAATGATTTAATATATATTCCTCAATGGCCCAATCCTATTGTATCGTGACCATCATAAAGAAGGAGCATGTTTAGGATGACGAGGTGTCATCAAGAGCAAGCAGATTTTCTAATGGCTTTAGGGTGTTCACGGATGTTGTTGTGGTTGTCTGCTCTTCTCATGTGATAACTGCCACTTGTGGGAATTCATGCGTTGTGCTTTGCTGTGGGAAGGAGCATGTTGCTCTGTCCACTGATCATAAGGTATGAAACAAAGTTTATGATCCATTTTTGTTCCTGAGACTAAGTTCATGATCCAATTAGATTACATAAGTTCATGATCCAATTAGATTACATTTAGTCAATCACAAAGATACAAACCAATGTACATGATCCAATTAGAGATGCATTTAGGTAAGGTAAATTGCATCTAATTATGCTTTGGTGTTCCCACCTGGTAGGAAAGATGTCGCTGGTGTAATTGACGGTCTTGTAACATATTGTTTTCTGTTGTAACGCATAGATATTCAGCTAGTTAACTCATAAATAACTATAACTATAAATCTACAACCATAACAACTTGAGTTGTCCGATGACGACGACGGTGATCGCGGTGGCTACGAGAGGAAAGCTCCCCTATAATATGAACTATGCATGTTCCAAGAGGAATAATTAACTCATTAGCTAATGGCTAGCATCGTCGGTTTATGTAATCTAGGATTAATTCGATTTTTGTTACTAGCGGTCTTGATTCATCTTAGCCATGTAGTATTTTTTTTGTGCTTAATTTACACACACCACGTATTGGTGGATTATAACCGATGCACCTCAGTGTCTTGATTTTATGACATTTCAATTCTTTCGTATACAGTTGCGATATGTTTAGACTTAACACTTGGTTTTGCTTTGGAGTAAATTTCGAAAACTGTATGTTTGTTGTGCAAATTATCCACACAAAAAACTACAGGTTTTAACATTTATTTTTCAAAACTACATATTTTAGTAACTGTGGTATCACAAAACTACATGTTTAAGCATGTAATGTAACCTCTAACAGGTCTGACTCCGTGGTCCACATGGCAGCCCTCGCCGCCGTAGGCTGGACTGTTGTTCTCCGTGTACGTCTTGTGCCAACTATTCTCTAGCCAGCCATGTCAGGTGCATTACATGGCTAGGGGCGAAGCCTGGTAGTGTTTGGTTTGTGGTATATCCCGGGATGGGAGGGGGTCAACCCATTTTTTGTAGTGTTTGGTTGTAGGATTGGGTGGGGTGGGTTGGACCCAAGAGAGAATATTCCGCTGAAATGTGGGTTAAGATGATCCGCTGAAATCGAACGAACGGAGCCAACCACTTTCCTTGGCGTGTGCGGGTTAACCGAGCGCCTCCCCGCCGCTCGCCTTCTCCTCCACGCGCGGTGCCGGCCCGCAGGTGTGTGCGCGCCTCCTCGGTCGTCGTCCTCATCGCCGTGCTCCGGTCTCCTCGTCGCCGCATCGCCGCCGTGCTCGGGTCTCCGTCCTCGTTGCCGTCCTCGCCGCGTGCTCGGGTCTCCGCTTCGTTGCCGTCCTCGTCGCCGTGCTCGGGTCTCCGCCTCGTTGCCGCCTCGCCGCCGTGTTCTCGTCGCCGCCGTGCTCGGGTGCGCGCCCGGTGCCGCCGGTCGCCGTCCTCGTCGCCGTGCTCCGGTCTCCTCGCCATTGTCCTCGTCGCCGTGCTCGGGTCGTCCTATCCGGCTGTCTCCGCCCGTGGCGTCCTCCCGCCGTCCTCTTCCACCGCCGATATGCAGCTATCCCACTCCATTCCTTGATCCAAACAAGATGCGGGATCACTAGATCCCATTCTATCCCTCCATCCAAACAAAAAATAGGGACTAACACATCCTTGCAACCAAACAAAAAGTGGGATTATCCCATCCCACATACCTGGGATGGAGCTATCCCATCCCACCAAGTCTCCAATCCAAACACTACCTAAAGGGTTCAGGCTGCTTCCCAACGGGCGTGTTCTTTACCTCACAACCCAACGGTTTTTAGTTTTTGCTATAGTATCTAACTTTCAGATATAGTATTTTCTTAAGACGAGGTCTACAAGTTAAACGATCTACACGTTAAAAACCCAACATTTGTATCAGCCAAAATCGCAAGTGAGTATCTGTCTCTTCATAATCTGTACTATAAACAGCCAAAATTTAAAAATTTCAGTTAAAAATCAAAAGTCATAGTCGAAAAGAACAGAGCATTATTACTGGCTGGCCAAGGAACATGTGGCACATGACGGGCAGGCACAACAAACGCTTAAAGTCTTGTCCAAGGTATGAGGCTGCCAAGTGGGGACATGGAGTTTGGCCGGTTACAAATACTGTACATGCTTTAAACACGTAGTTTCGTGATACAATAGTTCCTAAAATCCGTAGTCTTGTGAAATGGATGCTTAAACTTGTAGTTTTTTTTTATAGTTTATATAATAATTCTGTATTTTTTTTTGCAAAATTTTCTGCTTGTTTCGTGGAGCCCGGCCTCTGGCCTGAAGCTAATGCCTAACGAACAACATTCTTCTTGAGGCTTTTCGAGAAGATACCATAGGAGCATTGAGATCATCTCCAACGCAATTCGCATCGAGAGCATCCAAGCTAACTATGGAGCAAATTCAAAAGGTCTCATTTGTTCGTTGGAACACAGAAGCCACGACTGAGCAAAGAATCAGGTCTCATTTGATTTTCGTTGGAACACAGATTACGCCAGTTTTATCAATATAAATGAAGTCGATAAAATATGTACTATAATTAACTAGTAGACTCTATCTTGAAAAAAGCTTAAAAGCCATGACTTTTTGCCATGATTTGATAGAAGTAGGTGTATGCGAATGCACCGTTTTTTTCTATTTGATTTTTCAAGCTGATTACAATCTTCGTTCCCGATTAGTAAAGCTGATTATAAATATACAAGAAAAGGGTATCGCTAATGATCAGACGTCGACACGAGCATTCCAGTATCAACCATCACTTGCTAAAACTCCTCCAACCAAACCTTCTATATTTCACCCCAAGTATCAACCACCTATTTCCATCTCTCTCACAAAGCTCTATACCATTTCTCCTCCTCCATGCTACTCTCTCCCTCACAAATCTCTCGCAGGTGATGTCCCATTCAAGACTGTGAGGAGATTGTCATCCAAGCTCTATCATCGCCAGTTGTAGCCTCCTATGAGCTCCCACGACATCTTGAGCTTCATCGTCAATAGCAACCTTTCACGTGCGAGCACTATCATGGTAGGTAGAGCTCGCCACCACGGGGTCCTCGCCAGTGCAGTCGTGACCTCCTTTGGCAAGCTAATGGCCCACATCGGACGCTTCACACCCCCTTATCCCACTCTCCCCTTTCTCTGTTGCTCTGTCCAACCGCCATTTCCAAATCCCACCCTTCACTTCTCAGCCACTCTTCCAACCGCCTCCTACCCTTCTACTCTACCTCCAGTGGCTTGCCAGCGGCTGGAGCTCGTAGCCGAGCCAGACATCGGGCCACGCTTCTCCCTCCCTCTCCATCAATTGATCTATCATGCTCTCAAGACTGTGTGACGAGAGGATGCCACGTTGAAGGAGCCAATGCAGCTAGCAACAAGTTAAAGGGTCAGTGGAGATGAACAGAGAACCTCGTCGCTGATGCCGTCTCTTCTTAGTGCCGCCCTCATCGAGGATGAGCAACATGCTCGATGATGATGAAATCTTGTCAAATCTGACTTTGCCTCTTGTTAGATCCAGGCCTAGATCTACTTGCGATGAGGAAGTAGGTGACCTGCTTCGATGAGCTCTGGCGACAAGGTGCTGGATTTGGTCCAAATTGTTGCAACAAGTTGAGTTGTTGTGATAACTCTTTTTTCATGTTGCAATACCTTTTCTAAAATATGGTAGTTGTTTTAATAAGTGCTTCGTTTGTTGTAATAATATCTTCTTTTTGTTGATGTATTTTTTTGTATTGTTTAGGGGTGGCAACGGGGTGAGGGTCCTAGGGGAAGCCCCTGTGGCCCCGCCCCAACTCCTGTCCCACCTTGTTAAGGCTACCAGGAGAAATGGCCCCATCCCGATCCTGTGTGGACCTAACCCCCACGGGGATAAAAAACAGGTTAAATATTTTTAAAAAAACAATAATATAATTTTATTTCTTAATTTATAATTATTTAGGTATTTGTTTTCAAATATATGGCTTCAAAATATATATTCTAGCATATAGATTCAAGTTTTAGTCAAATCTACAAAAAAATACAATTTTTTATATTAACAAACTATGATTTATTATTTAAAAAGTATTTTTTATATTTACTGGATCCCCATGGGGGAGATCACCCCGCCCCTCATGAGGATATTCCCTGTGGGGGCTATGGGGAATTGCCACTCCTAGTATTGTTGCATAAATAATTCCTTTTTTTTGTTTTTTAGTCGTGTTTTATGTTTGTTGCAAGGATGTTTTCTTTTTGTTTGGGTAGTTTTTTGTATTGTTGCATAAATAAATCTTGTTTGTTGTAATTTTTTGAGATATGTTTGTTACACGTGAGGCAAGTTTTTGTTGCAAGCCGAGTAACATGAATTTTATTATACTAGTTGAAGTTACACGGATTTTAAAAAATTTAGAATATATTTGTAATTTTAAAAATTTTATCATATCAGTATAATAAAATTTTATTCGAACGGTTAAGATTGATTGGATAACAACAGGTAGAGAAAGCTAAATTATGGAAAGAAAGATATTTTGATGGGAAGTGGAAAGATTAATTCGCAAAGAGATGGGAGAGATCGGATCAACTACCAACTCCTTCTTTTATAATAGTAAAGATCAGTTCGAACGGTTAAGATTGATTATAACAGCAGGTAGAAAGCAGTTTAATTCGCAAAGAGATGTGAGAAATTTCCGCCCTCTAAAACAGCGCCACGTGCAGAACGTGCGAGAGGTGGAGGGGGAGAGCTCTCTTTTCTTCTGACTTGGCCGACGCCAAACTCGGCATGCCGAATTTTGGACACGAGTAAAGCGTTTCCCGGAGCCAACGGATCCTTCTGGAATCCGCTCGCACCGGAGACTCTCTCCGCCCGCCGCCGTCCAGTTTCCCAGACCACTCTGAACGTTCCGACTGTGGGGCCCGCGCGTCAGAAGGACTGTGGGCCCTACCTGTTCAAAGCCGGCCCCGATCCCAGCCGTCCGTTCCCTCCATCCGACGGCGCGGATCTCACCTGGACTCCCCCGGCAGGGAATAATAGATGGTTCTAGAAAACACCCGAGCACCCCCGCACCAGCCACGCCGCCCATTATATCGCGACCTCCTCCGCCCCCGCCCCCAAATCTCTCGGAAGCGAGAAGGCGAGTCGAAACCAGAGGAAGGAAGGCCGCAGGCGACGGCTCTGGAAGCTTGCAGGGCCAGCTGCTCGTGCTCCCCCTAGGTACGGCCCGGTCCTTGCTCCCTCCACGCCCATGTTGCGCCGCGGGTTGGATCCGTCCGCGCGTGCTCGGATCTGATCGCTGGGTGTTTCGGCGATTTGTTCGATGTGTTTTGATCTTTGTCAGCTTAGGGCTGGTTTGTTTTCGAATTATTTGATGGTTTAAGTCGGGATTTTGACATGCTAGGGTTTTAGATCGGGATTTGTGGTGTTTAGGCTACATCAGTTGATTATTTCGCGGTTTCCTGGCCTGAATTGATAATAATTCGGGACTCTTAGGTTTACAGATCGAGATTTACGCGATTGTAGGTGCTTAAAGTATGGATCTCGCTGCCATTTACTGATAGATCGCGATTGTATTTGTGTATGTGCGCAGGGGCTTGTGGTTTAGATCTGAATAAGTGTAGGAGGTGAGAGCCACTACCCAAAGATGAGCGTGGTGGGGTTTGATCTCGGCAATGAGAGCTGCATTGTGGCTGTGGCGCGGCAGCGCGGCATTGATGTCGTCCTCAACGACGAGTCAAAGAGGGAGACTCCTGCCATTGTCTGCTTTGGCGATAAGCAGCGGTTCATTGGCACGGCTGGTGCTGCTTCTTCCACCATGAATCCGAAGAACTCCATCTCTCAGATCAAGCGGCTCATTGGGCGGAAGTACTCCGATCCTGAACTCCAGAGCGATCTTGCTTCATTCCCTTACCGTGTCTCCGAGGGACCTGATGGTTTCCCACTTGTGCATGCTCTGTACCTCGGAGAGGAGCGCGTGTTCACCCCCACACAGCTCCTGGCCATGGTGCTCTCAAATTTGAAGGCTATTGCAGAGAGCAACCTCAATTCTGCTGTTGTTGACTGTTGCATTGGCATCCCAGTGTACTTCACCGACCTCCAGCGTAGGGCTGTGCATGATGCTGCTACTATTGCCGGTCTCCGCCCATTGAGATTGTTCCATGAGACCACTGCAACAGCAATGGCATATGGGATTTACAAAACCGATCTTCCGGAGAATGACCAACTGAATGTTGCTTTCGTGGATGTTGGGCATGCCAGCATGCAGGTTTGCATTGCTGGTTTCAAGAAGGGACAGCTCAAGGTCCTGTCACACACATATGACCGGTCGCTTGGTGGGAGGGACTTCGATGAGGTACTGTTTAAGCACTTTGCCGCAAAGTTCAAGGAGGAGTATAAGATAGACGTTTACCAGAATGCCCGTGCCTGCATTAGACTGCGTGTGGCTTGTGAGAAGCTCAAGAAGATGCTGAGTGCTAACCCTGAGGCACCGATGAACATTGAGTGCTTGATGGATGAGAAGGACGTGAGAGGTTTTATCAAAAGAGATGAGTTTGAACAAATTAGTGCCTCGATACTGGAACGTGTGAAGGGGCCACTGGAGAAGGCTTTAGCAGAAGCTGGTCTAACAACAGAGAATGTCCACTTTGTTGAGGTTGTTGGGTCAGGCTCTCGTGTTCCTGCCGTAATTAAGATACTTACAGAGTTTTTTGGGAAAGAACCAAGGCGGACAATGAATGCAAGCGAATGTGTTGCCAGGGGATGTGCCCTGGAGTGTGCTATTCTCAGTCCCACCTTTAAAGTGCGAGAGTTCCAGGTATGAGGCCCTCGTTCAACCCTCTATTTTTTCCAGTTGCTTATTGCGCTAAAAACATGTCAACTACAATGTTGCAGCTTTAAACCTTGAATGCGTTTTAGCTAGCCTATATATCTTTATCTGTGAAAGGGTAAAATGTAAGGTTAGAGCCTGCATCCTCATCCTTTTTGCATGTTAAGGCTGCTTTAAGCTGCTCGCTGATGGATGTGTTTACCTCCTTAACATCTTTAAATGACCTATTGGGGCACTTGTTCTTGCTAGTAACAGCAATTTTCTTGACAATTTAGTTTTGATACTGAACATGACTCCAGTAAAGCAGTTCAATGTCCTGATACTTTGCTACCATGAAGATTATGCACAATGTGCTTCCTTATTGTGCTCATCAGTGCTGTTGTATGCTTCACATATTTTAAGATTAGATCTGATCACCAATTTAATGCCCTGCCTTGTTTATTAATGGGGATGATGCTGGCACTTTTAATCAATAGAATCCAGCTGTCAGCATGTCACTCAGTGTTTTGACAACTCAATCCACTCAAAAGCTTTGTTTTGAAAGACATGTATTAAGTGCAAAGATCCATTCCACTTCCTCCCGAGTCCTAAGATATAATACCGGTATCCTAACTGATATTTGTTTTAAAATACAGTGGGAAACTTATTCGCAAGTTTACAATATGAGATTGAGTGCTAAAATACTTCAGGTTTTTGTAGGTTCGATCATACTTTTATCCCTAGCGATAACACTGGCTTAATCCTTTGCAGGTTAACGATGGCTTTCCTTTCTCAATTGCCATGTCTTGGAAACCAGATTCTCAGAATGGTGACAACCAACAGACTGTTGTATTCCCCAAGGGGAATCCAATGCCCAGCATTAAAGCTCTGACGTTCTATAGGTCCAATACATTTGCAGTAGATGTCACATATGTTGATGCTGGTGATTTTCAAATTCCTCCAAATATCAGCACGTACACGGTATCAATTTAGTGCTTCCCTTTTGATATTTTTGAATGGACCATGAGTTCAAATATTGGCTATTTTTCCGATAATTTCTTTTCTGGTATAGATTGGTCCTTTTCAACCCAGCAAAGGTGAGAAAGCAAAACTGAAATTGAAAGTCCGCCTTAACATCCATGGGATAGTCTCAGTTGAATCAGCAACTGTAAGTGAGAAAGCTAGCTCCTTTACTTGCTTTCTTTGTCACTCTACTTTTTGGTAGAAATCAATCAAAGTGAATCACTTTTGTCTGTATGCAGATGTTGGAGGAGGAGGAAGTGGAAGTTCCAGTTGCAGCTACAAACGAGCCACCGAAGGATTCCACTAAGATGGAGACAGATGAGGCACCTAGTGAGTCTGCATCTGGAACTGATGTAAAAATGCAGGAAGCCAAAGCTTCTGCAGATTCTGCTGGGGAGGGTGCTGAAAATGGCGCACCAAATTCTGAGGAAAAATCTGTTCCAATGGAAACTGATGCCAAGGTAAATTTTCATTGCCAACAAACTCTTGCATTCACACCACACACCAGTGAGTGCCTGGAGCTGGAGGCTGGAGCCTTTGCCTAAAGCATCACTACACTATTCTGCCTTATGTTACTTTTGTTTGCACCTATGTTTTTATTTTAGTTTTGGTGGGGATGTTTGCTCTGAAAGTAATATGTTCCATTTGAGCTTATCTAACAGAATCAATTTTAATTATTAAGCTTGTAATTTATCAGTAACGTTTCCCACTTCTTTATGGGTGTGTTTCTTGCATGATGATGAGAAGTTTGTTTCGCTCCTTTTGTATTAAAGTCTTAGATGTTTTATTCGCTCTCTTAAATTTTAACTTTACTAGGGGAAGTTAGGGGAACACCATTCCTGGCAATTGTTTAGATAGAGGTGGTGGGTATACATTTGTAATGATCTAACATATCTGCAAACTGTAGTTTATTAACTGGCTGGGTTCTTAGTTGGTCCATTGTTATTCTTTTTAGAGATCAGATGACCTTTTAAAACTTACACATGTAAACTGATCTGATTTGTCCGTTGTGCAATTGTGCCCTGAAGTTATCGTGTCACTTCGCTTGCAATTGCACATACATAAGTATGGGTGTCAATCGGATCCGAATATCCGGCATCCGAATTTGGCTGGAAGCGAATGTGGGAAGCGTAAATGCATTCGTATTGTAAAACAAATACGGATTCGGATAGTATCCAATTTTTCCCCGAATACTAATTCGAATGTGGTATGTGGAATATGGTGCTAAACGAATACGGATATTATACGGTTTCGAATGTGGTACGCGGAATACTTGACATATCTTTTGCATTTTATCTCCAAATTGGGCATATTATATATGCATTTTGATCATCTCGACGAGCCTGTCGTCATGGTGGACTCTAATTTGGCATTTCACGTTTTTCATTTTGGCACATCCCCCAATAAAGCTTTTTATGCTCTTTTTAGCCATATTCAATATGTTTATAACCGATTTTTTGCAATATATCTAGAACTAGTTAGGATTAGTGGCAAAATGGCACCAATGATCAATGATTAGTGATAAACTAGAGGAAAAGGGGCATAAATATTACTATAAAACTAGTGTCAATTTGCTAAACTTTATTGTGCCATAGGATATCCGCATTCGATTGAATTGAATAGGTATTCTATTTGTATTTGTATTCGTTATAATATTCGATTCGTATTCGAGCATATTTGAATTCGTATTTGTATTCGTTTAAAAAATACGAATACGAGTATGGGAAGACCACTATTTGATTCATATTCGATCCGTTGACGTAACATAAGTGGATAGCTGTGAGTGTAGCAACAAGCATGTTGATATAGAAAAACTTAGCTTTGACTCATTTTTTCGGGTGTACGGAAATGTGATTGTGCATATTATGAGTGGAACCTTCTTTTGTTAGAAGGGAATGGTATGTATTAGATTGTTGTGTTGGCTTTGGAGAAAAAATGCAAAGAAAAGAATGCATCCATTGATTATATCTTGTTTGGGTTTTTACATGCTTGTCAAAACGACACATTGCATGTCTTGTTCCAAATAGAGAACATGAGTAGATTTATTTTCTTTTGTTGTGGATGAAATCATGAAATTGGTGCTCCTTCGTACTTGTTGTCAACTATGTGGTATGATCATTCTTGCTTGGATGCTATCATCCCATGCAACGATCAATGAGATGTGCATGGCATGTTTAGAGCTAGGAAGAAAGAAAAAGTTTGTATCTTCAATAGGTGCAGCTAAACTAATGACTTGCCCTTTTTTCTGTGAAAAATTCTAGGTTGAGCCATCAAAAAAGAAAGTCAAGAAAACCAATGTTCCAATTGCTGAGTTCGTTTATGGTGCATTGGGGGCTAAAGAGTTGGAGAAGGCTATGGAGAAAGAGTTCGAAATGGCTCTTCAGGATAGAGTGATGGAAGAAACAAAGGACAAGAAGAATGCTGTGGAGGCTTATGTTTATGACATACGTAACAAGGTTTGATCAACCCCCCCTTCTTTTTTTACTCCTCTATAGACTCGATACAGAATCTGATAGTATCTGTTATTCATAGCTGTACGAGAAGTACAATGATTTCGTGACTGCTGAAGAAAAGGAAGCATTCATTGCCAAGCTTCAGGAGGTTGAAGATTGGTTGTATGAAGATGGTGAGGACGAGACCAAAGGAGTGTATGTTGCTAAGCTTGAAGAACTAAAAAAGGTCTGCCCTTTTTCACTATGCTATGTTGTTTAGCGCACATTCCTTGGTATCTTGTTTTAGATGTTGAAAGATGCTGATGATCAATTGTCTTAATGCAGGTTGGAGACCCGATCGAGGCACGGTACAAGGAGTGGGTGGACAGAGGTCCTGCGATTGACCAACTTGTTTACTGCATCAACAGTTTCAGAGAGGCTGCCTTGTCCAAAGATCCGAAGTTTGATCACATTGACATAGAGGAGAAGCAGAAGGTATTGCATGAACCACAAAAGTAAAACAATTGAAATTTGAATGTTCCTATTTGACCATGTTCCGGTAAACAAGTCCATGAATAGCATTCATTATGTTATTAGGACTCTATATAGCACCTGATAAAGCTTAGTGTGTCATTTGTTAATCAGCAGTTGATTTTTCATGTATATGTTCATTTATCTGTCTGTTGATTCATCTGCTTGCCATGTCTGTTGATTCATCTGCTTGTCATGCAGGTCATAAACGAGTGTTTAGAAGCAGAAGCCTGGCTGAGAGAGAAAAAGCAGCAGCAAGACGCCCTAGCGAAGCATGCTAACCCTGTCCTCCTTTCTTCTGACATAAAGAAGAAGGCTGAAACGCTTGACAGGTAAGTAAATCTGCCTACCGTTGATGTCTGTACCTTATGTTTAGAACATCTCTGACCACATTTGCTGTTTATCTCACCTTCTACAGGTTCTGCAAACCAATAATGACGAAACCAAAACCAGCTCCTAAGCCACAGACCCCGCCGCCGCCTCCAACCGAGACCCCAGCACCCCAAACACCGGAACAGCAATCCCATGGCGCCGAAGCAGCCAGCGAGCCGGCCACCGAGGGTGGCGCTACGGGTGAGCAAATGGAGACGGACACACCAGAGGGCGCAGGCGCACCCTCGGCGTAAGCCTTTGCTGTGGTGACGCGGTGCTGTTATCAGTTTCCCATATTATTACGGCGCTGCCTCGGTAGATACGCTAGGGGAAATTATCATCCGTACTTTTTGAGTATCTGCGTGAACGTTTAGGTTCATCATGTATCATGTGTTGCCCTTATGATCGGCTGGTTTTTTCTTGGCAAGGGATTGGTTAATTTGAGGGACAACGGCACGTTTCAGATTTGGTGTCCTACGGGTATTATAGCGGGACAACGTGATTTTTATGTTTCTTGATGGTTCGACAAAGTCCACTGTATGGTCCAAAATTCACAAATTCTTGTCGCATAATTGACATGCTTGTGTTGTTTCCTGAATCCCACAGCCTTCGTGACAGCATAGCCTTAATTTTGACGAAAAAAAATTGTTTGGAGGCTCACATGGCGATGACACCATGATGCACCTGGACGGCTGGTTTGGAGAACTCAGATTCGAATCTTCACATATCAGAATCAGATCATGCAGTTCTGTTGTGACCCTAATAAATTGAAGTTTTTTTTTAAAAAAAATTAGATAACCTACGAAAGAACCATATCGCTTATCAATGTGATCAACACTGCTCGTGCTTCTCACCGGTGTATCAGACTCTCCTGAAACTTCTATTTGGAGCAGCCCTTTTTGGTCAGTAGCTGGACCAGTATAACATTGCACTGCTGCGTCACAGAATTAGGCCTTAATAAAATGATCAAAACGGCGCAGATGTTGCATGGCGTGCTGTGTTCTAACAAGGGACACGCCTGATAACACACGTTGCACACCATCTCTGCCGCCCTCAAATTAACTAAACTCATTAGTAGTCCTACGGGAGCTGCTTCCTTGATTTGGTTGACACGGCCGTTTCCGGTTACACAACGGACCGAGCTCTCATCTCTCTCGCTTTCGTTCCAATGAAACGCCTAACATGCCAATCAGGCACTGTACAGACCTACTTACGTACTGCATTACAAGTAATCCTGTTAAGGGTCATAATCTTCCGCGTCACTTGATTAAAAAGTCTAGTTAATCTCTGATGGCCGGCAGTGACCTGTTGTTAATTAATCGAGAGGCGGTTTTATTCTATCCTATGAAATATTCCGACGCGGGAGAACCTTCCAGCCAAACACAATCTTCTTAGCTATAGCCTATAGGTAAAACTTGGTGGAACAATCCATTTCTACAACTCAGCATGGAAGAACATAGAAATGAAAAAAAAAGGGAAAAGAAAGGGGAGCTACACATCACAATCCGAGTACGATTGGGTGTAAGCAACACAGATGATGCAGCGGCTGAAATGCTCGGTTGGGCTGGAAAGCTATGATTTATGGCTGAAATTATACTGTAGCGACTAAAATTTCACTGTAACTGAAGGTGGCTTATTTGATATAATTAAATTTAAAAAAATAAAAAATATACTACCTTATCATGGACAACACAAATAAATACGGAAAAAAATCAGCAAAAAAGCCTCAAAAAACAAAAGTTCAAAAAATATGAAATTTATTAATAGTGAAAAATAAGTTAGAAATTAAAGCTGGAACAAACGGACCACGTATCTATCACACCACAAAGTGCACGCATATAAATAAGCAGTCTGCTACTAATCCAATGCTTAACCCGAAGCAGTAGCACATGTCACTCAGAAGCTTAGTAGCTGTGAATACTAGGCACTAGGCTTAGTAGCTTAAGCTTAATTAGAAGCGTGTAATACATGGCTCTAATAAGAGAGAAGAGACTTCCGCAACTGCACCTCTCGCTGCACGCCCCGTCCCGCGCCGCCGTCCAGGAGTCCGGCCTCCCGCACCCCATCCCTCCTCCGGTCGCGCCGCCGCCGTCCACCACGACCCCAGCCGCGCGGTCAAGCCAGTTCCGCCTCGCCGACTTCGACAAGCTCGCCGTCCTGGGCCGCGGGAACGGCGGCACCGTCTACAAGGTTCGCCACCGCGAGACGTGCGCGCTCTACGCGCTCAAGGTCCTGCACTACGGGGACTCCACCGCCTCCGCCGAGGCGGACGTCCTTAGCCGCACGGCCTCGCCGTTCGTCGTCCGGTGCCACGCAGTCCTGCCTGCGGCGTCCGGCGACGTCGCGCTGCTCCTAGAGCTGGTGGACGGCGGCTCGCTCGACTCGGTCAGGAGCCGCCGCGGAGCGTTCCCGGAGGCGGCGCTCGCGGAGGTTGCGGCGCAGGCGCTGTCCGGGCTTGCGTACCTCCACGCCCGCCGCATCGTGCACCTCGACATCAAGCCGGCGAACCTCCTCGCGAGCACGGCGGGGGAGGTCAAGGTCGCCGACTTTGGCATCTCCAAGGTCCTCTCCCGCGCCGGCGACCACTGCACGTCGTACGTAGGCACCGCCGCGTACATGAGCCCGGAGCGGTTCGACCCGGAGGCGCACGGCGGGCACTACGACCCCTGCGCCGCCGACGTGTGGAGCCTGGGGGTGACCGTCCTGGAGCTCCTCATGGGACGGTACCCGCTCCTTCCCGCCGGGCAGCAGCCGAGCTGGGCCGCGCTCATGTGCGTCATCTGCTTCGGCGAGCCGCCCGAGCTGCCCGACGGCGCGGCGTCGCCGGAGCTCCGGGGATTCGTCGCCGCGTGCCTTCACAAGGACTACCGCAAGAGGGCGTCGGTCGCGGAGCTTCTTGCACACCCGTTCGTCGCCGGGAGGGACGTGGCAGCGTCGAGATGCGCGCTCCGGGAGCTGGTCGCTGAGGCCTCGTCGCCGTCGTCGGAGTGAGGCGTATGTGATCCCGCTCGGCGGCAGCGTCATGCACATACATAGGACCGATTTTGTTAGACGTGCATGCATGTACATGGGACCGTAGGATTGTACATCCTGTACCATATGTGCAGAGTATAACTTAGTAATTTTGCAGTTTGCACATAGCACATAAGTTAGCTTAGGGATCGCCCAGAAATGTAGACGAGCGGCAAAAATAAGGGATTGGTAACTTGTCACTAAAAACTTCGTAACATGCTAGCGTTTTCACACACTTTATTTTTTAAAAACTATGCCCGTCACGTGTCCTGTGGATTAATTTTACTACGGACTTGCTCACCGTGGATTAATTTTACTACTTGGTGAAAAAATCCATAAAATATGTTTTTAAAATTTTTCATGATAATTTGATTCGTAGACCGAAAGTGCATAAATGCTCCACAAAAAGAAAGTACATAGGATATGATATGTTACCATATATAAGACTTGTTTGTATTGAATTCTACTTTGGTTTTTGTTTAGAGAAATTAGAAGACAATACGAATACTTGACTTTTTTAAACGGTTTCTCTACTACTCTCGCTCTGAGTATAAGTCAGACATGCACATCACGTACCCAATTCCTCTCGCTTTCGTCTCACACATACATCTCTCCATCACTTTTTGCACCACTCACCCTCCTTCTAAAAGCCATTTCTTTTAATTGCTACTATTTATTTTTATTCAAAATCCTTCAACTATAGTCGCCATCAATATAAGCCAATATGAATGCCCCGTAGAACTCAAGACAAATATACTGAAAGCGAACGACTTAATTAACTGCTTGACTCTCAACTTGCAATAACTCAGACTCTCCCTGTCTCATCAAACACCTCGCTTTTGATCGAGCTAGCCATATTGAATGCCTAACATGCCAATTCAAACACCAGTGTATGGGTGTGTTTTTTTGGACCGATGGTTTATGTTTTATAGCTTAAATATTTAAATTTTAACTGTTAGTGAGAGGTAGTTGTAACGCCCTAGGGTCCAAACCGGCTTAGGCCTAACCCCATTCTGGATAGGCCACGCACACATAGCAACCCGCTTACGCTTTCGTCCTTGTTTCGCGCAAAATGGTTAACCGGGGGTGCTACCAATGGAACTCCTAAGTTTATATATAAATGCTTGTCAAGTTAAGCTAGCAAGATGTGACTAATCCAGAAATTTATGTGCACACACACATAGGTCAACATAGACCAGTGTGTCACATACACCGCCCTCAAAGGACCCGACGTCCTCGTCGGACCAACATACCCACACTGGGACAAATGATAAGGATCTCCCCTCTTGGCACATGTCCGTGCGTTCAGTGTCAGCACACATGCCATGCCGTGTGTCCGCTACGGACCCACACGTGCCATGCGCCATATGCCCACGCCCCTGACCCGCACGCGCTCATGTAACCGTGAGAATCGGCTCTGATACCATTTGTAACGCCCTAGGGTCCAAACCGGCTTAAGCCTAACCCCATTCTGGATAGGCCTCGCACACGTAGCAACCCGCTTGCACTTTCGTCCTCGCTTCGCGCAAAACGGTTAACCGGCGGTGCTACCATTAGAACTCCTAGGCTTATATGTAAGTGCTTCTCAAGGTAAGCTAGCAAGATGGGATTAACTCAGAAATTTATGTGTACACACACATAGACCAACATGGACCGATGTGTCATATGAGATGTGAGCTAGTAAAATAGTCGTAAGTGCGCATCTAGTTTAATAGCGTCTAAGTTCTGAACTTAGTGTTAGTGTCGACCAAATTTAGAAGCACATAATTACACACACATACATTTTTATTAAAAAAATGCATGCTCTAAATTTAGAAGCACATAATTACACACGTGCGTGCATTTTTATTGGAAAAACGCGGGCTTTGTGAGTAGGGCCGTACACATTACAACTCGATCTCTGTTATCTCAGGACAATCGTTTAGGTATCTCTGCAATTTATTTGTAGTTGAAGTACTAGTGTGCTTGTTTGCATACAGTTCAGCCTTGAGGGAGACGCTGAAATACCGGAGGGATTTTTAGGCAGGTAATTAATTGACACACATATTTTGGCAACCCAAATTAAAGCTCTATTCTGTCCGACGGCGGACTCCATCAATCTGAGGTTCTTTCTCTCACGTAATTTCGCCCGCCCGTTCTACTTCCGTGCCGGAGGAAATGGGATTCGAACCCATGATACAATCTTCTTGTATGTCGATTTAGCAAACCAATGCCTTAAGCCACTCAGCCATACCTCCAAGTTGTTGATCGGAATTGGATGTGCCGGGTTGGTTGCCCGAAGATCCACTGCGTCGGAATGGAAACAGTTAGATTAATTTAGCTTGAATATCCTAGTTAACTTTGGTTTACGCTCTTTTTTAGCTTGAATCTCTCAAGGAGTGCGGTATGATGATGCAGTAGCTCAGAACACGTTACGTTGCATTGTGAGCAGTACTTTGTCAACATTTTCAGTCGTTTGTATATATGATTTACCGGAACCTGCTGGCTTAACCGAGGTTATTGGCGGCCAGAGATGAACAGCTAGCCTTGAGCTTACATAATTTGCAGCGCCCTTGTTGCTCGCTTATAATCCCTGCAGGCGCAGGCTGCTGGTTCGTTGGGCTTAATTTGTACGGCCGCGCGTGCGCTAGAGCTTTTGGTTAGCGGTTAGTAGTGTTACCTCTTGTCGATATGCATGGCACGCACGCTAATTTGAGGGCCTATTTTGCAAGGGGGAAAAAAAGGGCTCCATCACCCTTCCTCCCTCAATCTGGACCGTGCAAGTTTTGTCTCGCATACAGAGCTCAAACTTTGGGAAAACACACACAACTTCATGTGCTACTGCCAACTGTTCAATTGGGCCTGTTTTTTTTTACTACAGCTTATAACTTTTAGCTACGGATTTTAGCTTTTAGACCGTTCGTGCGAAAGATTACAGAGTAACAGAAACTCACGTGTGGTTTTTACCGATATAAATGAAGTCGGTACAGTATGTACTACAATTAACTAGTAGACGTTATCTTAAAAAGATACTCCGTTTAAAAGTTAGTTACTATAGAAAAGCTAAAAAAATAGCTTTTAGAAACCGAAAAGAACAAAGCCAATATCTCGCATCAGTCTACTAAGAATTAACAGCACAAGAGAACATGCTGTAATGCCGGGTGGTATACATCATCCTCCTATCAGCCAGAAACAAGAATCGTTCAGTAACACCGACAAACCCTGGCCTTAACGATGGTGCGGTTGCTGCGCCGCACCGGCAGCATAGCCGTGGGCGCCTCCAAACGTCGCTCCAGGTCCGCCGTACAGCACACCACCTCGTCGCCCGGTCGCACCACCAGGGGCATAGTACGGTGGCGCTGCTGCTGCTGCTGCTGCTGGGCTCCCGTACCCCGCATGAGCAGCGTAGCTGAAAGAGCGAGAGGCCGGGCTCTGGAAGGATGAGGAGGCGTAGCTTGAGCTCGAGCCCCTCGCGGACTTGGCGGCAGCGAAGGACTGAGGCCCAGTCGCTCCGCGTGCTCGCTTGTTCTGGAATCTGTTTGGGGCGCCTGGCTTCTTCCTGTCGGCCTTCTCTTTCTCCATCCTTGCGACCTTCTTCTTTAAGCCGTCGATGTTAAATACCGACAGTAGCTGGCAGGCCTCGACGCACCTGATGACGGACTTGCAGGCGTTGCACTCCAGGTTGTTTGACTCTTCCTGGAAAAAAAGATGAGCCCTTCTTGAGTACGACCAATTACTAAGGAAGAACTGAATAAAGGATAGAGAAATCCATGCTTCACTACCCAAGAGGCCAAGAGCAATTACTTAGGAAGAACTGAACAAAGGATAGACAAGGGCACGCTTCTCTACCCAAGAGAAAGTAACTAATACGAAGAAGAAACCTTAGTAATTGGTATAAGAGACAGTATCAGCTAATCAATAAAAAGAAAATTTGGTAAAAGAAAATCCAAAGAAGATACCAAGCAAATTCAACACTAAAACAAAGATCTGGATTGGTTAGATGGAGTCAACTAATTTACGACTCTCGAAGATACTCAACACTCAACAGCCCTTCTAAGTCTGGTGAATCAGATAAACAGAATTTCAAATAAACTATTAAAAGCTGAGTGGCATAATTGGTTTTTCCAGAAAGTGGTATACACATATTGCTACCATGCTGAATCTGATGACAAGTCACAGATTTGACAAAACTACAAGTGGTTTAACAATAAAGGTTATATCGCTAATATTACTTCATAAACAGATCTTTTGTGGAGGTATTGAGGAGAAAAAGGCCTCTTTCTAAATTGATAATGTGTTGAACAATAAGATAAACTTATTGGAATAAAAGTAGAATGGAGAGTCTTACAACAGCAGAACTGGAGCGTCTTCCACTTCTCAGCACAGCCTGAGCCTTCTCACTGGACTGCCTTATATATGACTTAAGGAGAGGTACAGGTGGAAATCGCTCAAACAAACCAGCCTCATGAGCAATATATATAGCCTCCATTACATTTCCTGACTTTATCAATTCCTCAACAACATCTGAAAAGCAACACCAAAATAGTTCTGTCACATCTTTTCTCCTCACTAAAAAATGTTATCACAAGAGCTGGATAAAATGACTAATATATGAATTACGTCTGTTCTTTTTGACTTTTTAGCAGCTTTTGGCTTCTCTCAGCAATCACTATTCATTAGATTAATAAGCCAAAGCCAAAAGCTGCAGCCCAAAAGAACAAGCCCGTAGGAAGAACATCGTCTGCAGTTACAAACTCTCAAACCTTCAACAAAAGGTTAGTATAATGTAAAGTAATTGCAGAAATCAATTCATCAGTCTTCTAAGTTCTAACCCACATTAGGAAGAACACATTGATTAGTAAACAAAACCTAAGACTATAACAAAAACAGATTGCAACTTTGAGACTATGTTAGTTTCATTCCCTTCAAATGCAGTTCGTCGACACATTCATAAATAGCAGAAAACCAGTTGAATCACTGTTAGCTTAACGTTGAATTGAAAGATACGAAACTTCAACCAGGTTCTATAGAGCAAACAAGGGCCACTTCGAAACTTATTATTGAAATAGTGATGACTTTTAGTTCAAGAGTAAGCTCATGATGAATTCAGTAGCATAACTTTATATTTCCTAAATACGAAGTATACCACCAAAAAGAAGCAATATCACCACTATCAGACTGTCTCATAACAAAACAGAAGGAAAATGTCATCACAAAGTAATTTTAGCATGTTTCAAGTGATTATGTAGATGAAGAAATCATACCACCAAAACAAGCATACAGAGTAAAAGAAATCGAAGCTTAAGGTGCTGAATTAAAGTAAGGAAAAATGTGGGTTCAGAAGGAAGTCCTAAATCCACCAATGCTAAAGATATTATTTTTCAATCTAGAAAGAAACCTGTCGATTTGCACAGCAAAGTCAAAAGAATGTCACAATCCTCGTATGCAACATTACTCTAAATTCATCTAAGTAATCGTAATTCTGCAACTAACCTACAGTTTCCATTCAACGAAATGAATACATCTTACTGAATCAGATCAACAAACATAACAAAATAAACAAAAAAGGTCAATAGATCATCACCTCCAAGGCTATCTTCAAACCCAAGGACACGTGCAAACCTGGCAAGCTCCTTCCTCCGTCTGTTAGCAACGAACAACCTCCTCAAGAACTCTCCGTCGAACCTGTCCTTCAATCCGAATGCCGCTACCATCTGCAGGAAGATCTGCACCTCCACCTGCCCCAGTGCACCCTTCTCCCCCTCCTTCACCTCTCCTCCTCCCGCTACCTTCTTTGCTTCCTCATCTTCCCTCTTCTCTGCTTCTTCACCTGTCTTCTCCTCCTCAGCCACCTTCCCCTCTGCCTCTTCTCCCTCCTCCTCCTTTGGTTCCTTCTCTAATTCCTCCGGGTCCTCCTCCGCCTCGTCCTCCGATGCAGGCACCAGCTCCTCTGGGTCCTCCTCTTCCTCATCAGCTTCCCCATCTACATGCTCTTCTTTCTTCTCTGTTGTTGCTGCTGCATTCTCCACGGCGTCCGCTTCCGGCATCTCCACATCCTGGTTCCCGGGTGCCAATGTGTCCATCTTGATCCCAAACCGCTCTGTCCAGTCCTTGGCCACCGCGGCCGCCCTCTTAGCCAATGTATCTCCTATCTCCAGCGGCCTCCGGCCATCAGAATCGAACAACGAGCGCAGCAGCATGCCGAGCACCCAGCACAGGTCCTCACCGGCACCTTCGCCGGCGCCCAGGAAGTCGCTGAGCACGTCGAGGACGAGGCGGGGAGGGTCGACCGCGTCGGCGACGGCTGGGACGACCTCCTTCCGGACGGCGGCGAGCTCCCGGCGGCGCGCGGCCATAAAGCGCCAGAGCGCGGCGGCGTCCATGCGGCGGCATATCCACCGGAGCGCGCCGCGGACGTCGGCGGAGGGCGGCGCGGCGGACTCGGCCTCGGCGACGGCGGCGGTGAGCGCGTCGGATGCCTCGGCAAGGCGCGCGGGGACGGCAGCCTCGCGGGCGTCGAGCGCCGCGAGGGATCCCGAGGTGGAGGCGTCGGCAGCGGCTAGGGCCTCATCCAGGGAGGCAGAGCGGGAGGCGAGGTCCTGGTCGAGCTCGGCGAAGTGGGCGAGCGCGCGCGACCAGGCGTCGTGGAAGTCGGCGAGGAGCTGCTTCTGGGAGTCTAGGTGGGCGAGGAGGCGCCGGACCTCGCCGGCGGCGGCGGAATCGTCGGTGGTTGCCATGGCGGCGAGGGCTGGGCGGCTGCGGCTTTGGATTCGGGGCGGTTCAGATGGGTGGGTTCATGGTGGTGGATTTGCATCTGGACCCTGATGGTCTCACCCAATCTTAATCTTATTGGGCTGAATGGTGGTTGGGGTTAGGCGTGGATCTTTATATGGGCCCGTGGAGATTGATGGGGGCTTGGCTTTGTGATATTTTATTAGGCTGTAAATGGGCTTACCAGATCTAATAGCTTATTGGGCTGTACATGGATCTTTATATGGTCTGTACATGGGCCGAACGTATGGTGTACCTCATTAGTCCGAATGGTTTGCATGGGCCTGCTCTACCCGTAGTAGGCTCTGCAAATAAACATCTACTAATTTTTGTGGCTCAGGAGAGGACTGAGGCTTGCTCAGTTGGCAGGAGCGCTCCCCTGCCCCGGTGTTCGAGCGTGCGCTCGCCGGCCTCATAGTACTGTTCGGAAGAAGCTGTTGAGCCTACGTTTACTAATTAATTAGTCCTTGGTACCCTGCTACCCCTCTTGCCTGCTTGCATGAAATTGTACGATTCTTCCAAAATTTAAAACAGGGAGACCAGGTTCTGGTGTCGCTCATTTGAGCTGAAAGAAGTGGTTTATAACTGAAATTTTACTGTAGCCCATGACGGACAGATATTTTGAACTAAAATCTTTCAATTCGAATAAATCAATATGAACAGATCCTTAATCTAATCTCTAGCCATCCAAACAAGCCCTTAAGTGAATGAAATACGGTGATTATAGTCTTAAAAAATATGGTGATCATGTATATGGTTTTGTTCAACACTTGGCTAGCTCAACGCATGATTAATCCACTTGCAAAGAAACAAAAGCAAAATACCAAGGAATGGTACCAAGATGATGAGCCTATGAAAAGAGCAACAAAAGATTAATAAGGCTGAAAGATTCCTTGCTATCGCCTTTTCTTTAAGGTGATGAGCACACCAAGAATGCTTCTTCAATCAAGAATATATATTGGTGGTGAGCTTTCCCTTTAAAAGAAAGAACAATTGGTTAAGCGGCAATAACAGTGTGATGCTAACCTCATCTTTCATGCGTAGGACACTTCAATTTTTTTCAACGAGATGAAATTTGCTTTTGTCCGATTTTTGTTCCATTTTCCATTTTACCAAGCTTACCAGTTTGATTAAAGGAAAAAGTATGTGGATTTGCTGAAGATGGTCAGATATCTCGCTATCTCCCTTTATGAAATTCTTTCAGTGGTCAAATTTCAAGCGTGCGGTGCATTGAAAAAGAGAAATGGGTAGTGCTCCAATCAACTTCACGTGCAAGGACACATCGCCTAATCCCCAAGAAACATGGTTGACCAAGTTGGCCACTATACCTAATTGGATTAGATAATTATTTACACACTTTGCATTGGATGGTCTTATCCAGTAAGAAAATCCAGAAAAAAAGGCACAAAAGTGATAACTATTTTCTGGTAATCTTCATAACAAACTATTCTTTTTAAGATTTTCTTAACAAACTAATGTGCGTGTTTCACAATTTAAAGCTTAACTAAAATACTTTAGCTTTTATGTGATTGTGTTCACATATGTGTGATTTTAATTAGCTGGTATATCAGATTTGGCAATAATAATAATAATAATAATAATAATAATAATAATAATAATAATAATAATAATAATAATAATAATAATAATAAAAGAGTTGCTGCAAATACTGATCATGCGATGGAGAGAGCTAGCATGTACAGATGAGAACATATTTGTTTTCACAATTTCCGACTCCAAAATTGAGAGAAGAAAAACTAAAATAAAGGAAGAAGAAGAAACATTAACAGGAGGATGGAAGAGCCGCCGGTGTGATGGATTGGATGGACTCTACACGGCGACCCTCTGCAGCACCCTGGAGGGGGCGGCGAAGCGAGCGGAGAAGGAGCGGGAGAGGTTCTCCGGCTCCACCCACGCCGCGCCGTCGTCGAAATTCTGCGCGTAGCTGTAGGCGTCGTACGGCTCCCGCGACGCCCCGGACGGCGCCGGAACGCAGCCGGTGGTGCAGAGCAGTATCCTCTTCTTCTCCCGCATGATCCGCCGCCACAGCCCCCTCAGCCTCGTACCGCACCCTCGCCCAGCCGCCGCGTCCGGCCGCGCGTGGTGGCCGGTGTACCGGTCGACCTTGTCGTAGGCGGCGGCGTAGAAGATGTCGTCGTCGTCGCCTGCGAGGTCGAAGCCGCTGCGGACATAGCCGCGGGACATGGAGGGCGCGCAGGAGCAGGAGGCCTGCCGCCGGAAGCGCGGGCTGTAGCCGCCGTCCATGGCGAGAAGTGGTGGTGGGTGGGAGAGAATCAAGAAACGGGAGGAGAGGAGGTGGGAAATGGGAGGAGGGTGTCGCCCGTCGCGATCTCGTACTTGTTTAGGGAGACGGAGGCGGCCGGTGGATGGTTTTATGGGGTTTTTTTTGGGTGTTGATAAATATTACTTATGTGTTTTTTTAATTACTATTTAGATTTATAACTATTAGATTAAAGATTTAATGGCCATAAATTCTTTCTTCACCTCTCTAAAAAAATCTCCTCCACCTCTTAAAAAAAGGGGCTATTGGGTCTCTAATCCAACGGTCTCAAATATAGATGATTGTTAGAAAAAAATATCCGAATGATATCTGAATACACCTTTTTTTGAAATGAAAAGAATTGAGCTTTTAAATCTGATCGAATTCTTTATTTTTCTGATTTTTGTTTAAGACTTTTTTCAAGAACACACAAAAACAAAAACAGAAACAGGGCCTTTTCTTCGATCCTACTGCTTCCATAAACCCAACAAGATAGGGCTACCAAATTATTCTTGCTCTCTCTAAGAGCTACCAAATTATTCTTGCTCTCTCTAAGTGAATCAGTGAAAGTGTGTTTACTCTTCACAGTCTCTAAGACGATACAGCTGACGAACTAATATCGTTGTATCTAAACGGAGTGTTTCTTTACTTCTCATAATTTACAAGATATATAATTGTCCCTTCGGAGTGTTTTTTTTTTGCAAGGATTATTGTGAAGACGGTTACTAAGGGAGCCATTTCAATTTACAGGATCGAAATTTCTTTAAGAGTTAGGCGCAGTCGGGTTGGTCATAGCTTGGTATGAAGTAACAAGTCTAACGTTCCAGTCTTCCTACTCTCAATGCTCGTAGAAAATTCGGACCGCTCATTCTTTTGCATTGCACTTATGGTTTTTCTTTGAAATTTTTGAATTTTAAGGTATGTTTCTTTACTTCTCAGATTTACGAAGATCGATACTCATTTGTGATTTTTTTTGCAAGGGATGTTAAGCTTTTAACGTGTACTACGTTTAATTTGTAGGCTCTATCTTAAAAAATACTCGGGTTTAAAAGTTAGGTATGAAGTGGCAAGTCTAAAAACCGATCCTACCCTTGTGGCTCGAAGAACAGGCCCTCTATTCTGTTGCGGCTGGGGGAAAAAATGTGGAGTACTGCATCTTTATACATACACAAAAATGTAATGTGTATGGTTAGAGCCATTTATAAATAAACAAAGTCCAAGATAAAACTTATCCGGCCTATTTCAACCATGAGACGAAGGATTTAAACAAAAAGAGGAGGAGCACATTTCATGGTGGACCCGAGGCCCATATGTTGGACGCTGACGTGTCCAAGAACCCACACGATGTGGAGACGGCACCAACTGTAGTATCAAGCGAGTCGCTCGATTCGTGGCAACGGCACAATGCACGATGCCATTGTTGCGGCTTTTCCTAGGGAATGTCATATTCGCTTTTAGCTTTGTTTTTGATTTTGATTTATGAATAATAATAGTTTGTAGAAAAAAGATATTTATATGTGATTTTGATTGATATAAATAAAATCGCTATAATGTGTACTATAATCGATTAGTAGATTCCGTTGTGAAATGATATTTCGTTTGAAAGTTAGATACTATAAAAAAATTATTTACCGTAAAAAATAGCTCTTAGAATCCAATATGGCTAGTAGAATAGGCTCTGGTTAGATGCTTATAGATCATGTTCCTGAGTTGCGCGCTGTTTCGGCTTTCTCATGACTATCAAATTCATGTGTTCAAATGAGCCCTCGTCTCTCTAGCACACTTGAGTGCATGGTGCGAGTAAAATTGGCGAGTCTCGATAGAAAACTTGTTAGCAATCCACTATATTGTATCTATTTTTCTAAACAGCGTAAAGTATATTTTGGCGTGTGCTTAGGATCCATTCATATTGATTTTTACTGATAAATTTTGACTTTAACTTATAAATATTAACAATTTGTAAATGACCATATTGAGAGAAAACCGTGTGCAATTTTGACCGATATAAATAAACTCACTATAGTATATTATTTAATCAACTAGTTGATCCCGCCTTAAAAGCACTTCATTTAAAAGTTATGTGTGTAGAAAAATTATTTACTGTAGAAAAATAGATTTTAAAAGCTAATGTGAATATGGCCTAGGTTCGGCGTGCGGTTTGTCTCGATGTTCATCTTTGCCAATTGAGCATTTCATTACTTTAGGATCAAGATATTAATCATGATTCTATTCTTTTAGGCTATAGTTGATAGCTTTTTTACCATGACTGATGGTATTTTGTGTGTTTTTCGAGATGACGATGACAACGAAAACACAGATACAGATGACACATATAATTTTGAGCTCATTTGTTTAGCCAGAAGTCACAAAAAAAACCCCAAAAATAACAGGACCCATGATTGCTGACTCCTATTCTACCCAAAAGTGCTTTTGACCATGAATCGAGCCTCACCATTTAACATACGCGTCCTTTGTTTTGTTTGGTGGCAGTTCTTCTCTGTATGCATATATCTTTCGTCACTTCATTGGGAAATGTGATTCCATTGCTCCAAGCTAATCTTTCTTCTTGCCAAGTGGCAAGAGGTGCAGCATAAGCCTTCAGTTAGGCCTACCGTTTGGCAATTTTACTGTAATTGCCCGTCGCCGTTGCATCAACTGATACATATACGTGGTATTTTTATACGAGACGAACTCGATACGTAAGTATGATATACTGGCACGTCTACTGATGCCGGTCTGTATTCAGTTATGAACGACAGCTTAGCAGTTGAGACGACAGTTACATGTTTCTCTCAGTTTAGTTCGATCGGCGATTCTATTAATACACAAACTGTGCAAACGATCAATTCCATCAATTAAGCAAGCACCATCGCAAATTGAATGGCCATGCTATCACTTCCAGGGGTGTTTGATGAAGCATGGCATGTGTGATGGGCACAGCAACTGCGACACTTACACACACAAACAAAATGAAAATAATACTTGTCAGAAGAATTCTTCTCTCAAACGGGCCAGGCTAAATTTCTGAGCTGGTTAGCTAAATGTGCAATGCCCAACAGTATTCATAAATGAGGATGTCTGTTCTTTTCAGCTTCTAAAAGCTACTTTTCGGCTTTTTTAAAGTAACTAATTTTTAAACGAAATATCTTTTTAAGATAGGATCTACTAGTTAATTGTAGTATATACTATACCGATTTCATTTATATCAATAAAAACCGCACATGAGTTTCTATTCCTCTGTAATCTCTTGCACAAATAGCCCAAAAACCACAAGCTGCAACCAAATATCATAAGCTCCAACAAAAAAAAAACAGACCCTCCGTGTAGCTCGGTTGGGAGCGCTGCTCGCGTGCTCACCTAAATAATTTTTGGGTACACTCATGTCTGTTCAGTGGGACAGCGGGGTTTCCACTCAAAAGTAAACCCCTCAGCCCTAGACTGTCGGTTCCACTCAGAAGTCTAGAGCAAGATGCTTCGAGCTGTGGCTTGCCAGTGGATTCAGGCTGGGAGCGAGCAGGTGACGATATATAAGAAACCTATCAGCAATTGGAGGAGCAAACAGAACTTAGCATCTTAAAGATGTCTGATAGAGGCCCTAATCGGTGCCATTGAGATGTCTGGCTTCGCATTATGATCATTCCCCACGACTGATATTTGAGGGCTTGCTTCCTCTTTCCTACCTTCAGTAGAGCATTGCTGCAGGAACAAACGCTGATAAGCAACACATGGTCGCATGATGTCTTTGGCAAGACAACACTCGAAGAGCAAGTGCATAGCCGCTACCTGATCACCATCTGTACCAGATTCTGGAATTGCGCCCAAGATAGACGACGAGGTAATAGCACCACTGTTGCCAGGAGCTGAACCGGATGACCTTCTTGAAGTTTGATTCTGGAAAGGAAAGGCATGACAAGTTTCTTCGGCTGGCTGCTTGCTTGCTGGCAGGGGCAGAGCCACACCCCGGGCAGGGTAGGCTTCAGCCTGGGGTGTGGAAAAATGTTTAGTGTATAGCCCGAGTAAATTTAGTCTAGTCTGGATAACATTTTTATAGTCCAATTCAAATAGTCTAGATCATTCTACCATTGAGCTCAAAGCGCAACTAAATTCTGGCTCCGCCACTGCTTGCTGGCGAGTTATCATAATGAGAGATCATGTGGAGATGATCCCATCTTTGTGATGAGTATTTGACTCTTGTTTGAAGGAAATTTGAGTTTGTTTTGGGCTTCTTATGCGAAGTCTTAGCCCTGGTCGATGTCCAAGTCGTGTACGATCGCTCCCTGGTTCATACGACCACGTTTGGTCGTGGTCGAAACTCTTCCGAGTGCTGTACAACCATGGTGGTCGTGGTCGGAAGGTTATACGACCACATTGAACTCAATCGGGTGGTCTACGACCACGTTGCGGCGTCCTCGGGAATTTTGGTTGTGGTTGAAAGTGTTCCGGGGCATTTACGACCTTGCTGCCGAGTATCGGAAGTCAGCTGGACGGCGTACGACCACGTTGTGGCGTCCCCGGCGAATTTGAACGTGATCGGAAGTCTACCGGGTAGCGTACGACCACGTTGTGGTCTCGGGCATTCGACCACCTTGTATCGCTAGCGGGTACGACCACGTTGGCCGATCAGAGCCACGACCACGTTAGCACGGGTCTGAACGTGGTCGGTAGTCGTGGCTATGGTCTTCGATCACGTTGTGGGATCGGAGCCTCGACCACGTTGGGCGGTCGGGCGTTCGACCACTTTGGCCGTGGTCGGTGGGCGTCACGACCACGTTGTGGGAGCTCGAGGCCTCGACCACGTTGTGAGAAAGGAGCCACGACTACGTTATGGCACTCGGTGGTGCGACCGCGTTGTGCGCTCGGAGAACTACGACCACGTTAGCGAGAATTGAGCGTGGTCGAAACGCGTTCGACCACGTTATCGGTTGGATGACCGTGGTCGTGCGGGATCACTAAAATTGGTCGTGAGGGTGCATTTCATGTCCGATTACGGTGAGGTTTGGTCGGTTGGGTTCCTTGTGATGTTGTGGACCTTGTAGACTGGTTTGTTCTACATTTTGACAAGGTTTAGTAAAGTCTAATTTACGTGGAAAGAGACTTGAGCTCGTGAGTTGTGCGAGAGGTTGGATCGGTGCTATGTGATGGTTATCCGTGATGTTTGCAGTCTTGGGAGACATGTCTTGGTGAGGCTTAGAGAGGTCGGGACTAGACATAGGAGATGTTGAGGTCCGAGCAGCGTGGAAGCCAAGAGGACGTGGTCTTGCCCAGTGGTGTAACCGAAAACAGCAAGGCATGAGGAGGAAGCTTCGAGGTCAAGGGCATTTTGGAGAAATGCCAAAGCACGCAAAGGAAGCCGTGTCCTCCGGGAAAGCTTGGAGTTGGTGGTGCTATTGGGCAAAGCGGTGGAGCCGTTGCCACGGGTAATGGGCAAAGCATCGAGGCCTGCAAAGCACGGACTCTCTGAACGGTGGTCTGTTGAGACCCGTTAGCGTGTGAGACTATAAATAGAGAGGTTAGGTCTCGGGAGCGAAGCGAGGTTGTCCCCGAGTGCTCGAGTGTTCCTCTCTATCTTGTGTGAGTTGTCTCGGTAAGAGCATGGATGCTCGTGTACCTCCGATGGAGTGGTCAGAGAAACCTCCATGTGCAATAGAAAAGATTGGATTCATCTCTCGTATCTTTCTCGGTTTTGTTCTTGAGATGATTTGTTTGATCTGTTTGCCCTCTCGTGTTCTTTCGATCATATGTGTTTTGTCCGAGAGTTGGCTTGTGCTTCACTTGCTCGGGATCGGAAATTGTTTTATGACCGCTTGCTAAGATCATTCCGAGAGCAAAAGCAAAATCAGAAAACCGAGCTCGTGGTTCTGCCACTGGAGCTCTGTTTCGATTTTCGACTTTGGTTTCTCCTCTTCATTGTGAAGACTTTGGAGGTTCTTGGTATTTTTACTTCCAGAGATCTTGTACGAACTAAGTTTCAAGTTTCATTCATTTTGGATCTCTGTGCAAAAAGATCTCTAATTTCTTGCTCCTCGGTCGTGCGCCTGACAACAGAGTATTTCAGATACATTACATTGTCGGATGATCGACTACGCATAAGTTTTACGGTTCGGTTTTCACCGGCGATATCCTCTGCTTTCGGTCATTCAACCTCGTCTGTAGCGGTGGTCTTGCGTATCTTGGTCATTCTCACCCCATCGACCACGGTCAAAACCCGATCTGATTTCACATTTACGACTACGGTTGTCTTGACTACGACTTCTTGTTTTATTGTTGCTGTTCGGTTGATCTTTGTTTTTCTGACTTCTTAGCTCTCTAGCTAAAGGAGAAGAAGAACTTGGGGAGGAAATTTTTTAAGGCACCATTCACCCCCCCTCTGTTGCCATTTCGGTCCTTCAATTGGTATCAGAGCCGGTTAGCTCTTCTTCATAGATCTTAACCGGTCTCAAAGAGCCATGGCAACAGACAAGTATTCCACCAAGCCGCCTATTTTCGATGGCCTGGATTACCCCTTCTGGAAGAGCCGAATGGAAACATATATCCGGGCTCGGGGTATGCTATTTGGCGGAAGGTGAAAATACAATTTGTTGTTCTGCCGATGAGAACATCAATGCCGTGAATATGGTCGATGTTGAGGCAAATGCAAAGGCAAGGAACATCATCATACGTGGATTGAGCGAGCGAATTTGATCGCATCTCTCACCGTCGTCCGCCACGACATCCGGGTGACCTCGATGCATACCATGAGGGCACCTCCCGGATCAAGACGGTTCGACAGATCGGTTCAGCGAATCAAACAAATTCGAGATGCTTGCCGGAGAGTCCCTTGACGAGTGCTTTTCACGCTTTCACAAGATTTTGAGCAATCTCCGGCGGTCGGTCTCACATACTCCGACTCGGATAACGCCGACAGATGCTTCTGCACTCGATCTTGGGTTTGGGAGATGAAGGTGACTACCATCAAGGACACCACGGACCTCTCGACCTTGACTCTTGATGCGCTTTACTCGCGCCTCAAGACTCACGAGATTGACATAGTCTCGTCGGTCAAGTCTCGATCGATGGCTTTAGTCACTGATCCCACTGCTGCTTCTGGTTCTTCTGAGCCATCTTGCGGATTCTCCCTTGCTGCTCTCTGTGACATAACCGATGATCAGATAGAGCGACTTATGGATGAGCGACTAGCCCTCCTCGCACGGAGATTCTCTCATGCTTACAAAGGGAGGAGGGACGGAAGGAAAGAGGACCGTGATTTGTTTCGAGTGTGGTGGCCCCAACCACATCCGAGCAAACTGTCCCAAGCTTGGGAAGGGCAAAGTCGACTACGGAGGTTCGGTGAAGAACGACTACTCCGACAAGAACCGCAACAAGAAGGCCCCAACTCCGACGCAAGGAAAGAAGCCGTTCGCAACTTTGGGAAGGCCAAGAAGCTCTTCCACCGCGTCCTCGCCGCCTTCGACGACCTCGACCTCGACGAGGTGGAGGGATGGAGCGACGACGACGGGACGGGTGATCAAGAACCCAAGAGCGGCGACGACTTCTCGGCATGTGCTTCATGGCCCTCGAGGGCGAGATCGGCGACAACGATCTCTATTCCGACCGACGAGGTATGTCCTCTTATGACCAACCGAATGCGACTTTTCTTAAGCTAGGAGGTTTTCATGCTAGATCTAGAGCTAGATGTAGCGAGTTGGAGAAGGAAGTAGATCGTTTGTCACGGAGCTTACTTCACTTATATCTCGCTCCCTCCCGTGACGATCGTGATACATGCCGTGCTTTGATCGGTGATATGGAGAAGCTAAGGACCTCACATGATAGTCATCCTCGAGCTTGATGCAATTAAGGTGGAGAATGTTAGTCTGCTTGCTGATTTAGAATTGAGTAGGATGGCTGTTACCCTACTTACTACTGATGAGACTATTGCTCCCACCTCATGTGAGGATAAGGACTTTGATGCTAGAGGACCTTATGCCATGCTTCTGGATCTGCCCGAGTCTTGTGTAAATTGTGATAACTTGAATATGAAACTAAAGCAGGCGGATCATAAAATTGCAATTTCAAACATTCTTACTTGAGCCTATTATGTCTTGCGTGAATTGTCCCAAGCTTCTTCTTGAACTTGAAGTCGTCTCCAAAGCAGTTTCAAGAATTAGTTGATGACAATAACAAATTGGCCAAGTTTGCTTCTAAGGACCTGTTAGCTCACCATGCAATTGTTGTAACAAACTAAAATCAATTGGTTGCATTAGATGAAAAATGTGTGAAGCTAACTAAGGATCTTATAGAAAAGCAACCATCTGCTTGCATTGTGTGTGCTGGGAAGAAGCATGAGGGTTTTATAGAGACGCTAGCGACGTGAACCAATTGGCTAGCAGATGGGACTGTCCTTCCCGAGTCGGTACGTGCGTGCACAAGCAAATCTTTCCTCTGCTGTTGGTTCTTCTTCTACTCCCTTACCTCCTGCTGTCTCTTCTCTTCCCCGCACTTCGTGTGCTCTCTGTTTCGGGAGTGTCGCACCTTATGAACACTCTCGAGAGATTTGTAGGGGTAAGAAGAATCTTAATCTTATTCTAGACCAATCAAGATTTGCAAATTCAATCAAGGTCTAGGATATGATTTTCGAGAGGATAGAAGGAAGCATCCACCGCCGTGCTCGGACCCATAGCGCGGTGTGATCGAGGTCAAGCCCAAGAACAAGAAAGTTCAATTTAGATCGGCGGGCTTTGTCCAAGAGTTTGACAAAGAAGGTGATTTCACTGCAGCTTGGTCTCTCGGAAGGCGGCCATCTCATGCTACTTGACCCCTCGGTATATGGTATCATTGCACCTTCGCCGAAGGATGGGCATTTGATTGACCAATGCTTCAAGCGCCAAGATCGCGAAGAGACCGTCTTGAGTCTCTTAGGCGTATTCGTGGTCGACCCGGACCTTGAGTGCACCTAAGACCAACACGAGGTCTAGGTTTGCTCTTGTTGGTAGTTTTGGGCAGACCAGGGACTTGGTTTTCGGAGTTTTCGTTTTTCGTCCTCGTGCTCCCTCCGGTCGTGACTTCCGCCGTCACGAGGGTAGATCTCGTTCCATCGAGATAGCTACCGCGGCGTGATCGGCGTCTCGCCGGTGCTCGACTCGCTCTCCGTAGTAGTCGGACCCGGAATGACTTCAGTGCGCACATAGACCTTACGCTTCTTTGAGCGACGGAGGCGAGGGTAGTTAGAGGTCATCGTGTGTGACTACTTCTTACGCTCGACGTGTGACTCAAGATTGGGTGCCAAAATCTATGTTGATTTATCCCGATCTTGAGACTTTGCTCTCTTGTTGACTCAGTTCGGCAAGGTGGAAGGAAATGTTTGGCTTGTAGACTCCGGTGTTCACGACACATGACCGGAGATTCCATTGGTTTTCTTCCTTGCCCGAGCTCCGGTGATGAGATGATCACCTTCGGAGACGCCTCTTCCAGGCGAGTCATCGCCAAAGGTGCGATCGCATTAATGATTCATTTGTTTTAAAAGATGTTGCCTTGGTTAGTAAGTCTGCGGTACAATTTGCTTTCGGTCTCTCGACCACCGATGACGATTTCGAGGTGAGTTTTAAGAAAACAACGCAAAATTCTTGATTCTTGGGTGATGCGGTTTGCGGGATTTCTCGCTTTGGGAGGATCTTTCGTGCTGATTTTTCCGAGTCTTCGATGATCCTCTCCATTGTTTGTTTGCTTCGAGTCCGCGATCTTTCCTTCGGCATAGGAGACTTGGTCATATTGGATTTGACCATTTGACCCGAGTTAGCGCCACGATCTCATTCGTGGTGCCGAAACTCAAGATGGTCAAAGATCTTGTTTGCGCTCCATGCCTAAGACACGGCAAGATGGTTGCCGCTTCTCATCCTCGGTCCAGATTACTATGACCGATGCACCGACGCTTGCTCCATATGGATACGGTTGGACCGGCTCGAGTGCGATCGGCAGGAGGGAAGTGGTACGTTCTTGTTGTGGTCGATGACTATTCGAGGTACTCTTGGGTGTTTTCTTAGCCTCGAAGGATGAGGCGTTTACATATTTTCGAGGTCTTTTCAAGAGGCTTTCTGCTGAGCTTCCGGTGCCTTACGAGCGATCCGCAGTGACAATGGCACGGAGTTCAAGAATTCCTACTTTGAGAGTTTCGTGGTGAGGCAGTGTAGAGCACCGTTCTCTTCTCCATCGTCCCCAGTGAGAATGGCGTTGTGGAGAGGAAGAACCGTACCTTGGTCGAGATGGCGGGGCGATGCTTGATGAGTACTCTACACCGCGAAAGTTTTGGGTGAGGCTATAGCCACCGCGTGCCATGTTTCCAATCGAGTTTTCTTGGGCACACTTGCACCGCACTTCTTATGAGTTGAGATACGGCGAAAGCCCGTGTTTCTCATTTTCGTGTGTTTGGTTGCAAGTGTTTTATTTTGAAGTCCGGAACCTAGATAAGTTCGAGTCACGTTCTTGTGATGGACTTTTCTGGCTACTCGACTTCTTGGCGGGCCTATAGGGTGCAGGCTGAGTCTAGCAAAATGATAGAAACACGTGAGGTAACTTTCGATGAGGCGGTCAGGGACTAGGTCCGATATCTCGAGTTCACTAGAGCGATCCGAGACCATCTTTGTGGATGATGAGGATGATGGAGATGAGGGTTGTCTACCCGATCCGGCCCCTTCTCCACCCCTTGAGGTGCCTTCTTCCACCGCACCTCGAGGCGATCGACCCTACCTTCGCTTCTTACGGAGCTAGTGGCTCTGTTCCTACCCGTCGAGTAACGAGGTAGAGGCCACTTCTTCATCTCATCCAGACCTCCAAGACATATCCAAAAATCTCATCCTTACGAGCGGATGATTGGAGATCTATTTGAGCGAGTCACACGTTCCAAGTCTGGCGTGTCGCTTTTCTGTCTCCACTCTGCCTTCGTAGCTTCTTTTGAGCCCAAGGATGTTTGTCATGCTTTATCTGATGAGTCTTGGGTCAATGCTATGCATGAGGAGCTAGAGAGTTTCGAAAGAAACAAGGTCTGGACGCTTGTTGAGCCCCCTCGAGATCACAATATCATTGGAACCAAATGGGTGTTCAAGAACAAGCAAAGTGAGGATGGGGTAGTCATTCGAAACAAGGCTAGGTTTGGTTGTGGGGTACTCCTGGTTGAGGGTCCGGATTTCGAGGAGACCTTTGCCCCAGTAGCTCGTCTTGAGGCCATTAGAATTCGCTTGCCTTTGCGACTTCTAAAGGTTTCAAGCTTTACCGGATGGACGTCAAGAGTGCCTTTTCAATGGCTTCATTGAGGAAGAAGTCTATGTCGACGACCTCCGTGTTTCGAGAACCCCAAATACCCTAGTCATGTCTTCAAGCTTTCCAAAGCATTGTATGGACTTAAGCAAGCCCCTAGAGCTTGGTATGAGAGGCTTAAGTCCTATCTATTGAGACATGATTTTGAGATGGGTAAAGTTGACAAGACTTTGTTCATTCACGGCTTAGCAATGACCTTCTCTCGCCTAAATTTATGTCGATGACATTATCTTTGGCGGCTCTTCTCATGCTCTAGTTTCACAGTTCTCGGATGTCATGAGCACCGAGTTTGAGATGAGCATGATGGGTGAGTTGACTTTCTTCCTTGGCTTCCAAATCAAAGCAGACTGGAGGGTACCTTCTTGCATCAAGGCAAGTACACCCGAGATCTCCTAAGACGCTCGACATGAGTGATGGAAAGCGGTGTCGACTCCGATGGCTTCTACGGCCACACTTGACCCGGATGAGGGCGGCGAGCAGTTGACCAAAAGAGTTCGAAGTATGATTGGCTCTCTTGTACCTCATCGCCTCGAGACCGGACATACACTTTTCGTGTGTCTTTGTGCGGTTTCGAGCTTCTCCTCGCATATCTCACCGCGAGGCGGTGAAGCGCATCTTTCGGTACCTTCGAGCTACCATTGACTATGGTATCTGGTACTCTTCCTCATCCTGTCTATCCCTTAGAGCCTATTCGGATGCGACTTTGCGGTGTGTAGGATAGATAGGAAGAGCACTTCGGCACCTACCGGTTCATTGGCACTTCTCTCGTTTCTTGGTCTTCGAGGAAGCGATCCGGTGTTGCAGATCCACCGCAGAGGCCGAGCACGCTGTGCGGCCGATTCTTCGTAGCCAAGTGCTGGATGGTCTCGACTGCGGGACTTTGGGTTAGCTATCGATCGTGTTCCGCTCTTTTGCGATAACACGTCTGCGATTAGCATTGCTAAGAACCCAGTGCAACACTCTCGGACCAAGCACATCGATATCAGATATCATTTTCTTGAGACCATGTAGAGAAGGGTGACATCGTGCTCCGGTTTGGAGAGTGACCACCGGTTGGTGATATCTTCACCAAGCCTTTGGATAGCACGAGGTTTTCACTCGCGAGGAGAGCTTGGGGTGGTTTGTCCTTACGGACTATTGTGAGGGGAGCTTTGGGCTTTCTCGCTTTATCTTATTAATTGTGCTTCAGATCCTTCTTGTTGCATCGCATTTTGGTGCATTGGGTTTAGTCCTTCTAGCATAGGTTAGAGTGTGTCTCTTGCTGAGTTGCTTAGACTTCTTGCTCTTATCTTGTGCTTTCAGGATAGCTGTTTCTTATCTCACTAGGTTGAGCTCACTCACTTCTTTTAGGTTCTAGCGAGGTTGGGCCACCCTCGCAGAGCAGGTTCGTGTTTGCTCTCTAGTGTGCGTTTTCTCGACAATTGTTGTCCCGGAGACATATAGGGTAGATGAGAGTCGATCGAGCCATAGTATCCTCTATATCTTATCTATGCTTTAAGGATTGCTGTTTTCTGATTTATTTGCCGACTCTTGATTTTTATTGCTTTGGTTGGGGGAGTTCATTTGGGAACTTCTAGACTTTAATTTTGACTTAAACTCAACTTGAACTAAAAGTCGCATCACATGTTGAGGGGAGTGGATTTTCGCATTGCATTCGCATTGTAATATAACCACATTGAGCCTTGATTATTATCCGGTTATGACATGCTTTCAATGCTTTACACATTGCCATGATTTGTGCTCCATTGCTAATCGATCATGACTTTATATGTGTAGTCAAGTCTTTGCCATGATAGGTTAATTAAAATGCCAAATTTGACCTAATTCATGTCTTGTTCATATTTGAGATTAGTCACCTTGTGTTATCCTTTTATGATTCTCGCCATGTCAAATAGGTGAGTTGAGTCTTGAATCTTAGTTGAGCAATAGATTGAGCTATCTGGGTTTCTTGATGACACATAAGTTAGTACAATCTATTAAAAGCAAAAGATCTCTTTGTGCGAAAAACCGATCTCACCAATTCTTTCTCATGAGACGGCTTGCCATTGCACAAGGCATGAACTCAGGGGAGTTTTGGATGACCAAGATCATTTCCTTAAGCTTCTCGCTTGGAATGATCGCATAAGGCTTGAGGTCTAGCACATGACAAAAATATGATTGAAAACAATCATGAGATCTCAAAAGAAAAATGTCAAAAGTGCTCAATTAAAAAAATTCAAAGTACTTCAACAATTGTATCATCCTTGAGCGAAAAGACTCTAGTTTGCTCAACACTAGCTTCTTGATTCCATTTAGCTCATTGGCATGGCTTGCATCATTTGTGGATATCATTAGCTAGACTAAAATCTTGTTTGACTTGACTTGCTAAGCACTTCAATTAAAATTCAGATTATACCTTCTGTTGTTTAGCTTCACTTTACATACTTAGTCATGATCTTTATAGCATATTTGTATGTTATGGCTTGGTGTAATACATTTTGGTCATTTTGGATAATTCTCATGGCTCTGCATACTTTGAGTAATCAAATCAGCCATTCCATCCATCATTATGACTTATTCTCTCTCTTGCATACTTGATGTGTTTATTGCCAAAAAGGGGGAGAATAGATTGAAAAAAAAGGAGAAAATTTCTTTCTGGGAACTTGCTAGAGCTTTGGAGATCAATTTGCTCTTTATTCTATTACTCTAGTGTTCTCTCTGTCGACATGGTCATAATTTTATTTTCATTCTTTGGACCATGTCGTCTTCTACAAACTCAACTTCTTATTTCACGGTGTTTGTCAATATACTCATCAAGGGGGAGATTGAGAGATCATGTGGAGATGATCCCATCTTTGTGATGAGTATTTGACTCTTGTTTGAAGGAAATTTGAGTTTGTTTTGGGCTTCTTATGAAGTCTTAGCCCAGTCGATGTCCAAGTCGTGTACGATCGCTCCACGGTTCATACGACCACGTTTGGTCGTGGTCGAAACTCTTCCGAGTCTTTGTCGACCAATGTGGTCGTGGTCGGAAGGTTATCGACCACGTTGAACTCAATCGGGTGGTCTACGACCACGTTGCGCCCTCGGAATTTTGGTTGTGGTTGAAAGTGTTCCGGCATTTACGACCTTGCCGCCGAGTATCGGAAGTCACCGATCGGCGACGACCACGTTGTGGCGTCCCGGCGAATTTGAACGTGATCGAAGAAGTCACGGGTAGCGACGACCACGTTGTGGTCTCGGGCATTCGACCACCTTGTATCGCTAGCGGTGCGACCACGCTGGCGATCGAGCCACGACCACGTTAGCACGGGTCCGAACGTGGTCGGTAGTCGTGGCTATGGTCTTCGATCACGCCAGGATCGGAGCCTCGACCACGTTGGGCGGTCGGGCGTTCGACCACTTTGGCCGTGGTCGGTGGGCGCCACGACCACGTTGTGGGAGCTCGAGGCCTCGACCACGTTGTGAAAGGAGCCACGACTACGTTATGGCACTTTCGGTGGTGCGACCGCGTTGTGCGCCGGAGAACTACGACCACGTTAGCGAGAATTGAGCGTGGTCGAAACGCGTTCGACCACGTTATCGGTTGGATGACCGTGGTCGTGCGGGATCACTAAAATTGGTCGTGAGGGTGCATTTCATGTCCGATTACGGTGAGGTTTGGTCGGTTGGGTTCCTTGTGATGTTGTGGACCTTGTAGACGGTTTGTTCTACATTTTGACAAGGTTTAGTAAAGTCTAATTTCGTGGAAAGAGACTTGAGCTCGTGGAGTCGTGAGAGGTTGGATCGGTGCTATGTGATGGTTGTCTGTGATGGTTGCGGTGCACCGGGAGACATGTCTTGGTGAGGCTTAGAGAGGTCGGGACTAGACATAGGAGATGTTGAGGTCCGAGCGACGTGGAAGCCAAGAGGACGTGGTCTTGCCCGAGTGGTGTAACGAGAAAAAGAAGGCATGAGGAGGAAGCTTCGGAGGCTGTCAAGGGCATTTTGGAGAAATGCCAAAGCACGCAAAGGAAGTCAGTGTCCTCCGGGAAAGCACTTGGAGTTGGTGGTGCTATTGGGCAAGCGGTGGAGCCGTTGCCACACGGGTAATGGGCAAAGCACTCGAGGCCTCGCAAAGCAATGGATTCTCTCGTAACGGTGGTCTGTTGAGACCCGAAGCGTGTGAGACTATAAAGAGAGGTTAGGTCTCGGGAGCGAAGCGAGGTTGTCCCCTCGAGTGCTCGAGTGTTCCTCTCATCTTGTGTGAGTTGTCTCGGGTAAGAGCATGGATGCTCGTGTACCTCCGATGGAGTGGTCAGAGAAACCTCCATGTGCAATAGAAAAGATTGGATTCATCTCTCTGTATCTTTCTCGCTTTTTGTTCTTGAGATGATTTGTTTGATCTGTTTGCCCTCTCGTGTTCTTTCGATCATATGTGTTTTGTCCGAGAGTTGGCTTGTGCTTCACTTGCTCGGGACCGGGAAATTGTTTTATGACCTTGCTAAGATCATTCCCGAGAGCAAAGCAAAATCAGAAAACCGAGCTCGTGGTTCTGCCACCGGAGCTCTCTTTGCTTTTCGACTTTGGTTTCTCCTCTTCATTGTGAAGACTTTGGAGGTTCTTGGTATTTTTACTTCCGAGATCTTGTACGAACTAAGTTTCAAGTTTCATTCATTTTGGATCTCGTGCAAAAGATCTCTAATTTCTTGCTCCTCGGTGCGGCGCCGACAAGTAGTATTTCTGTATACATTCGTTGTCGGATGATCGACTACGGCATAAGTTTTCGGTTCGGTTTTCACCACGATATCCTCTGCTTTCGGTCATTCAACCTCGTCGTGTAGCGGTGGTCTTGCGTATCTCGGTCTGTTCTCACCCCATACGACCACGGTCAAAACCCGATCTGATTTCACATTTACGACTACGGTTGTCTTGACTACGACTTCTTGTTTTATTGTTGCTGTTCGGTTGATCTTTGTTTTTCTGACTTCTTAGCTCTCTAGCTAAAGGAGAAGAAGAACTTGGGGAGGAAATTTTTAAGGCACCATTCACCCCCCCTCTGTTGCCATTTCGGTCCTTCACATAAGAAGCAATAGCAGCATCAAATGAATCGCAAGTAACAGGAATCTGCTTGAGAATCGAGGCATTTTGTGAAGGCACTTGTTTCCTGTCTTTGAGAAGTTGCAGCTTCAGATAACAGAGCTCCAAAACTTATGTTAGATATGCAGTCAATCCATGAAAGTGGTGTCACTTTGCTCTGATTATCCTATTTTTTTAAAAGCATGCAAAGAGGATTAGGCCTGAAGTACAAATATATCTAATGTTGCAAGAAACAAGTAACATTTGATACTCACCACAGTCCGTACTGTATCACACTCAGCGGATGGTGCGGCAAATTTACTTGGGAACTCGCTCAGATCGACCCTCTGTTTCTGTTCACTGAAAACAAGATCTGCGGGCTTGTCACCACGTGAAACAGTCTTGTCTGCAGAGTTCACTGATGCCAAAGATGCTCCATTGCTTCGATGCCTGAAATTAGGTCCGAACCAACCATACCTTAAGAAACAAGAAGAAATACTGTTCAGCTATCAGTTTCTGTAATCAACGTGGGCATATTTAAATATACATGCATGGATGCAAAATTGCAAATAGAGGTAATTAGTTAGATTGAACCTTAAGCGAAATGTTGAAGGGCTGCCAACAGCAGCATACACACCAGCAGCCTTGCAAGAATCATTAGTAGTCCATTTTTCACTGCCAACTATGCTATCCAGTCTAGCATCATAAGGAAAGAGCATGAGCTCGCATTTTGCACACTGAGAATTGCCCCATTTTGTGTTCAGATGCCGCACAACTGAGGATATCTTCTTTCAAGGAGCCAAAGTCAATTCTAGATAAGGATTGTGTTTCTCCTGTTACATTAAACGGAGCAATAAGCCATGTAAACACGAGAGGGAGACTTGAAAGAAATTGTATATAGTACTTACATGAAACTTTTGGGAAAACTGAGGTACTCACCTGCTGCAGAACCTTTTAAATCACCTCATCTATTGGGAAAAAGTTGAAGCTTGATCTTTCCAGAATGATTTGGTGGTCGAGCAGATAAGTTCTTTGAATCGCTAAATGTTGCTTCCACGAAGCTACAGCCCTTCAATGCAATCTGACCCTCAGTATATGATTGACCAGATGAGAAACCAGCTCTTCTGCATTTTGCTCCTACATTGCCTGAAAAGTAATAATCTTGTTTGAGGTTAAATGTTACAAGCATATGGTCAATCACCTAACAGGGCCATGCGATTGTTTCAGTTCAATTGTAGCTACCAACAAGCACTTATTTTCCTACTTCAACTGTTGATGTTGTTTGATTTGAAGCTCAGCAGGTATGAAATAGAGTATAGGAAACTAGGGATACGTACCAGCACATCACCTGATGATTTGTTTGTATATTTGCCAGGTTTCAGGCTTTGCATCTTATTACATCCAAGTTTGGTCTTTGCTCCTGCATCAGTTGGTTTACAGCGCTGCTGAGGAGCTTTCATGGTTTTCTAATATTCAGCAGCAGTAGCTATCCGGTTCAATATTGAATTATTGATCTTGTCCTGAGAAACTTTAACCCTTTTCCTGCAGGTAACAAATTGTTCAATTGGTTAGCAGAATCTGCTTGTAGTTTCTAATACTACTGTGATTTCCGTTTGAGAAAGGGCCCGACTGCACCCTCTGCTCTGAGAAGTTTTTCACTAAGAATGATGCACAATCTTACTCAAATGAGAACAGACAACTAACATATCAAACTAAAATCCAAATGATAGAAAGTAGGTCACTTTTTATCTGATTTAACAAAAATTCCATCCATTGCGTTTGATCATCAACATAACGGATGAGGGCAGAACTTACAATTTGCAGTGAGAAAATCTACTGATTTATCTATTTACACCAAACGGAACTACAATTTTTTTTCTAACATAAGATCTATACCAGTTTAGAGAACAAAAAATCCAAGGTCACCATTCAACACAAGTTTGGAACTTTAGGGTATGTTTGTATTGTCTTTTGCTGATGGCTTTTGGCTGTGACTAATGAATAGTAGTAGCTAATAGAAACGGCTGATGGATAGTAGTTCATTATATAAAAAAGACGATGCAACGAAAGACACTACAACATTCGAACTATCACGCGACTTACGGAATTATGATATAATAAAACACAATGTGTTAAAACATATGAAAACGTAAAGAAATAGTTGATAGAAACGGATTATAGAAACTGAGATGTTTGTATTGACTTTGATTTCTGAAAACCAGAAACCAAAGCCAATATGAATAGGGTCTTATTCACAATAAACGAAGCAATTGATCCTAAAAATTGTGATCGCCAACAACCTCACTATCAGGCACCAAAACTTGCGCAATGTAATTCATTGGATATACCCGACAAGCATTGTTTTTCCCAACGAATTCGTTCTCGCTGGAAAGGATTGCAATTATGGTTTATGCAAGACAAATACTAGGAACAAAAACCGTGAACACAAGAACTTATCCAACTGCAAAACAAAGCACGAATTCACGAGCCAAACTCGAAAAATTTAGGTACGATTTATATTGGCTTCTACTTCTATTTTCTATTTGAAGAAGTCATAAACCAATATAAATGTTAAGGAGATAGATATAGAGTTGTATTAGGAGATAGAGTTTGGATTCTATTCCATATATGCCTTATCTCTATATAGCATATCTCTTGTACTCTCCTATATATATGGCCCTTTGGATCTCATATCAATACACACACAATATTCATAACATGGTATCGAGCCTAGGTTACATACCTAGCTCCCTGCTCATCTTCATTGTCGCGCCCGGAGAATCGATCTCTCGGGCGGTCATCTCTAACATCCGTCGACCATGGACGAGTTCTTGGCATCCCGTGTGAGCGATCGATAACATGGTACCGCCGACGGCACTGGGGCGATCTTTCAGAATACATCTCCTTCCTCGCGTCTTGCGGCAAGCAAGCGAGCTACCTCCCTCACCGCCGCCCACGGCGGTGCAACCAAGACTCGAGGATCATCAAGCTCGGAAGAGGGCAGCCACCCGTGCCGAGTGCCCGTGTCGAGCCCAGCGGCGTGTGTACCACGGCGAGCTCGGCGTCCGGCGGCCACAACCCGCGGCCGTCCACCACCACCCGCGCACGCAGCGCCCACGTCCGGCTCAACACCTCCACTACCGCGGGCACACTACTCGACGGCTCGTCACCTGCGCGCCCACCCCGTGGGGCTCCACTCACGCCTCTCATCCGAGGCCGCGCGAGCTGGAGGCCGTCACGTAACCATGCATGCATATACTTCCGTCCGTCCATGCATGCATGCATGGATTCTCCTCCGTCGTCCCGTCCGCCTGAGCCAACGTCTTCGTTGCTTTTCCGCCCCTACCGACGTCTTCCGCTCGGATCAATCGGATCCGGTTTTTCGCCGATTCTCCGCCTCCCAATCGACGTCTCCGCCGCAACATCAACTTCATCTACCGGCGGCATCAACCCGCTCTTCGGCGCCCGTGGGCTGCGCCGATGCGTTCAACCCGCCGACCGCGACTTGGTGATTTCGCCTCGGCATCCTCGTCGACAGCAAGGCTCACGAGATCGGTATCAGCGTGGTGGACAGCATCGCCGAGTGGCTTGTGGAACCTCACCACGCGGAAGGGCAACGTCGCGTACTGCGAGGTCGTCGTCAGCGTGGACCAGCACTTCGCCGGTTCGTTCGTGCCGTTCGTGCGAGGTCAAGATCGGCGACCTCGGCCCGCCGCCATCCTCCGCAAGTCTCACGCCGCCCACTGCGTGCCTCCGCGACGCCACCGCCTCCGCCGCCATCAAGCCGCCCGCCGATCGCGATCGCACGAGACGATGGGAAGCCGCCGCATCATCGGTTCTCTACCGACTTTCGCCGCCTCCGGCCTCCCCACGTCTCTGCGTCGGCTGCGCCACGCTTCCCGCATGGCTCTGCGTGCCGCCGCCCCGGCCGCCGCCGAGGCGCCGGCCTCCCACACCGCTGTTTTCGGACACCGCCTCCGCCTCCCAACCGGAGCTCCTCGCCGCGCTTTGCGTCGTCGCTCTCCGCGCGGCCACCTTGGCCTCTTCGCCGATCCGGCCTCGCACCGCGCATCCGTTGCGCTTCTTGTGCATTGCGCCGCCGACTCCACCGTCGCTCGCCGTCCTCGTTTCGGATCGGCTTCCTTGCGGTCGGCCGTTATCGATTCCGCTCGACTCCACCGCCGCTCGCCGGCTCGCTGCTCGTGGTCGGCCGTTCTTGATTCCGCTCGACTCCACCGCCGCTCTGCCGGCCCGCGTCCCGAGGTCGGCCGTTCTTGATTCCGCTCGACTCCACCGCCGCTCCGGCTCGTTGTCGAGGTCGGCCGTTGCCGACCCGCCGACTCCACCGCCGCTCGCTTCGGTGAGTCCGTCTCGCGTTATTTTTCTCGTAAGTCTTCCGCGTCCATCCAAAATCCGTAGTCTCTAATCTCTAGTTCGCCCAAGCCGTGCGAGTCCACAAATTTATTGTCGGTCGAGAAGTGTAGGAATTTTATTTTGCATGGCGTGCCGCCGCTCTATTCTTTGACGAGCTTGTAACGCCGCCGCGCTTCTGCTGCACTGCGCCTCCGTTGCGCTTCTTGTGCATCACGCGCCGTCACCGCCGCCTCGAGCTTCGATCCGCACCATCATGCTTCTATCTATTCCTCTTCGCTTGATTTTGAGTTTATTCCAAGGTCGCACGCAACGCACGACATCATCAAGACTCGATTTCGGTTTTCTTGTTTTAATGTTAACTCCTTTTTCAAATGCAATGCTATTGCATACGCCTTGCATTTGAGGGGGGGTGTTAAGGAGATAGATATAGAGTTGTATTAGGAGATAGAGTTTGGATTCTATTCCATATATGCATTATCTCTATATGGCATATCTCTTGTACTCTCCTATATATATGGCCCTTTGGGTCTCATATCAATACACACACAATATTCATAACAATAAACACCTAGTTTCACGAAACGGTTTCTCCACTCTTCTCGCTCCGAGGATAAGACAGAGGTTACGGGCTCATCACGTATCCATTCCTCTCGTTTCTGTCTCGCACACACATCTCTCTCTCACTTTTTACACTACTCACTCTCTCCTTCTAAAAATCATTTCTTTCATCAGCTACTATTTATTTTCAATCAAAAAATATCTATCACAACTAAAAGCCATTGGTAAAAGATAATACGAACACCCTTGATCCACGAATTCTACTCTACCCCAATATTTCAGAACCCTGAAACCACACGAAACAAAACAGATCCGGAGTCCCGAACCGCACGAACCTGCTAGCCACTACCGCAGCACCCTGAGCGGCCGGAGGAAGCATACCTGAGATCGAAGCCCTAGATCTCGTCGGCCCCGACGCCTAGACCAACTCCTCGCATGTGAACTCCGCACCACTGGCGATCCTGTCCCCCATGCTGCGAGAGTCCCTTCAAATCACAGCACCGACGTCCACCTGCAAAGAAAACACGAAAGGGTTAGTGGGGTTGCCAAAAGCGAAGATTTAGAAATATGATGTAATGTATCATGATGTGTACGTCCCATGTGAGGTACGTGGGGTACGTGTCGGTCGGTGCTGCGACGTGTGGTAGGGGTGGGTTGGCGACATGTATGAGCCTAGTACATGTTCAAGGAGCGTACAAGTGAACATACTCACCGTACGTGTTGCGGTCGTATGGGGTAGCCTCCTGCACACGGTCCTGCAGTGTGCCCTCCGACTGGGTTGTCCACACCTCCATCTTCGCCGTCCAGTCCGTGCCTCATTTTACTTCCTTCCTAGAGTGCATGTACGAGGTAACATTTGGTTAGAAGTCATGCAACAAGACGACAGTAAAAGGAGGCATCTGCGGTGGTAACTCACGTGTGGACGTTCTCGTGCACGCTTGACCGGTACTGGAACAACCTGGCGTAGGTGATTATGGATTACGCATACACCAGGATGAGTGCCCACAACTCCAATCCTCACATGTCGAAGGAACCACAACCAGTTGTCATAATTCTCACTTTCCACAAATGTGATGGCCATGGGTAGAATTTATTATTGGCGTCAATGCCAATGGTCGTAAAGATCTGACCCTTGTATTTGTCAGTTAAAAAGGTCCCATCAACTAAGATCATGGGAAGTATATGCCTGAATGCCTCGATGCACGCACCGAAGGCTAAGAAAGCCTTCTGCAACACTGTAAAACCTAACGGCCTTGTAGATAGCTTTTCCTTCATTGCAGTGTACGTGCCCGGGTTCCAGTCCTGAAACACCTGAAGCATACGAGGAAGGTTGTTGTACACCGCCTCGAAAGATCCAAACCATTTTTCCAAAGCATTCTGCTTTACATACCACACCTTCGTGTAGCTAATCTTATACTTGAATTTCTTCTCGATAGCCACCATAATATGTGTGGCATCGATGTCATTCTTTTCCACTATCTCTTCATACATCAAATTGGCTATAAATTCGGACGTTAGGTTCTGATGCCTCAACAAAACACTACTGATAATGCAGGAGTGCGGCTCCACTTTCGAGACAATCCAGTGAGTCTCATTCTTTGGTCTATGTGCGTGCACCCTCCAAGGACAACTGGTTTGCTCGCACTTCACGGTGTACTGCTCCTGGAATAGACAGGGCCCACAGTTTGATGGAATCCTGCAACGATGCTTTATCAGCAAACATTGAGTGCAATCGAACCTTTATGCCCACAGTTTGATGGAATCCTGCAACGATGCCTTATTAGCAAACATTGAGCGTAGTAACACCCTCAACATCAAACATATTCCATTCCTACGGGATGGGAGCATCGTCCTCATTGGAGCTATTCTCGTCGTCCTCCTGCGCAGCTTCCTCTTTAGCCTAGGTCATTCGGTCATCGCTCTCCATTTCATGCACTATGTACTCCACATGCTTCTCTTCATCAGCCTATCTTGTAGGCTCATCGTGTTGTGACCCTTCTTCCTCTCATCCATGTACCGCATCGACCTAGTCACGAGCAACTTCCTCCGTAACCACTATGACACTGCCCTCCGGGTCCTCCTCTTGACCAACATGCTGAGCGTCGAGATGCTCGCACCACCCGGATGATAGCCGTCGGCACATCATTGTACAACTTCTATTGGGCATGGTTGTACAACCAGCACGCACTCATATCCACGGCATCGATATCCTTACACAAAGTCCTTTCACGCAACAGTGCGTATCAATGTTCTCAACTCTCATCTAATGTATGTGGGCGGTCGGCTCCAAAGCCCTTGCATGATGACGTTGCACACCTCAGGGTCCAAGGAGAAGCGGCGGGTGAGCCAGTGTATCACATCTGTAATTCGAGCATTCTCGTACCAGAGTAACTTGCGCAAAACTGCTCAACTCAACACCGTTCGGACCGTCGCGGATGGTGCTGACACTGTAACGCACTTTCAATGTAGTAGGTATCGGCATTACTGATGTCAGCCTGCAAATATTTTTAATGTTGCAACTGGTCATGACCAACTACACTACCTCATAGCGTAGCACATCCTCATTTGCACCGACAACGCTCCCTTTCTCCAACCCAATACGTATCAACTCCCTATCGGCTCCCACGTGCACCAACGCCGCTCGTCTCTCGCTGCTTCAGCTCTCTTCTATTGTAAATAATTTCTAATGGGTTTCAAAATTTTACATGATATATTTATTTAAATGCCAATATACCGGTTCTAATAGTACGCGTGAATTTTCAATGTACTAACGGTATTATATTCATTAGTAAATAACCATAAATGTTACGTAATAATGTTTTGCACAAAGCGAACTATTTACTCCGCACAAAAGTATTGACTAAATTTTGAACGACTACAATTTTCTATTGATGCTTATTTTCTACATAATATTAACTAAAATTTCAACACCTACAATTTTCTACGGATGCTAATTTTTTACAACTATAATTATGTACGGATGCTAATTTTCTATAACTATATTCACTAAATTTTCTACAAACTATATTGACTAAATTTTCTATGACTATTTACTTCATATCAAAGTTGTACTAATATTTTCTACAACTATGATTTTCTACGGATTCTAATTATGCACTAAACAAATTATTTACTTTATACAAAAAATATTGATTACAACATACAAAAAATTTTACCTCGTAGAAGTAGCGGATCCTCCTCCTCTCCTCTCCCTCTCCCTCTCATCTCTTCTTCCCTCTCCTCTTCTCTTCTTTCTTTCCCTTCTCTTTTCGCTCTTCTTCGGGCGGCGCGGTGTCGGTGGATGCAAATGGCCAGGGGCTCGACCGAGCGGCCAATTTATATGCACGTCTAGTCGCTGGACGGTTCGGCGACTGGAACTTGCAGTCGCCCAATGGTTGGGCAACTGGTCCCGGTCGCCTGACTGCTTGGCGACTGCAATTATGTCATCCAACGGTCTACGGACTGCTTGCATGTCGCACGGCCGTTGGACGACAGGATCCAATCGTCCAATGGTTGGGCGAGTGGAGGCCATTCTTGTAAAAAAAAATTCACGCAGGTATATTTCTATTATTTCGAATAAAAAATGGATTACTTAAAAAAATCACAAGAAGTATGGGCATCTCAAATGCTCTCCCCAATCTTTCACCGCAAAAAATCCACTCAGATCATTTGGTTCAGTGTTCAGGATACGGCCCCATCAACTGTCTGCCAAATGGAAATGGAGCTCGGAACAACCATTCTCCCCAAAACCAGGACTTCTTGCATTGTAATTCATATTGAGAGCCCTCCATTGATACAAATCATGATGCTCCTTGAAGTTGTGAACCATATGAAAAGAAGTAACTTGTTTATCTAGTTTCTTTGGATCCTTCAAGATCTGGTCCTTATTTGCTGGAGAAGTTCTATGAATTGGTGATAGATATGCTTCCCTTCTAAAACTTGTCTGCCTTCAGCTTTGTGTTGCAGTGCGAAACTCCTACAATGTGGACATGACAGCCAGAAGCTCTGCTTCGGGCCTCATGATTGCGGACTGAGATAACCTGCAGTCCCTATAGTTGATTTCAAGATAGGAAGCGGCAGACTGTTTCGTTATAATTGTGCCTGCATTATCAGTTCTTTTCTTTTGTTTACCAAATGCAAAACCATGCTATGGTTAACAAAGATCAATGGGGTGGTGGGTGGTGCATAGTTGTTAAGATTTTACTGCTTATGCTCTATGTATATCTGTAAAAGGTGCAGCATTGGTGCAGAGAGCATTGTTTCACCCTTTTTGGTGTTCGAATGTTTTCTAGTTCATTAATGTTACCAGAAAGGCTTGTATCCTTTTATGTTAAGCGTGCATCTAAATGTTAGAAGTGCCAGCATATTTTGCGAAAAATAACCTTGGCAACTGGAGTGAGCTCACATAGATAATGGCCGTGTTCTTTTCGGCCGATGGTTGGGAGCATCTTAAGTTACCATGTTTACAGTTGGCTAATGCCGGCCATTGTTTACAGCAGCGAAAAAAATGTCTGCTTCTTCAGTTACCATATTGAAACATAAGTTACAGGCATACAAATTACAACACAAGCAGTTCCATATTCTTGAACATTTAACGTCAGATTAAAATTAAAAATCACATCATGGGAGCGAGCCCCGTATGCTTAGGAACATCAGCTAATATCAGTTTTAAATCACATCATCAGTAACACACCTGCATGTCATCCTTACCGAGAGATTAGCATCCTACTCACTGACCCTGCAGCGGCTGCTTGCACTGACCGTCAAGTGCTGCTGATGTCAGCTTCGGAGAAGGCTTTGTCAGCAAGGAAGTGGGCAGCCGAGTTCCTTCGCCGCGGCGCTGAGGAAGACGAGCGTCAGCCCGGTGGCACGGCGGCTGTGGGCTTCCCACACTATGCATCTCTTGACATCCGCTTGCCAGTTGATGATGCTTGCTGCCAGGCATTGGTAGGTTGGGCTTTTGATGCCATTCCGATGTTCCCTTGGTGATCTTACTGCAGTTTGTTTGTCCATTGTTCAAGATGTCGCGAAGGATGGACATGCTGAGTGCGCGTACATGCGCACTAGGGTGAGAAAGGCAGCGGATGGTAGTTGATAGACGGCACTGCATATCATATTCAGTTAGCATGCTGGATGATGAGTATGTTTGTGATGAATAAGAGTGAGATTAGAGGACATGCCTTCAGCAGATTAGAGAGGCCATCAGCAACTGCTACACCTGAATCTCCCCATTCAACGATGAGATGAACCGCTCTAGCGGTTACTTCCAGAAGCTGCCCATATTCAATCGCAGGACGAATGTCGGTCAGCAAGCAATGATACCATGTAAATTTGTAAAGCAAGGAAATAAATAGATGCTACTTTAATGACAGAAAAGTAGAATAGATGATTGGTTTATGGTATTCTATGAAGAAATTTTCATGGATGGAGAAGAAGTTACCTCTAATTGAGGCAAAGTACAAGCTTCACCGTCAACAAGCATTCCATCAGTGGCACGAAGTAGAAGATCTGAAGCACTAGCAAGAATTACCAATGCTTCTGGGCTATCATGGTTCCTCATAAGCTCAGCTATCAGCTTCACTATTCGCTGGTTGACTCTCCACATCTTTTGACCTTGCTCATCATCTCGAGCAATCCAGGGCTGCAAGTCCTTCTCGGCCTGCAAAGATACAAGTCAAGAAAGATGACTGAGGAAATGGGTACATGTCATGTAGGCAATGAAGTCTTGAAGAAAAGAAAAGAAACCAAAATCTGAACCAAATTAAATAAATGACCAAATGTGCAAATATAACAATATCTTGACCTGCAGAACAACAGCAGTTGAAGCCTTGGTCGGTGAGGCTGAAACAACATCACAAAGCGCATCTACAACCTACACACACACAAATTGTCATCTGCACAGTTTATAAGAATGCTAACAATAAAAGAACATCTTTGTAGCATTACTTTGTTATGCCTATAAGCATGCATAACCATACCTTTCTCCAACCTTGATGAGCTGACGTACTTTCTGCAGACATCTGCATTTCGGGAGATGCAATAAGCTTATGCCAGAGCAATGAGACCACAGAGAAGCATAGTTCCTGTTTCTCTGACAGGACAGATCCTAGGAAAGTTCGAGAACCTCGGTAACCCCCATTCCGATCCATGGTAAGGAAGTTTGCCAAATCAGATGCTTCCACCTGTAAACTAGCAATAACTTTCCCAGATGTACTTGCAAAGTCACCGTTTAATAGAGCCTCTTCTGCACATTTCAAGAGTGGCCTTGAAAAACCATTTTTCTTATGCGAGGTTGAAGTATTCTTCTTTTCCATGTTGCCACCCTCCAATAAGCTGATGTTGTTTTCCTCAATGTGCTGTTGATCATCTTTCTTTACTGGTGTAAGGGTCAGGTGAGTTTCTAGAGGCTCAGCTTTGTTCACAATGGAGGACACTGTTTTACCATGCAGGTCGATCAAATGGTAAAGGGATGATGCCCTAGTAGAAATCTCAGCATCCAACTTGCATTGCTTCAGTGCCGATAGTGCGTTTAGGCATGGCCTGGACCGACGAAATAACTCAGAAACATGAGCAGCGACCATAGCTGCTGCAACTATCTCATTTGAACTATAGCTCCACGAGGTACCAACTGATGATGGCTTCAAGGAGAAAAGAGCTTCCAAGATGCCAAGTATTCTACGAGTATGAAGAATTGCTGAGCTAATGCTAGTTTGTAGCTCATTACTGATCCCATTGTTTTTTACAGGTATGATAATCTTTATGGAATCTTTTAAATTTGAATGTGTTCCGTTCTTGGAAATTAGAGGGAACAGCTGAAGCTCACAAGATAAGGCACAGACAGCAGCTAGAACATATGAGTCAAATGTAGCAACAGGTCCTTGTTTCTTCTTGGATCTGATTCTTCCACTGGTTAATCTTGAGTCCTCAGTGACCTCCTCAGAAGAATGGTTATCACTACCAGTTGGTCTTTTGCTGCCCCCTGGCAAAGCTTGATGACTGACGCAAACAGTTAGTACTACAAATAGCAACCGGGAGGCAAGGTTCATTGAGGCACAGGATTCGACAGAGAGTGAATGTATCATTGTGCGGAGTTCAGCAACCGCAAGATTCTTAGATTGACTTCTTGGTTTTCTGGATTGTTCAGATGTTTCGGAAGGAAAGGTTCTTCTGAGTATAGCTTCAACTGTTGCCACAAATATTCTCATAAGGCATGCTTCAGATGGACTTCCATGAGGTAGATACTCAAATACTTTCAACAGTGGCAAGTATAGGCTCCATGACAAAGTAGGTGGCTGAAGTGGAGCGGCTACAACAATTTCGGGCAAATCAACTGCTGATGAACTCAGAGGTAGCAAACCATAGGCAGCTTCCCAGATGGTACATATTCTCCACTCAACATCAGGACCATGAGCGCACAGCAAGGAAGCAATGCCTTGTGCGGTGGCATCAATAGCGGCTTCAGATGCAGGAACTTCCAGCTTTGGGTAGTTGACGGTGCAAGCAAGTAAAAATAGTCATGCAAACAAAAAGCAGCAACAAGTCAACGGGAAGCTAAAACATGGAGTCCCACGTGGAAAGGTGCGTATATTATAAAGACATAGTCTAGCTTCCAACTTTGGTATGGAGCAATATCAATATTAGCTTATTTGAGGATAATCCTACGATAGCGTATATGTGATATTTTGGCAGTCATAGAACATGCTAGAGCACAAAATAAGTAATTAAAGAATTGATAAAAACATACCGTAGCAGTAAGTGTACAAAAAATGATCAAATGCTACAATTTTCTATTCAAACAATATGTAAGTTAAATATAAGAATTATCTTTATCTATCTGTTCCAATGTTTTAGCTAAACTAATACTAACAATGCCTAAATAAGTGCACAATAAGTTGCCCTGGACTTTTACTTGATGACACGGGCTAGAATATGTAGGCTTGAGAAAAGGCTAACTGTGCTTTCACTAGACAATCTTCACCTATAGTATCATCTTATTACAATACTTTTGAGAGAACTGTAAAAAGGAAAATGAGTACTCCAAATGCAAAATAGGTAGATGCAGAAAATATTGCATACCTGCCTTTTGTACGATGATACATAGCCACCCAGTGGTTCATGCTGCACTTCGACTCCTTCGGCATGTCTCAGTGGAGGAAAAAGCAATGTTGGTTGGGAGAGTATTCGGAAAAGCAAAGCAGCAGCCGTATCAGCAGCAATGCCAGCTCTCATTGACATTGCGGTTCCAATCGGACGCAAGAAATGAAGATGCATCCAATTCTTTGGAAGCTAAAAAAAAAGAAAGTTATCACAAACTAAAAAGATTCAAACTCAAAACATGCTGGCATGACAATTTTGCATCATCAGGCATATTAATTGATAGCACTGAAACAACAGCATGACTGATGTTATACCCGCATGCCAGTGGCATAATCTTCAGCTGCTCTAAGGAGTTCAACAAGTTGTACTGCTGCGTCAAGTGCATCTGGGGCCCATGATGGTGGTGCTTCAAGAAGACCAAGGAGCAACCTCTGCGTAGCACTTGGAGTAGCAATTGCATAGTATCTGACAGGAGAATAACACGTTAATAATCATTTGGAAAGTAAATTAGGTATAATAATGGATAGGAGATACCTATGAAATAAGCGAACATATGGCTCAAGTGGGGGCAGCCCTGCCACCAAATGCTCATCCAAGGGTGTTGTCGGTGGAGGAAGCAGAAGAGCAGGAACAGCTGCCGCAGTTAAATTTGCTGTCTCATAACGAGCTACTTCCTCATCACAGACACTTAATATAACTCCAGCTCCATTGGCAACAGCCCATCTGGGGGTGGATGGCATAAGTTGTGGGTGCTTCCCAGATCCTCGGCTGCAAGCTAAATCACCCAGACATGTGTTATCAAACTTTTGTGTTTATGACAAGCATTAGCATGAGTTGTAAGAAAAAAAAAGTGTCCCACACTGTGCTCTAACATGAATCATTTAAGCTCGCAAAGCTCCTGCCTCCTGTGCACTGTGCTCTAACATGTCAGCAAGAGACTGAATGTGAATTTTGAAGTATGCTAACACAGATCATATTTTTTAAAAAAGAAATCGATACTTAGAATAAGGTAAACATGTGATATTGGAAAAAAGAATCAGGCAAACGTAACGTGAATTCAATACCTCCAGTCCTTAATGTGCATACAGTAAAACAATTAACATTATTGATTAGGAGATGGCTATGGTACAAACACTTCTTACATAACCCAAAAAAAGTTTTAAAGAAACTTCTTCCATTACTTCCACTTCCCTCTCCCTTAAAGTAGTAGAAGGCAGGAAAATTGGAAGGAACAAGTGTTTGTACGTTGCATAAAAAATAAGCAATTGTGCCATAGTCATTCTGATCTGATTTTAATTTATATATCATAATGCAAAATGAATGGGTAGACACTTTAAGTGGATAACATTATAGGGTGAGTCATATCCTTCAACAATCCATGTTATCACTGTTATAATTGCCAGTATACCTTTATAGGCACTGCAAAAGTAATCTGTTCAACCAAAGTGCTTACAATTAGGAGGTCTTAATACGAGAAAGCTTCACTTCGTAGTTTAAGGACTTGTTTCAAAGAGGATGTGTTGTACTTTGCTCTAGCTCATCCACTCTACCGCCAAATGCTAGTAAACCAACACTAAATGTTCAAGTTTACTGTATCTGGCCAAGCAAGTAATTTAACTTTAGTTTATCTGTCCAGTACTCCAGTTTCCTTTTGGGATTTGAGAAGAAAAATGTTCTGATATAGAATCCAAAATATGCAGTAACATAGACATGGTATCTCACAGAATAAAGGAAACATTTAATGTTACTGTAATTCTGCAATTACAGGACAGAAAATTTGATTGCTGATTTTACCAACCAGTTGTTGGAGGCTTCAATTCTCCGCCTGCTGCGTATTTTCCCATGACTCCACCACACCTGATATGTTTGAAATAAAACAGAGAGTAATCAGAATCCATTAGTTACCAATAGAAGAGTATTCTAGCAAACTGTTGGTTTTCAACAGTAAATGTATATATTACAACAAGCTGAAAAGCACTGCAATATAATATTCATGGACAGCAGACTATATACACTCCCATTAGCATACTTCATCACAGTAAGCATATATTTCAAAAGTTCGTGTCTTTTTTTTTCCTTTCAGTCGCATGCTTGCACCAGGAGAATCAGAGACATGCTTGCAGTTTGGACTAGATTATGACTTCATTCCCTTACACTTGTGTTATCCTAGTTATCTGTTTATTGTTTCTGCTATTTTTTTCCCTCGCATAATTCCACTCTTTTCCATGTTTCCTCATTCGCCCGTTCAAAATGGCTTTTGCTGATGACTTTTGGTTGAAATAGGCACTGTAGTGGTTGTTAGGCTTTGGCTGAGGCATTGAATTAAAGGAAATGAAGAAAAAAGAGAGGAAAAATGAAACAAATTATATGTCCACGGACAATGCAAAGGAAAAGAGGGGGATGATGAAAAGAAAAAAAGGGGAAAGCTGTGTTAGGAAGCCAACGCATTCAAAACAGCTTCCGGCTTCTAGAAGCTAGAAGCCAAAAGCCGTTTTGAACGGGGCGTTAATGACTTATACATACTCTTCCTTCTTATTAACATAACCATAAAACCAAGGTTACATTTCTTAAGAAAAGGAAGATTTCAGTCCACAGAAGAATCAAATACGAATATTATTACTAACCATCTAAAATAGTCACTTCTAATGCCCAAAGGTGCGGCTAGCAATATGTCTGTGATCCAAGGAGATAATGGCCTCAATGGCTTCCGGTCAGGTTCATTTCCTGGAGAATCGTTAGATTTCTTTTCTGTGGAATCACTTGATGTGGCCTGATCAGAGGTGCTGCTGCTGCATTCTGCTTCATTATGTTGGCGCTCAACTTTAAAGATTGGTCTATTGTAGTGAGTTAGAACTCTAAGAATTTCTCCACAGGCCAAGGCCCATTGCGCCAAGTACTCTTTCTGCAGTCAAAAGTACATTTTATGAGAAATAGTACTTCGACAAGCATTAAGCAGGAGAATAGAAAATAATATTGAAATGAACAGGCAGAATCTTGTCAACACAGAGAAAAGATTATAAAAGCTAAAATTAACCAGCACAGCTGGGGCCTCACCTCAGAAGTTTGGCTAAATAAAGAGATGAAGGAGCTGAATGGGGAACCATGCCTATCATAACACAGCGTCCCATCTATGATACTTGAAAGAATCGGATGTACAACTGCATGACCATGCTCGGGATGGTGAAGAACAAAAGTTGCTGGACAATGTAAAAAAAGTATGTCAAATTCTTCCTTGTACCGCCTGTTGTGTAACATATAGTTATCAGAAGTTCATATTACCTAATACTTCATCTACCAAGCGCTTTTCTTTTGATGGATAGCAACTTTGAATGAGCTGCACACATGCAAAAAAAAAAGTGATGTAAAAGTTAACACATTTGACATCGATTTTGCCACAAAAAATAATAAATTATTCTAAGAGATACAGTACCTGAGCTACATCTTCGGGGAACTGCTCGCTGTCAGCTGTAAATTGGCCAAAGTACTCAACATAGGCCAAAATTTGTGCCTTCAAACAGAAAATACAGCCGAAGAGTCCCATTCATATTAGGTATCTTCAGAGTTATAGCATATATAACGAAATTCAACTAGCAGTATATTTACCTGTTTCTGTTGCACATCATGTGGTGGGGGCCAGAATAGCGATGAGAACTGGAGCCCATAGATCCACTTCTCATTTGAAGCTGACATACTTAGTAGTTCAAGAGCCTGCAAAAGAAACTAGAGACAAGACTCTCAAAGAGAGAAACAAACTAGAGAAACTGCTTCAATTAGCAATACGAGCACCTGTTATCAACACCGTGTTGAAGTCGTCAGTCAGTTCATCCATCTACGCCACCAAAGTCCTATTCTTCTTATAAGCTACTTGCCTCAGAATCAAGAAACTTTTTTCTCCTATTAGTACTGTCAATTTCTTCAATCAACCCCCACAAAGAGGGGTCTGTGGGGGTTGCATCCCACAACGTGACGGAGAATCACATCAACCAACCCCAACCATAGGTGGTTTAAAGTCTCTGCATTGCAAAATGGATATATATCATGTTAATTAATATTGAAACAGAAAATAGTACAGAAATTGACAGAGAAATGAGAGAAATCTAATGGAAAAAATTCACATAATCTTGCTAACACATTCTTTTTATTATCGATATACAAATAAAAGAATGATCAAACAAAATTCTTATATAGGAAAAAGAAGCAAGTTAAGCATATAAGGGTATTTGTAGTATTTTCTAGTTTCTAGAGTTTAGTCTTGTGTATTCTATGAACTATATATATATATATATATATATATATATATATATATATATATATATATATATATATATATATATATATATATAGCTCTTTGGACTGAGATCAAAACATCTAACCTTTATGCGTCTATCCTTCCACGCATCTAACACACAAGGCTAAACCTTAGAAACTAGCAAATACCACAAATACCCTTATATCCTTAACACCCCCCTCAAATGCAAAGTGTATACAATAGCATTGCATTTGAAAGGATTGACACTAAAATACCACAAATCCGAAGTCCGAGCCTTGATAACATCGTCGTAGCGTGTAGCTCTTGAAAATAGTGTTGAGGCCAGAAGATCTCCATTTGGGGTCGTGCGGCAGCCCATAAAGCATGGCGACGCAGATCAAAATTTGAGATGACGGCGACACAGAAGGAAAGCGCAGCAGCCTCAAAACTCGGGGCGGCGGCTCAGAGAGAAGCAACGGCCTTAAAACTCTATGATCTGCAGTGGTTCAGAGAGAAGAGCGGCAACTGTGGCCATGCCAAAAGGAGATGACCACACTTGATCTAAAAGGATGAACCGTTACCAGCAAAGCAATCGGCTGACTGACAAAAAATTTGTGGACTCGCACGACTTTGATGAACTAAAAGATAAATGCTACGAATTTGGATGGACACAATGGAAGACTCAAAAGAAAAGACTCAACGACTGTGGATACTAGCAGCAAGCTATAACCACCGTTTGCAGCAGGTCACCAAGAGTAAAGAACCAGCCAATGTTATTAAGGTGGTAAGGCGAGGTAAGGCGACCCACCCCCCACTTTTAAGCGATAAGGCGAGGCGATGCCTTACACACATCATAAGGCGGAGAAAACGGAGTTCGGAGGGTCAATCAAGAAATTTAAAGATTCAAAGGACTTATAAGGACACGATTGTAATTTCAGAACTCGATGACTAAATTGTAAAATACCATCATCTCATTTAACCCCTAACCCTACTATCGCCTCACTCCACCGCCGCCTCCTCCTCATTCCAGCGACGCCCTCCCTCCTCACTCCCACCACCGCCTCCTCATTCCAGCGACGGCCGCCTCCCTCCCTCCTCACTCCCGCCGCCACCCTCCTCCCTCACACCCGCCGCCTCTCTCTCTCCTCATTCCCGCCGCCACCCTCCTCCTCACTCCCACCGCCGCCTTGGAGGCGGAGGCGGCTCGACGCGCCACTGGAGGCCAAGGCGCATGAGGACGTGAGGACGCGAGATGGAGGCCCCGCCGCCTAGGGTTCCAGGCGAGGTAGTACTCTTCGCCTTGTCTCTCCGGGTTTAGCCGCCGTTCCGTGCCTCGCCTCGATTTCGCTCTAACCTAAGGCGGACGAGCGGCAGGCGGGCAACGCCTTGACCCCGAGCCGCCTTACCGCTTAGGCGACGCTGCGACGCCTTAATAAGCATGGAACCAGCTGATAGTCCCATCAACTTTATCAATTATGACTTCTATAAGATGGACAGATAGGCTCTTCGTTAGTAGATACTCCACTCACTCCCTCCCGTCTCTCCCTTTCTCCAATGCCAAAGAAGAAACGGGAGAACCTGGCTGAGGTTAGCGGCAGTCGGAATCGGGAGAGGTGGCGGATTGGCCTCGAGAGCCGTGACAACCGGAGAGAGCCGAGGCGGCCGAATCGGGCTCATGTCAGCCAGATCCGAGTGCGTGAGGATCAAGATTGGGTGTAACGGCGACGTCGGTGGAAGAGCCCAAGGCGGTGGCGATCCGGCCGGTGGAGGAACCCGAGGTGGTACTACGACCTTGGATGGAGGCACGGTGAGGTGTCGATGCCATCTTGGAGGTGACGGTGGCGCGAGAAGTGGTTGTCGGTGCAGAGTCCGGATCCAAGGGATCCGTGAGAAGAGGCGCAATGCATGCCGCCTCCGGAAAGGCCCGATCCGAGCGGGGCGGCATCGGGGAAGAACCCCAGGCAGATCTAGCTAGCACAAGGTTGGATCCAAGTAGGACGGCGACATCCCGACGCAGATCGGGCTCGAGTCGGCAACGAGGAGATCCGTGAGGAGTCGGTGACGAGCACGCGCATTGTTCCTTCGCCATCGGAGCCGGAGCGGCGGTGGCAGTCCGTGGAGAGGGCAGTAGCGGTGGCGACTCTTGCTGTGGAAGACCGACGACGACGCGGCATATCCGTGGCGGCGAGGATGAGCCAGCCGTGGGCAGACGCAACACAGCGGTGGAAAGCCTCATTGGGGACCAGGTACGTGTAGGCCCATCCGATGGGAAGTCGAGAAGCGGTGATGCGCATTGCGGCGTCTGGTGGCGATTGCGAGATTTGGGGCGTTTGGTTGGTGCCTAAGCGGTGGCTAAGCTGGCAGTGGAGATGTGGCTGCCCTGGAGAGTGGAGATTGATCTCCCGGGGGGCAGCAACAGGGGAAGAGGAAGTAGAGATGGCGGGCGGCGAAGATGTAGAGCGGCTAGTCTAGCGGAGACAAATTGGCAAATGTACATCTTCATCTTTTTAATTAATGGAGAAATTGACTTTTTGTATACTTTGCAACATTGTTCATTCAGATTCCTGTAATTAAAAAATCATCACTGAAGACCCTGGATTCTGAGAACTTGTTCACTATGATCCCTATTTCAAAGGAACTGTTCGTTTACACCCTTGCACTCACAAAATTTGTCAGTTAAGTCCAGTGGCGGAGCCACCGCCCGGCGAGACCGGGTGGTTGTCCGGGCTCGCCGGCGACTGTGCAGTGGAGCTTCTCTACAATCGGTGGGATTGAAGATAATATTATCTCATGCAAACGTTCGCCATAGTTTGGCTTGCCTAGGCTCAAAAAAAATCCTAGCTCCGCCACTGGTTAAGCCCCAGTACTAAGTGAACAGTTTATCAAAGTTTTAAGATGACTAACTTGGAAATTTAGGAGCTTCAAATAGAAGAAGGTGACTAATGGCCAATCTAGATGTACAGGAACCTAAATGAGTAACCTCTGAATGTACAATGGCTTGGGTTGTAATTCTAACTATTCTAATTCCAAGCTCACTCCACTGCAAATGATTCTAATATAATACAACTTTCAAAGAATAAATAAATCTAATCTATATAACATAAGCACGCCGAGAAGAAGGAAAACAAGATATCACTATGCTATTGTTTAGTTCAGAGGACGTATTATTTTCGTAAATCTATTCAGTGATTGCATCTTTTCCGCTAAGAATAGTACGTCGGCTGCATCTACTCCTTTGAAAATGATTTCATAGCTAGTTCTAGATGTATTATCTGAGACAGAACACTAGGAGGTTATCCCTTTTCATTCGAGGGACGTCTTTCTATTTTAGATACCACTAACACTAAGGCAATCAAGGAAATAGATTAGCTAAAGCATAGAAATGGAAAATATAAGATCAGAACAGAACTACTTTACTACAAATAATTTTTCAACAATAAACCCGCTCTAATTACTTCCACAACCGTAAGTACGAAATCTACACGCCGAAATGACCCCAAAAAGAGCAAACCCAGCTCGAATCACTACTAGCGTAATAGTCGAGAAAACCTCCCAAATTCCCAAGACAAAAATTTGTGGACTCGCACGACTTTGATGAACTAAAAGATAAATGCTACAATTTGGATGGACACAATGGAAGACTCAAAAGAAAAGACTCAACGATTGTGGATACTAGCGACAAGCTATAACCACCGCTTGCGCAGTCACCAAGAGTAAAGAACTAGCCAATGTTATTAAGGTGGTAAGGCGGTAAGGCGACCCACCCCCACACCTTTTAAGCGATAAGGCGTGGGCGGCGATGCCTTACACACATCATAAGGCGGAGAAAGCGGAGTTCGGGAGGGTGAATCAAGAAATTTAAAGATTCAAAGGACTTATAAGGACACGATTGTAATTTCGTAAACTCGATGACTAAATTGTAAAATACCATCATCTCATTTAACCCTAACCCTACTACGCCTCACTCCGGCCGCCTCCTCCTCATTCCAGTGACGCCTCCTCCTCACTCCCGCCCACCGCCTCCTCATTCCAGCGACGCCGCCTCCCTCCCTCCTCCAGCCGCCGCCTCCTCCTCCACCCCTCCTCCTCCTCATTCCCGCCGCCACCCTCCTCCTCACTCCCAGCCGCTTCCTTGGAGGCGGAGGCGGCTCGACGGCGCACTGGAGGCCAAGGCGTGAGGACGTGAGGGCGAGATGGAGGCCCCCGCCTAGGGTTCAGAGCGAGGTGAGTACTCTTCGCCTTGTCTCTCCGGGTTTAGCCGTCGTTCCGTCTCGATTCGATTTCGCTCTAACCTAAGGCGGACGAACGGCAAGGCGGGGGCAACGCCTTGACCCCCCGAGCCGCCTTACCGCTTAGGCGACGTTGCGACGCCTTAATAAGCATGGAACCAGCTGATAGTCCCATCAACTTTATCAATTATGCCTTCTATAAGATGGACAGATAGGCTCTTCGTTAGTAGATACTCCACTCACTCCCTCCCGTCTCTCCCTTTCTCCAATGCCAAAGAAGAAACAGGAGAACACGGCCGAGGTAGCGGCGGTCGGAATCGGGAGAGGTGGCGGATTGGCCTCGAGGCCGTGACAACCGAGAGAGCCGAGGCTACCGAATCGGGCTCATGTCGGCCAGATCCGAGTGCGTGAGGATCAAGATTGGGTGTAACGGCGACGTCGGTGGAAGAGCCCAAAGCGGTGGCGATCCGGCCGGTGGAGGAACCCGAGGTGGTACTACGACCTTGGATGGAGGCACGGTGAGCTGTCGATGCCATCTTGGAGGTGACGGTGGTGCGGAGAAGTGGTTGTCGGTGCAGGGAGTCCGGATCCAAGGATGAGGAAGAGCCCGGCAGCCGGCATGCCGCCTCCGGGAAAGGCCTGATCCGAGCGGGGCGGCATCGGGGAAGAACCCCAGGCGGATCTAGCTAGCACAAGGTTGGATCCAAGTAGGACGGCGACATCCCGACGCAGATCGGGCTCGAGTCGGCAACGAGGAGATCCGTGAGGAGTCGGTGGCGAGCACGCGCATTGTTCCTTCGCCATCGAGCGGGGCGGCGGTGGCGGTCCGTGGAGAGGCGATGGCGGTGGCGACTCTTCGTGGAAGACCGGACGACGACGCGGCATATCCGTGGCGGCGAGGATGAGCCAGCCGTGGGCAGACGCAACACAGCGGTGGAAAGACTCATTGGGGACCAGGTACGTGTAGGCCCAGCCGATGGGGAAGTCGTAGAAGCAGCTGGTGCGCATTGCGGCGTGCTGCGGTGGCGGCCTGGCAGTGGAGATGTGGCTGCCCTCGAGAGTGGAGATTTGGGGCCTGTTTGGTTGGTGCCTAAGCTTGCCATGCCTAAGCTTAGGCAATATGTGGCTGCCACAGAAAGTGTGGCTAACAAAATCGAAGCCACACTTGTGGCAAAGTTTGGCAAGAAACTGAGTCTATGACGTGTGGGGCCGGGTGCTAAGAAAGTGTGGCATGCCAAAGTTACGTCAGTGAACCAAACAGCTACGTAAAACTGTGGCACGCCTAACTTGTGGCTAGGCAACTTCTGGTCATGAACCAAACAGGCCCTTGATCTCCGGGAAGAAGGGGAAGAGGAAGTAGAGGTGGCGGCGACGGCGGCTGTAGTCTAGCGGAGACAAATTGGCAAATGTACATCTTCATCTTTTTAATTAATGGAGAAATTGACTTTTTGTATACTTTGCAACATTGTTCATTCAGATTCCTGTAATTAAAAAATCATCACTGAAGACCCTGGATTCTGAGAACTTGTTCACTATGATCCCTATTTCAAAGGAACTGTTCGTTTACACCCTTGCACTCACAAAATTTGTCAGTTAAGTCCAGTGGCGGAGCCACCGCCCGGCGAACCCGGTGGTTGTCCGGCTCGCCGGCGACTGTGCAGTGGATCTTTCTACAATCGGTGGGATTGAAGATAATATTATCTCATGCAAGCGTTCGCCATAGTTTGGCTTGCCTAGGCTCAAAAAAAATCCTAGCTCCGCCACTGGTTAAGCCCCAGTACTAAGTGAACAGTTTATCAAAGTTTTAAGATGACTAACTTGGAAATTTAGGAGCTTCAAATAGAAGAAGGTGACTAATGGCCAATCTAGATGTACAGGAACCTAAATGAGTAACCTCTGAATGTACAATGGCTTGGGTTGTAATTCTAACTATTCTAATTCCAAGCTCACTCCACTGCAAATGATTCTAACATAATACAACTTTCAAAGAATAAATAAATCTAATCTATATAACATAAGCACGCCGAGAAGAAGGAAAACAAGATATCACTATGCTATTGTTTAGTTCAGAGGACGTATTATTTTCGTAAATCTATTCAGTGATTGCATCTTTTCCGCTAAGAATAGTACGTCGGCTGCATCTACTCCTTTGAAAATGATTTCATAGCTAGTTCTAGATGTATTATCTGAGACAGAACACTAGGAGGTTATCCCTTTTTCATTCGAGGGACGTCTTTCTATTTTAGATACCACTAACACTAAGGCAATCAAGGAAATAGATTAGCTAAAGCATAGAAATGGAAAATATAAGATCAGAACAGAACTACTTTACTACAAATAATTTTTCAACAATAAACTCCGCTCTAATTACTTCCACAACCGTAAGTACGAAATCTACACGCCGAAATGACCCCCAAAAAAGAGCAAACCCAGCTCGAATCACTACTAGCGTAATAGTCGAGAAAACCTCCCAAATTCCCAAGTAAGAAGCATCCAGCTCTCGTCGATCTACCCCAGATAACAAAATAATAATAATAATAATAATAATAATAATAATAATAATAATAATAATAATAATAATAATAATAATAATAATAATAATCAGCTCAACCTCGCCGCCAAAATTTAAACCATTTCTCTTTAAATCCTTAACATCTCCCATAAATCTATCACCAAAGTATCGCCAGAACCTACTCACCTACAAATTATCAACGAATCTACGGACCAGCGGGCGCCAGAAATCACGAACAGAACGGCCGTAAAAAAACAAGGGAAAAAGCAAAAAAAAATACAGAACAGAAAACACAAAACCCTCACGGAAAATTACAGGAAAAATATCATGAGCATTACCTCCATCGGACGGACTAATCCGAAGCTCCGACGGCGAGTCGGCGGCGTCGGCGAGAGGGAGGCGGCGGGAGGAGAGAGAAACGGTGAGGAGCGAGGAGAGGCGAGAAAAAGATTTTTGTCGCGATGAGGGGGAGGAGGAGGTGGTGCGGTTGCGTATTTCACTGGCTGGGCACAAATGGGGGCCACACGAGGGTGACGCTGGCACTGACAAGTGGGGGAGAGGAAAGGTCGGGTCCGCGCGTCGGTGAGTGGTGTGGGAGGCGGTGAGGCCACGCGGCGCGGGGAGATACTTATTCGTGCGTTCGGGGATGGGGCTGGGGGCTGCCGGATCGGCTCCTGGCGCTGCTGACATGGCCTTGATATTTTCGGGGGCGCATGGCATGGCCATGCATCGCATACGCATGCATTTGCATGGTACTTCTCGGGTAAGAAATTACTAAATGGTCCTTGAAATAACAAGTTAGTGGTAGTAGTCTCTTCTCCTCTAACTGCCATATTTCTTTAACTTCTCATCACTCTCTACTTTTCAACTGATCCGACCAGCCATCTTCTATAGTATGATTCTTTATATATCCAATAAATTTCGTTGCAACACACAAGCAAATAACTAGTGTGTGTGTATTCCGTGTACGACAAGGCATTCATTCAGCAAAAATACATGATCAACTACGCAATGGTGCCCGAGAACTTCATCCGTTGGAAACCTTACACCCCGGAGGACAAGGAAAAGGCCAAGAGGGAGGAAGACAAGGGGAAAGGTGCTAATGGCCCCCGATGCCCCTCCTGAACATGATGTTATTTTAGACTCAGACAAGCCTATGGATCGAGAAGATAAGCATTGGGTTTTCGTGACAGGGATCAATGGAGAAAGGCCAAAGTGCGTGCCGTAGGGGAGACAAGGGAAATGCACCGATGGATCCTGATGAATAGGATGTATGACTGTAAACCTGACTTCTTTTTACATCCCCTACTGTTTTTTATTCCAAAAGTGCACATGTATCTTAGATGTAGTTCGGGTTGATGGTTTGTACATATTGCCATTTGTATTGTAGGAGTAGTGAGGCAAATATATGTGCCTAATCAAACCCTACACGTCATGTAATTCATACCTTCATTATGAAATGTCATGTTGGGTTTGAAATGATTTATTTAAACAAAAATCATTAATGCAACGTGAGGCGCACTAGTCAAATTCTCTTCTTAATGGTTATCTGTTATTTCAAAACTACTAAAAAAATGGTGACAACACCTCTGTCCCCAATTGGATTGACAACAAGCCTCAGTCTCCGGTTCAATTGGAGATAAAGGTTTTGTCGTCAATTCATTTGGCGATAAAAGACCTGCTGACTGCCATGCGGGACTCCATGTATGATTAATTATGTAATTTTTTAGCGATGATATATTTATGTAATATTAATAAAAAATGTATTATTTAAAAATCGTTTGATGAATGGCTAAAATGGCGCTACTATACACACGAATAGTGTTGGACAACACTAGCACGAAGACCACATGACTCCCTCTCTCCCCTTCTCTCTCAGATGGATGAAGAGGGTGGCGACACTCTCCTAGCAGTGCCTTCCTCGCCTCAGATGTTTGCCAGAAAGCCAGTAGCGTCAAGCCATGCCATTGCCCCGTTCTCTGCTCCCGATGATCCACTGTCATCGTCATCTCCTCCCTGAGCCAACCGTCTCACGAGGTGCGTCTCGTCTCGCTAGAGCTAACCCTGACCTCTTTCGACCTCCCCGTCCATTGTGGACCACCATCACCGAGCCGCCATGGTCGTCGCCAGCTCTCTCGATGCTGCCCCATTTATCCCAACCACCAAAATGGAATCTCCACCCTAGTGACACACATTATGCATGTGTTAACTTCGCCTCCAACCTGTCTTATATAGATGATTCTTTATATATCCAATAAATTTCGTTGCAACACACAAGCAAATAACTAGTGTGTGTGTATTCTGTGCTACTTCTTTCAATGAATTGCTACCTAGAGAAATATGACAAGGCATTCATTCAGCAAAAATACATGATCAACTACGCAATGGTGCCCGAGAACTTCATCCGTTGGAAACCTTACACCCCGGAGGACAAGGAAAAGGCCAAAAGGGAGGAAGACAAGGGGAAAGGTGCTAATGGCCCCCGATGCCCCTCCTGAACATGATGTTATTTTAGACTCAGACAAGCCTATGGATCGAGAAGATAAGCATTGGGTTTTCGTGACAGGGATCAATGGAGAAAGGCCAAAGACTGTGCCATCCTCGCCTTAGATGTTTGCCAGAAAGCCAGTAGCATCAAGCCATGCCATTGCCCCGTTCTCTGCTCCCGATGATCCACTGTCATCGTCATCTCCTCCCTGAGCCAACCGTCTCACGAGGTGCGTCTCGTCTCGCTAGAGCTAACCCTGACCTCTTTCGACCTCCCCGTCCATTGTGGACCACCATCACCGAGCCGCCATGGTCGTCGCCAGCTCTCTCGATGCTGCCCCATTTATCCCAACCACCAAAATGGAATCTCCACCCTAGTGACACACATTATGCATGTGTTTACTTCGCCTCCAACCTGCTAGACCACGTCATCATCTTGCCCATCTTCTTCATGCCTGATAGCCTTGTCATCGTGTTGTTCCAACCGCTCCCAAAGATAGCTGCAACGTTGTGGCTGGACATAGCCATGGTAGTGGCGGGCAAGTACTATTGGACATTTTGGGAATTTTCCTATTTGTTTTATTTAAATAATAATAATAAAGGGAAGAGAGAGAGGTGTGGGTCCTAGACACCATAGAGAAAGGAGAAGAGGGGATAAGGCATTCAACCTTGTTTGATTCAACCACACATGTGCAATAGGGATCAGGTCGATCCCCCACTATGGCAACTCCAACATTTTTATCGTGGCCGTTAGCGACATTGCCCTCATCTCCATCCTCTTATACTCTTATAGTAGTGGGTGTGCTATACTAGTGAATATCTTCATATGTTTATCTCTAATTTATTTTATCACTAGTATTAGGTGACTTGACATGATTAAATTGTGGGATAAATAATGCCCGATGAGAATTTTGCGGTCTGATCAAAATAACAGTGATAATTTAGAAGCAATCTGCTAGTTTTGAGTAATTAGTAATTATATTACTTGTTGTCATGTCACTTGCCGTAGTATTAACTTGTATTCGGTTCATTCCATTATTGCAATTCAATTGGTACTATAATAATTGAACTGATGTTAATAGTGGAGGTAATATGTATAAGTGAAAATTAGCATATTATTTGGATTTGGCACTCTATTTCTTGAAGTAATTAGGTCCATTGTATCGAGGGGGCATTGTTTAATAACAAGTGCAACCAACATGTGAGCGCAGTAATTCATTAATTTAAAATAAATATACTACAGATTGTTTATTACTTTATCTCTACAATGATCAGTATAATATTATGTTTATACGACTTGAGGAAATTTCATGTTTTAATAAATATTTTGATTGAGCTCTTGTCTTATCTATTCTGCTGAAATTATGCTATTGAATACAATTATAATTCTAGAATTATTAGTAATTCATTGCTATAATCGTGTATGATACAACAAGTACTTGTCCATAGCGAGAAGAGAGAGAGAGAGAGGACCAAATGGACTCTTCATACAGGCTTCATGCAACTGGCTTCGTGTGAAGCATTTTCTGTGGTTAAAGTGGGGTGTGATGGTGGTGGTCTGGTGGATATAAGATTATGGGCATATTTTTTGTGGCTGTGGTTTATGGATTTTGGCTGAAAATTTTAAATTTTAACTGTTTGTGATAGAGATTATGAAGAGAGAGATATGCACTTGTGATTTTGGATAGTACAGATGTTGGACTTTTAACGTGTACTATAATTAACTTGTAGACCCTATTTTGAAAAAAATACTCCGTTTGAAAGTTATATACTGTAGCAAAAGTCAAAAATCAGTTTCAAAAGCTAAAAAGAACATACCCTATAAGGTCTTATTTGAGAGACTTAATTTTGGTCGGAATTTATATAGATAGATCAAAATTTTAGTTTAAATTATTGACCTATCTATATAGATCCCGGCGGGGAATAATTCTCTCAAACAAGCTCTAAGAGGGAATGTGATTGTTGGTAACTCTTCCATTGCTCTCAAAAATACAGAGAAGAGATCGTTGTTGGGAAGATGGCACACGTAAAGGTTTCGTTAGTCTACATTTCTCTTGAACACAGTGGTTAATTTCTTTTGATCCATTGGATCTAACTCGATCTGTACGTATAGCAAAAGTAAAAACTTCTCCGCATCCTATAACATGAAAGAGCTAGCTTAGAAAATCGTTTATCTCAACAGCGAAATATAGAGTAAATAGTTAATTGTTGATATCACTAAAGATAATTAATATCTTGGCGTTCCTGTACTTTTTATGCCGTGGTACTTACGACGATGCAAGGGCTAGCAGTGTAGAACATCATGTAATTTTAATGTTATGGAAGGGCCTACCCAGCAAAAGAAAAAAAGAACCAGATTAGAATTATTGCTAATGACACGACAATGCAAGAATTGACTGATTAGGAAGTGGGCCGTCGGATGGGAGGTAAGTAGGCCATCGGACGGCCGCGATGAGATGCGTGCTTTGACATCCTCTTTGCTTTACCCGACGGGAATGGCAGGTGACGTCACGGGTTGGCTAATTGACGGATGGCGATAATTGGACGGTGGTGCGATGCTGCCATTTCGATATATCTATCATGGTGGGCCCCCATATTGGCTAATTGACCACAGATCTCTGCGATTAGGTCCTCTTTGGGGGTTTAACAAAGCATTAGTAGGTTTGTTTGTATCTTCTTGCCTTTTTTGGGTGGTTAGGCTGTATTCAGGAATGCAATGGGCAGACGGGGCCATGGAAATCATGGGTTGTTCTTTTATAGCTGTGGCTTATGATTTTTGACTATGATTTATGATTTTTTTTGACTTTTTGTCTAAGATATTATAGAGTAACTGAAATTCACGTGTGGCTTTTGTCGATATAAATAAAGTCGGTATAGTATATACTACAATTAACTATTAAATCATATCTTAAAAAGATACTTCGTTTAAAAACTAGTTATTGTAGAAAACCAAAAATTGAAACCAAAAGCCGCTTAAGAACATGATCGATATCTGCTTCACATGCAATCATGAAGGCTAGAAAAGTTAAAATTATCACATGCAAACTAGCAATACCATTAGTAAAATATCATCGAGAAAAATGAAAGGAAATGTGCAAACTTTTAAAATAGCAACATAGACAGTACTAGGAATACTGGTTCGAAGCACACGAGCAGTTTCGTCTCGAACCAATAATCATGTGTATCACCTGCCTGAAGTAATAGCAAGAATGTGACCTACCCGTTTTGCTGTGTAGAATTGAATTTAATTCATTCATTCGGATTGTAAATTCTATTGTAGTTGGATTTAAATTTAATTCAAACCAATTTAAAATTCAATTTTTCTATTTGAATGCCATTTGGAATTCTATAAGACTACGAGGCCCACCTGTGTACCTAGATCCACCAATACGCACAAAGAAATTTCTTTACACGTTAGATCATCTTTAACAATTTTCAGACAATTTTGTGAAAAAATTATAGTGTGAATACAATGTTGATATTCCAAATACAAACTTTTATGAAATCATCGTCTACGAGACTATGGGATCATCTATGCATCTAGGTCTATCAATGTGTATAAATTAGCTTCTCTATATGCTAAATCATCTATAATAAATTGTAGTTGATTTTATGAAAATTTTATGATGAGCATGTCAAGTTGAAATTTTAAATTCCAAACTTTTACTTAAATTTGTATGACGAATTTCATATAAATGCGGGAGGGAAGACACGACGCAAACTTGCCACGCAAACAATCTCAGCCACATGGTGGTGGTGCGCTCGCTGGGAGAGGAGATATTTATCGCGCGAGCCGACGTGTCACGCTGCGGCGCGCGCGGGGATCTCCTCGCGGGTGGGGACCCACCCGTCAGCGCATGGATGGGGTGCGTCTCGCTCGGGCAAGGGGCGCGCGTGGGAGCCGGGTGGGCCCCACGGGTACTTAATCCAAAGCTGTGGATCCCCTGGTACTTATCCATAGCCACATTCCTTTTCTTTTTTTTGTTTTATAAAAAGTACCCCTTGCAAAGAAATGCATTTTCTTATTAAGTGCTGATATCTAAAATCTTAGAATGATGCACGACGAAGCTAAAGCCAGTTAGTTCCTCAAAGTAAAAATGATGGACCATGACCTCAAACATGCAGTAGTATTTTTGTCTTAGCAGCGATACCAAATACGCCCGATCCATTTTGAAGTATCAGGTAGGTTTACACTAAACTTATAAATATGGTGTAGATTTTTTCATTTGATTAATATTTTTATTAGTATTCGTATTCGAATTCATATAAAATAATGGATACAAATATAGTGTGGTTTTTTAATCCAAAATGTTATTTTATCTGGAGAATTCGTATCCGTATTTGGTGATGTAATATACATATTTTATTGCAATATGACTTATTAGTTGAATAAATTATTTAATTCAATGTGAATTCGTGTTTCTTTAAGTAAAGTAAATGAATTATAATAATTAAACGTGACTGTACGAGAATAAAAAATCATTAATATCTTTGTACTATATAAGTGGATATTCGAAGGATATATGGTAATGATACTATTCGATTCAGATTCAAGATCTACTTATGTGTATCGTCGCCCTACACACTTTAGGAATTTTTGAATTGTCTTAGTATATATTTGATTCAAGCAATTCGAGCGAGGTCGGTTTCGGACAAAAAACCGCGCTGCTAGGCACGGTTTTTTAAAAAACGCCCAGTCCTAACTATGGGAGTGTTGGTAAATTACTACATAGGAAAGAGGAAGGTATGCAAAGGTGACGGTATGATGGGAGTTTTCGTGAAGTTACATACGAAATAGCATTAGCAAACTGAACATACTACTATTATGAAAAGCTGGTGGGGCAAAAAATATTTTCCCCTACAAAGTCCACTGCAAGAGTCAAGAATGCAGGGACGTCGACACACACCAAAGAACTACAGGAAGGTGGCGGGCCCTAAACCTAAAGCTTTGTCGCCATTCAATCAATGAAGTGTAAGTGTACTGTACTTGACACTAATCAAGAGCTAAGAAGCTAAGCATGATCGGTCTTGTTAGTGAATGTAACTATCTCAATTATACCACGAGCATACATATACTTACTATAAAAAAATCATATATTAGACGTTACATTACAAATGGTTTCTCAAAACCATCTACATTAAATATAATCACAAACGATTTTAGTTTAGAGACCATTTATGTTGCTGCCAATCCTAAAAACCGTCTGCGAAGAGAAATATCACAGACGATTCATGGTTAAAACCGTATGTAAAGCATCACAGACAATTATTACCAAGAACCATCTGTAATATTTCCAAATATTACAGACGATTTTTTATTTGAACCGTCGTGATACTTCACAGACGGTTTGTATTAAAAACCATCTGTGATAATTAAGTTATCACATATAGTTTGTATAAAAAATTATCTAAAATAATTTCACTATATTAATTATGCGTAGACCTATCGACCATCTGTCTTAAATTCCATATCTACGCAATTGCTCTAAGCTGGAGGCAGGGCTTTGAGGTGATTTGATGAAAATAGACTATTTGACAAGAGTAATTGTATATCCACTAAGTTTTTGACTACTTATGGTTAGTAATTTATTACTACTTGCATTATAATTTACATTTATAGTTTTTGGTGAAAGGAGAATTGAAGATTATTGATCTAGCTAGCTTAATGTAGAGGGAATATTGTTTTACATTTAGCGTGGTTTAGAGTTTAGTCATTCATAATCTATTTCTACTTAATTCAATTTAATTAATTACTATTGTTACATATAGCTACTTAATTTAAATCGTACATATATAGTATAGTAATTAATTTATTAAATATGTTATACTAAATTGCTATATGTGTAACATAAGATCGAAGCTGGATGTATGTTGGGAACCGTGTGAGTGAATAGTATATTAATGACGTTTCTACTTTTACAAGAGCTATCGAAGAGGATATGTTAAATAAGAGGGTGAAATATATGTATTTTCCATGCGTTGACTGCAAGAATCTAAAAAGTGTAAGAACCACGTGCAGATTGAAGCGTATTTGATTCCAAGGGGTTTTAAAAAGGGGTACATATATTGGATCAATCATGGTAAAGAGCAGATTACACAGGAAGGTGGTAATAATGACATCACCGATGAAGTCAATGATATACCACCGGATGATCATGTCGATTGTGGTTCCGATTCGGATAGACTGAATGATGACAATCTAAATTAGATGTTTCGCGATGCAGAAGGGAACAATGATGAGAAAGAGTATGTTAAATTCTGGTGCATGATAGAGGACTCGAAGAAATCTTTGTTTACATGCTGCAAGTCAAAATACACGAGATTATCAGCCATATTTGAACTGCTGAAATTAAAGGCAAGCAACGGCTGGTTCAACGTAAGTTTTATGGCACTATTAGGTCTTTCAGCGGACATACTTCCAGAGGAAAATAAGTTGTCCAAAACCACATACAAAGCCAAGAATGTTCTTTGTCTATTAAGAATGGAGGTAGAAAGAATACATATATGTTCGAATGACTGTATCCTCTATCGTAAAGAGTATGCAAATATGCATGTATGTCTGGTGTGCAACGCATCTTGATACAAACGTAAGAATCAATTAGATGACAGCAAGGGAATACAGGTGAAGAGAGGACCTCCTGCTAAGGTGGCATGTTATCTTCCTGTAATTCCCAGTTTGAAGCAGTTTTTTGCGAACCCAAGGAGGCAAACCTACTGTGTTGGCACTTGAAAGAGCGTAAGAAGGATGGAATGTTAAGACACCTTACTGATTCTACCTTCCTCCTCCAAGCTTATTGCCCTCCTCCTCCTGAGCCCATCGCCGCCTCTCCTGATGTCGTGGCCGCCTCCCCGGCTCGGCGGCCCTCCTCATAAGGTCTAGCACTGGGGGACTTTGCATAGTAGAATATGGGCTTTGTGAATGCTCAATGAGGATGACTTGTAAGATTGAGATCACTGTGACTAATGAGAGAGTATTCTGCTAGTGTTGATTTATCATTACTTGATGAGGATGACTTGTAAGATGGATATCACTGTGACTAATGACAGAGTATTCATGCTTGAGCTCAGTTTAGCATATTGTTCTTTGAGTTGATTATATTGTTTATATTGAGAGATAATAGTTTGATCTTTATACATTGCTCAGTTTAAGGTATTATTCCACCAGTGTTTAAATGACACGGAGATGATGCTTTCGCGGACGAAGTGGCCAAACCCAAAACGACGACGCGGCGGGCGGCGGGAGTCGTGTCGGAATTACCGTGCCGATCTGTGGCTGCCGCGCGTGCCACGGTTCGCCGGCGCGGACCACAACCGCGGTTAGGGTAGGCCACGCCATCCAAGGGCCGTGTGATTCGATCACTGAGTAATTTCAGCTTCTGCTTTGATCTTAGGCTTGGCAAATGGGTTACGAATGGTTTCTGCAGCGTGTGAGAAAACCCAAGGCCGATAGATTCTAACCAGCCCGTATTCGTTCGCCCAAAACTGGGAATTCCAAGCGTGCATCTGTTGGGCCTGGAACTCGAAGGTGACAAAATGCGTTGCTTGTTGTTCCTACTGGTTGTCTTTTTTTTGTTGTTGAGATCACTTGTTGTCAAATCTATAACCTTTCCATCTAAAACAAACTCACCTTCCCAGGCCTTTTCTTCAAGAATTTATTTTTTTTCCTTGCGAGGTCAGTGTATTCAAGAATCTGAATACTTATTTACTGGGCTTTGGATATACACTTAATGGTAACGTCTTTCGAGTTAGTCATGGCCCTCATTATCTCACCATCAGAGCCTTCAAGTACCAGTAGAGTTTTCCTCACTATTGCATGCACTAGGCATCAAATTCAAGACATTTGGTGCTGATGTCAGTTGAGTTTCATGAACTGAATGCTTCGCCGAAGAGTCCGAGTTGTCGAGGTAAGGTGCCTTCTTCTAAAAATTAGTACTACTACTCTCTGCAAGATTTCGAATAGGTGAAGCAGTTGTTCCTATCTTCTTCTGGAACTGGATAAAACTATATATGATTCTTCGATACAGAACAGGTCGAAATGATTTCAACCCTATTTCAGACATTGATGATCAGAAATGCATGCATGCACAGCTGCAAGCAGAAAAACGAAGAAAGGGATGGAAAGAATGCAAGGAAGAAAGAGGGAAAGAAAAAGAGACAAGACTGCACACCAGAGCACACCCACAGGCACCGCAAGTTATGCTGTCCTTGCGACCAGCTTTTCACTGTTTCACCAGATCCCAAGTTGCTCCCGACTTCACCCTACGTACTGTACGTACACTCCAGTCGCCCCCCCTCCCCCTCTTATTCCTGCTACTCCCTAGTACTGCTATTATTATCTTCAGTCCAGGGACCTGTCCTTCAACAGCTTCTAAAAACGATTTTTAATTTATAATACCTAACTTTCAAACAGAGTATTTTTAAGATAAAATCTACAAATTAATTATAATACACATTAAAAGTCCAATATCTATATCAACCAAAATTGCAAGCGAGTATCTCTCTTCGAAATCTCTGTCATATCAAATAGACCCTAACTATAATAACACACACATGCACGCAACATCACAAGCGATGCATCAAATCAACACGAGTTTGGTATTTTGATGGATCAGCAGGACAGACGCACGTACGATTCGGTGAACCAGCTAGCAGCTACGTCAATGGTGGTGGCGACGACGGGCTGATCACCAGATGAAGTTCATCTCAGCGTTGGCTCGGGCGATGGCGTCGTCGTCGTGAGAGGGGGAGTGGACATGGCGGCCCTCGTAGGTGGTGATCACCATGCGGGGGTCCTCCCCCAGCCGCTCCACCCTCTTCTTCACCCGGCAGTTGTCCTGCGTGCACCGGTAGTAGCTCCTGAACACATGCACGCACACATCAATTCATTAGCTAGACAAACAAAAACACGAGGTTAATCGATTAATCAGGAGATTATCTTTAGCTAGGTCAAGTTACTCGATCTAATAGCGTAACACACCAAAACACCATTAGTAAGAAACCCTCAGCCTTTGGTGATGCTCAGTTGAGCTGAATTTTTTTGGCTTATGACTGAAATTACACTAATGGTGGTTTATTTAGCATAATTAAATTAAAAAAATTAAAAATAGAAAAAACGGGTTTGCCCAATATGTATAATGCAAACGAATACAGAAAAAATGAGCCAGCAAAAAAGCTCAAAAAATCCAAAAGATAAAAAACAAAATTTAAAAATAATAAAAAATAAGTTAGAAATCAAAAGTCTAAGTCTAAATGAGCGGGACATGTGTCTCACAGGTACTTCCGCAAGTACACGTCGTTCGATCACCAAACTGCTGGCTCCACGACAAACATAGTAGCGTTTCAGAATCCAAAAGAAGTGTCGCTTCGATGAGCACTGTTAGACGTACTAATAACCAGAAATTTTTTCAGCAACGTCGTTAGTGGCCCACAAACTACTAGCTAGCTAGAGCTCCTTTCTACGCACAGCTCAAGAGTCTAGGCTCGTCGTGTTTGTTCACTACTAGAGTAGTAGTGGTACAATTTTCCCAGTGAACATGCCGAGGGAGTAGTGAAGTACACCGATCTTGGAAATTGTCAATCATGGCCTGACACATCAACAAGGAAAAATAGAGAGAATAATATTCCGGGCTACCCAGGTAGCATCATTTCTCATCATCATCTGATGTCCCTTCAACAGTAAAGATTCCCCCTCCCAAAGCCAGCCAGATCGAACCCACACGCATAAAATCATTTTCTTGTATGCTTTATTTAACACTGATTTATATAGCTTTAAAGTATGATAAACAGTAAATAAATATTACTTATTATTTTATATGCTTTAAGGCCTTATTTATATTGACTTCTAAAATTATTTCTTACAGTAAATAGATTTTTTACGGTACCTAGTTTTCAAACGGAGTGCCTTTTAAGATAAGATCTACTAGTCAATTGTAGTACACACTATAACAATTTAATTTATATCGGCTAAAATAGTGTGCAAGTGTCTCTCTACATATTTTCACTATAAGCTATTATTATTCATAAGCAAAAGTCAAAAGACTATATAAATGAAATCCTAAGAATAATGTTTCTTCTTTCCAAATAGAAAATATAAAAATACTACTCGTTAGTTAGAGCTAGGCTAAACATGGCAAGTTGGCAACTGCTTAAAACAATAGCAAAATGTAATCGAACACTCGTGATCAAAGCCGTCCGATCAATAAAAATGGTGAGAAATAGAATTCTTCGCTGAATCGACGGTGTATAACACTAAGTAACGTCGCTCATATCATACGTCCCACTATATTATATATCATCCTTGGGTTGATTGGATGGGTGAGATTACAGGATCATAATCATTTGGACCAAAGGAAGTTTCACTGCAGTTTATTCAATTACCGCCGGAGTCCTCATCTGCAGTGCCTTGGAGTCCTCGCCTGCTAGGCAAGGCTCCCTATACAAACAAATAAATAAATAAAAGAAAAAGGAAGGATGAGTATAAAGATTTGCCAGTTGATTGGAAAAGATGCGTGAGCCAGAGGGAGGGTTTCTGAGTGGCATCATTGCACGGGGCTAATCAGATTGGACTGGATGCTGGGCTCGTGTCTGGTGTGTGTGTGTGTCAATGCTCATGATCACCATCACGCATACATAGGTTGATTCACACACACACACAAACTCTACGTGGTTTGATCTGGCCTCCGAGGAGATATAGATCATGTCATGTCATTTCTAGTACTTGAAATTACGTGTCTAAGCCAAAGATTTTTTAAAAAATATTTTGTATTTATATATTAAAATTAGCCAGCTTATTAGTTAGTATTAGGATTCAAGAAAAAGTTTTTTTTTTTGGTTGTGATAGTTGTTGCTTACACAAATATGGATGAGTGGACGTTAGTGGGACTACTACATGGTGCAATGAGCATGCAACCTACTAGTAGTTAGGATGTGCATCTGTCTCTACACGGGGACTCGATGGGTCCTACATCAAATGGACTAATCGATCGAAGAAAACAAAACAAGGTTACCATCAGATCTACTAATCGATCGAAGAAAACAAAACACGGTTACCATCAGATCTAATCTAATCTAGTTGAAGCAATCTGTATCTTGCAAAATATCATTTTATAGATAATTACTTAAATGAAAATACAAATGTGCAGATGAAGAAATAAGCAAGTGATCGATGCTTGAAAACATACATAACGAAAGTGGCGAAACAAAGAGCTTATAATAGCATGCAGAACCAAGGGAGTAAATTAACAACGGAATAGGGACATCGTAGGACCAGCTTTGTAAACACTTTTCCTTTTGGGATCCAATGACTAGCACTTTAGGAAAAGTAAACTGTAGGAGTGTAGAAAGGTTTGTGAGAATTCACTCTGGTTTCCTCTTGCAAAAGTGCACTGAACTATATAAAGTGAGTTTCTGTGGAGAAGTGTCTCATAGCTTTTCATTTATTCTCTCTTTATATTAAAAGTTTTCACTAACACTCGTTACAAAAATCATTGACAATTCAAACCCATACCAACCATAATCCAGATCAAAATTAGATTACACAAAACTACAAGAATTTACAATTGGATATTAAAAACATTAATTTACTTTAAATATCGTTAAATTATACTCCAACAGTCAATTTATAGTCAAACTCAATTGGATCTTAAATGATGTGGAACAGGAAATACACATCAAGACAGATATTTAACTGTTACGAAGTTAATAAAATATTATCCAATACCGACATTTTTTGAAAATAAGATAACATAAATTATCATATTATTATAAAAAGTTTCATATTAATAATTTTATCATTATATCAAAAGTTGGATATCAACACCTTTTAAAATACTGATATTTACTAGATCTCTAGACAAAATAAATTAATGTAATACAGAGAAAAACCAAACGGATCCGCGAATACCATCTCTTTGCAATGAAAACAAATTCACTTTCCCTTTCCCACTTTCAGAGCAAAACATATTAAGAGTTTACATCAGAATTAAAATTATATATATGCCATGGTTAAACCACAAATTTGGTCTCAATTGGTGTCTATAAAAGATTGCCAATATAACCAAATCTATTTTAGGTATGGGTAGTTTTATTTTGTGGCAGCATAACTGCCACTTTCCCCTTCTTTTTTTGAGATCAAAGATGCATTTGCCAATAATTTGATGCATATAATCAGAATGATGAAATTTATTGATCTGGCCTAAATAAATCTTTACTATTATAAAAGTGTGAGTTGGTGGTTGGTCCATTCTCCCTCCTCTCTTCTCAGCTATCCGATTTGATCTGGACCATTCGTCTCTCTCCTCCTCTCTCAGAATACAACCGTCCACCCCCTCCACTTTTCCCATCTCTTCGCCCATTTGGCCACCATTTTCTCTCTGTCGCTTGCTCTCTAATATTTGATGTGTGAAGTTGGCCAGGCAGTAAACTCCATCTCATTATTTTTATGATTCTGTTGCAACGCACGGATCTCTAACTAGTATACATGAAAACTGAATATGACCTCTTCTTTTTAGCTTTTAAAACCGATTTTGGCTTTTCTACAGTAACTAGGTTTTAAATGGAGTGTCTTTTCAAAAAGGGTCTACAAGATAATTATAGTACATATTATAGCGATTTATTTATATCGTCCAAATTCGCACATGAGTTTTTGTTACTCTGTGTTCATCCTCATGAACAGCCCCAAAACCATAAGCTACAGCAAAAAACCACAAACCGAAGAAAAAAGAACAAGCCCTATATACCATCTTTGAGCTCAAAAGCATGTCACTTCGTCACTATGAACTGTATGTGCAAGTTTGAATCTGCTTGGTGAAACATATATAAGATTATTGCAATTTTATCAATGTTGAAAGACACAAAAGATCCCTTAAAAGAAAATAAAAGAAAAGGACACAAAGGAGTACATAGGTTCTGATCTCTGACAGTTAATGCATGATGAAGTTGATGAATGAGTCCACCTTAAGCAGAAAATGGCGAAATTTTGCGTCTTGTGATGCTTGACCATCTTTTGAAACCCTATGATGCTTGTGTAGACTCTAGAGTTGGAACATGCATGTGAACAGAAACCAGAAAGTACGGCCAGGAAATAGGAACTTGGATAAACTTTTAGCTCCCAAATGAGTGTTAAGTGTGCAAAAACTTTGATCTACCGGATGTGCAATTAAATGGAGAATGGTTTATTCTTTATTTAAACAGCTCAGAGCATGGTTACTAACCTAATGAAATCCTACATGCAAATATCATATACGTACAGAAAGCTCAACTTTCTACAGCACATGAGAAGCAAATATGAACATCAGCACACCAATTAATGGCAAGAAACTGATGATAGAGTATTCAAGACTAATTACATTAAAATGATCCCATTATCCCAAATATGCTACCAATAATCAAATAATGATAGTACTATATTCATTAGTTATTACAGTGCTAGGATGTGCATGCTCTTCTGGTAAAGCATAGTAGTGTTCTTCTAATTAACAATCATTGTCAGTGAAGAACTAGGGGAATATTAACATAACAACAAACAGCACAATTACCCATGATGAAGAAGGTTTGTTCATATATATTAAGCTAACCCTAGCTAGCGGTTTATCTCCCTAGCTAGTTAGTAGTGGGAGAAAGAAAAGGCACGGTTATAATTTTTTAAGTATTTTATTGTGTAATGTATTAGTGTTCTTAAATGTAACACCAATCAAAATAGAGTCATATGTAAAATTTGATTAAAAAATCAGTTTAAAAGGATGTGTTATAACGATTATTTTGAAATTTATGCGTGTTTTGAGTTGAAAAACAATCAAAAGAACATTCCAAGAAAATTTCAATTCATTTAAAGTGCGCTCACTAGAACTATTTACACTTGAAATGTAATATATTGAACAAATAAAATACTCCGAAATCTGAAGTTTTGCAGGTGGAGTTAACAAAAAAAAAATCAATAAACCTGTTTAGGGAGAAACTAAATACATACTATATAGCAGTAAGCACTTACTTATAAACTGATTACCCTAGTTAATTAAGTTGTGACTTGTGAGTTAATGTACAAATTGGACGGCAACTTCCCTCCTAATAAAACCTTTGATTCCCGCAAAATATCCCCAAATTTTAAATTTATACAATGGATAAAAATTGTATCATAAAATCTATACGACTGATTCATATAAACTAAATGATTCTTACAAGCGCATGGATTCGATGGGAACAAATCAACGTGTGGGTGCATCTACATATATGCATGCACATGATATGCAGATGCAAACGCACGGTGTATACATGTATGCATGTGTGGCAGTGTGGATTGTAGATATACGTACCTTGGGTGCTGCGTGTTCTTGACGACCTTCTGGCCGTACTTGCGCCACTTGTAGCCGTCGTCGAGCACGTCGACGTCGCTCATCGTCTTGAAGCAGAACCTCGGCTCCCGCACCTTCCGCCGCGCCTTCCCGCCTCCCCCTGCCTTCTTCATCCTCACCGCGCCAACCCCAAGCCCCGCCGCCGACCCATGTAGTCCACCACCGCTTCCCCCCGCCGCCGCCGCCACCGGGTTGTTAACCCCGACCACCCCCATACCCATGACAGCACCCTTCCCCCTCTGCCTGTCTTGCTGATCACCTTCCTCACAAGACCTAACACACATACAGAGAGAACAACACATATATCATACATGTGTGTGTGGAGAGAGAGAGAGAGAGAGAGAGGAGTTCTCACCATGGACGAGGAGGCGATGACCTTGGAGGATGGGGGATGGGTGGTGCATGGAGGTGGTGGAGGGTGGGAGTCAGGATAGAGGAGGCGGGCGCATGCGAGGAGGTGGTGGTGGTGGTTGGGTGGTCTAGGACTAGAGCTAGAGGGCTGTAACCCAGGAGGTCATGGTGGGGAGAGCGCTCGTAGGAGGAGAGGGTTGGAAGCTGAAGGTTATGGTCGGGGTGGAGGCGGCGGAGGACGAGGAGGCGGCCGCCATGGCGCCGGCGGTGGTTGCGGTGCAGGCCTGGGCGCCGTGGCCCAGCGCCATCACCGCCCTCCCTGCTGATGGGAACATCTCTCCCTCTCTCTCCCCCCTCTCTAGCTTCTCTTTATGTTTTTATTTCTCTATCTTGCTTTGCTTTACAAGTGTAGCGTTTGCTGTGGTGTGATATACTGATGCAGGGAGTAGAGTGAGGAGGGACAGTGTTTGGTGAAAGCTGGCGTTCGTGGTCTAAGTATCACTGGATCAAGTTAGAGTGATATGGCTGGACCTAGGAACAGTGTGTACTATATATATCCTATCTCAAGGATCATTCCATCTCATCACAGTGCATGCCATCACGTCCATTATGGCATTATTTTTACCTCGATATCCCATCATTCCTGTTTATCGACTATCAAGTATCAAGTGGCTGTTTGAAAACAGCAAAGAGAAACTGAGAGTCCACACAAGTTTGACACGGCATAATTCCCGTGTTCTAATCGAGAGTTCTTTTAGGCTATGGATGGTAACTTTTTATTATAATTGATGATTTTTATCTACTTTTTTTGATATAAGAGTGGATGATGGAGATATCAATACAGATAGTACGGTTTTGGATTTGAGAAATCATTTGGAGAATTCATTTCAAAAGATCGTTCTATTTTGATGTTTATTTTTTTAACTCTTAAATAAGCTAAAAGTTACAAGCAAAAAAGATTTAATCTAGTCCCATGATATATGATAAACCAAGTATAGTGCAGTCGAGGTATCATAAATGTACATAGCAGGGAAAAAAGATTAGTACATGGTTCCGTCTAACCTGCACCAACGATTAGATTTTCGCCACAGCTTTCTCTAAAACGTGCAAAAGCAAAAGTAGAATTTCACTAAAATAATTCACTTTTCCGCAAGAACTTTAAACGGGCCTAAACCGGTTTATATGTGTGGAAGATATTCGAGGATATATTAGGCCAAGTCAACTGTGATTAGCGGTGTTCCGCTGAAATCCTGTCTCGTGACTCGTGAGCTAGTTCTGCATGCTATTTTTATGGGCCCACAAGTCAGTACTTTGTGGTGTGCAACGAGAAGGAAGGAGCAGAAACACCCGTATATATCACTAGAATGATAGGCGCGGCGCCACGCCGCGTCAGTATGTACAAAAATAAAAGAGACGATAATTTGTAAGAAGTTTTTTAAAAAATCGGGGGCAAAAACGTAATTTCGGAAAAGGCAAAGGGGTTATGCGGAAAAAAACGAGGACTGTTAAAAAAGCGGGGCAAAACGCATTTCGGAAAAGCGAAGGGTCTTTTTGAAAAAAACCGAGGACCTGTACGTAAAAAAACGGGACCCGTGTGCAATTTCCGAAAACGCGGAGGGCCATCCTACAAAACGGAGGGGTAAAAAAAATCTAGAAACCTTTTCGCGAGAACCAAGGACCTGTACGCAATTTCGAAAAAATACAGGGAAATGCCTCCCGACCGATCTTGTTTTCCTCCGCCACACGGCGGGTATGTGCCGGGCGGAGGACGCCCGGGCGACGTGGTCGAAGCGCCTGGCCGGGAGTCCCGGGTATAAGGCGAGGCATATCATACCCTATTACGCGAGGAAGGATTCCTGCTGAGGTCGGCCATGTCACCCCGGCGTGGTATGGCGAAATTCAGACGGTCGGGGACCAAAATTGCGAAAAAACCCTGTGTTTTTCCGAAATTACGTACAGGTCCTTGGTTCTCACAAAAAGGTCCCTAGCAGTTTTTTAGCCCCTCCCTTTTGCGTGATGGCCCCCGCAGTTTTTGAAATTACACACGGGTCCTCGTTTATTTACGTACAGGTCCCCCCGTGGTTTTTTATTTACATTCAGGTCATCGTTTTTTTTTGCAAAAAAACCTTTACCTTTTGCGAAAATACGCATATACCCTTGGATTTTTTTAAATAATTCCTCGCGATTACGATGCCTGGCGCGGCGTGGCGCCGCGCCTACGGGGCTAGTATCCCAAATAGATAGACAGGTCAAATCAGTTTCAACGTACCTGGGTCATCATCGGTTGCAACCTTTGAACCTAGGATCTGCTGGTTGTTCTCCTGGCGAACCCAAATAATTATTTTTCTTTCGCCTCCAAAAAGCTTTCGTCTCCAAAAAGCTCATGTACCCCTGCTGCTCCTTTGTAACACCTCACATATCAATATGAGATATTACTGTAGATCATCGTTGCCAAGATAAAGAATAAATAATAAAAACATCAATAGAAATTACAAAAAAAATTAGAACTTTAAAAGTACTTAAACAGAGAGCCAACGGAAGCTAAAATAAATATTTGAAACATGGGACTGGTCCACTTCTAATCAAATGAAAAATAAATAAAATGACATAAATAATGGCAAACCACGGTGCTGAAAACTCGAGTGCTCCCACCCATGCATGTTGCTACCACTTCACTGGTCTTTTACTTGAGAATAAAAAGAGCAAACGTGAGATTTAAAATTCTCAGCAAATACCTAACAATGATCGCCACACAGTGAGTAAAGGACATGTAATGCAAGTAAGATATGCAAAGGACAAGTAATGTAAGCAAGTAATTGACACAGGTTAATTGCAATGAACCTAGGTTACCGAAAACACTTATATAGATCGAAGATAGAGATCGTAGAAACAGTGTAACTAAAGATAATTGTTATTTAGTAAGTTATGGCAATAGCACCGACGATCGCGTCTCATATACCGGTTATACGAGAATAGTCAGGCATGCCATTGTCCTCGACTGTATAATCACCGACGGGGTGTAATATCCTGAGTAACGAGAGTGTACGGCCCCTCGTATGTTACCAGGTGGGTGAAAATCTCCCCTATATGTGGATGACCCCAGGCCAGGTAACTGTTATCTTGTCAACAGGGGTAATTGTTATTTAGCAAGTTATGGCAATGGTACTGACGATTACTCCCACATACCCGGTTATACGAGAATAGTCAGGCACAATGCTGTCCTCGACTGTATAACCACAAATAGGGTGTAATATCCTGAGTAACGAGAGTGTACGACCCCCCGTATGTTACTAGATGGGTGAAAATTTCTCCTATATGTGGATAAGCCCAGGCCAAGTAACTATTATATTGTTAACATGTTATATGGCATGAATTTAAGGGAACTGAGAGAAGGCAAAGATGGTGTTATGAGAAGTGACAGGATTTGTTAAGGTTGGGAATGAAAGGGCCTAATACCCGATAGGGGCGATGTGAAATGATAACGTGGTGATATGGTAACTATTACATCATAGACAAGCTATGTAATATGAATTTAAGGCAACTAAAAGATGACGAAGATAAGACTATGATAAGTTGAAGGATTCACTAAAGGCTTGAAATGGAGAAGCACTAGATCCTGATAGATGGTGATGTGAAATGATAATATAGCAATAACGGTCTAGGAATTATTCCAAAAGAGATTTTATAACATACCTCACACAAGGGTTGACAATCAACTAAGTTTTATTACATGATAAATGATTATTAGTCGGATTAACAGGTTTAATACATACATCCTTCGTGGTCCCTGCCACTCGACCGGTACTACCGGTCTTCGAGCATAGCCACTACTTGACTTACAAGTACATCTACTACTGTAGTTTCCGACTACCGACCACTCTACTTACGGTCGGTTCATTGTAGCTTACGACCGGTTCACTGTAGCTACGACTACCGACCACTCGACTTACGAGTAGTTCACTGTAGTTACGATCACCTACCACTCGACTTGTGAGCAGTTCACTATAGCTACGACCACCGACCACTCGACTTACGACCGGTTCACTGTAGCTACGACTACTAACTACTCGACTTACGAGCGATTCACCGTAGCTACGACCACCGACCATTCAACTTACGAGCAGTTCATTGTAGCTACGACCGGTTCTACGCAGCTCGACTCACGACTGTGTCTATTATAGTACTCTGTAGTCTGTGACTCCGGTTCTCCGACTGTTACAGTACTCGAAGTCTCCGACTTCAAGATTTTCAACTACACAGTACTCAACACACGAGTACTCTGCTTTGGAGTCTCCGACTCCGGGGTTTTTGACTACACAATACTCGACACACGAGTACTCTACTCATGACTATTCAGTACTCAACACGTGACTACAACACGATATTCAAGCACCAACCACACAGTACTCGAACACCAATTACACACTACTCAAACACGAATCATTATCAACAACAAGATTAGTTCTAACATCGAGGACATATGAAATCATATTAGTAAACTTGCCTTGAGGAATAATACGCATGCATGTATATACGTGCAATGCTTGCCTCAAGGGCATATGAAGTGATACTAGTAAGCTTCCCATAAAAAAAGACTTTCATAGCATTATTCTTTGATTTTTTTCAAACTCATGCTAGCTAGTACAATTTAGCGGTCATAGTCGCATTGTGTGTTGATTTTGAAAAGCAATAAAAAAACACCTTTTTTTTTTACGAAAGGAAGTGGTATTCTATGACCAGCTCATCCGCAGCCAGTACTCCTATTTCAATTAGCTGATCATCACTAACCCGAATAATGAAGTACTATTGAGCAGCGATCAGCTACGTACTACTCCGCTTCTGGTTCTGCAATTACGCATTTAGTATATATGATTTTTGATTAGGTATGCATGCAGCACGTGAGTGCTGGCCCTGATTTCGTCAATCATGCCAACCATTCACGTACGATCTGGGCATGCGTTTTTCCTGCCCTCGTTTGTTTAGTTCCGTTTGGTTAGGCTAAAAATAATAATTTATAACTGAAATTATATTATAATTAATTAAAATTAGACTGTAGTTGAAAAGATTTTTTTGATATAATTAAATTTAAAAATAAAAATTATGTTAGATCATCGCAGACAACGTAAATGAATATAAGAAAAAATCAGCAAAAAGTTAATAAAAGATAAAAGTTAAAAAAGATAAAATTTATGAATAAGTAAAAAATAAACTAAAATTAGAAGGTCAACCCGATATGTGCGGAAAGAAAATGTAGACAACTTCAACAATCCAGCTCAAGTCAACGACGACCGCTTGGTTGTGTACTTTCTATATGCACGATCCAGATCAAGCACTGCAGTAGACTTGCAGTAATCTGGAACAGAAAGGAACCAATTCCGTATCAACTTGAGGCTTGCGTCACGGTCTGCACGGAGCAATTCTAATCCATCCGATCGGATCCGACGTGGCGGCATGTGCGGACCTGATCAGCCGGCGATCGATTGACGCGGACGCAGAATGCTATCATGAGCCCGCGTACGTGGTGCAGCTCGGATGCGATGCGACGCTGCGCCTAATTGCGCTATTGCATTGGTAGGCCGCTGATTCATTGATCGATTTAAGAACGTGCTGTAATGGACCACCCGCGATGGAACGGAGCCTCGGCCGGCGGCGCTAGGGCTTGGGCCGCGGCGTGGCGCGCTCCACCGAGCGAGGAGCAAGTGGGCACACGGTGTGAAGGGATCGAACGGGAGCGGATCTTCTAAGGAGTGGTATTTGGTGGGTAGTTTTCCTGAAGTTCTAATGGCGAACACGTCTACCCGTCCCACGATAAGCCCTATAGCTAATGGAGAGATGCTTCGACTGTGGCTTAAAGGGTGAGCCGCTGCAAAGCTGGCCTGTTTGGGGAGTTTTGGCCAGCTTAAAAGGATGTTTATATTGATTGCGGATGATATTTTTTTTTGTTGTGGTGGATGGATTTTATTAATGAATGATAGGGGATGAAAAATGGTTTTTAGAAAGGTGAGATGAGAGGTGGGGAAGCGAGGGAGAGATGTGCATGAAACGAAGTGAGAGGAGTAGATTGCGTGATGCATCTGTGACTCATTGCCTTATCCTCGAGTGAGACGAGGACAAGAGAAATATAGAAGACACTTTGATAAGCTAAATGTTTATATTAACTTCTGATTTCTTCAAATAAAACTAGAAGCAATATCTCATATGAACAGCCTCTAAAGTTTTCCCAAACAGGGGCCAAGAACTTGTTTGGTTAGGCTACTTTTGGGTGTAATCCCATCACAGCATAAATGGATCCTATTAATTATTGTTTGATTTATATGGCTGTAATCTGATACCATGTAATAAGATGCCGGCCCAACTCACAGCCCATTGCGGTCCAAATCGAGCGGTATCACCGTATCAGATGCGTTAAGTCGCTTCCTCGCCTCCACCCCGACCCGATTCCCCTCATCTGCGTCTGCCACACGGGGACACAGACGCGCAGACAGCGAGAGGAGATTGGGCTTCGCGTTCGCTCGCTCGCGGCGACCACCACCGCGGCCGTCTCCTCCGTCACCACAGCGTCGCCGGGTAGCGCTCTCCGGATTCCGAGGTGATCTCTCGCTCCCTCCTCTCACTCGGATGCGATCCCGCACGCTCTGCTGGTGCTTGTGTCGCGGTGGGGTGGGGGTGTGTCTAAATTCGGTGGGTTTTCGGCTGGGTTGGACCTGAGGGCTTACGCTGTTGCGATTTTGCTGTCGAATTTTGCTCGTTTGGTGCGTTGTTCCTGCGCGTCGTAGCGTATAAGATGTGAAATCATGGGGGCGAGTTGGGTTCGTTCGAGTGGGGGAGGGCTGGTTCTCTAGGTGAAATGCGCAGTTTAGCGCATCTCAAGGTTGATTTAGTTGTTTTTGTGTGTAATTTTGCTACCTTGTGCGCCAGAATTTTTTGGCAGATTAGAATCCACTTGCTCAGTTACTCCTAGGCTGCACTGCACATTGTCCATATTAGTCGCGAATTTAACTTGAATTGGGTATGAGTTGGACAGTGTTCTGATTACTTCTGTTCGTGTTGTCTGTTGATCATCTCACCGGTGACTAGGTGACTATCTGATGAAACCTCAGTAGATAAATCGGAAAGAGGGCCTTGTTCCCCTTGCTTTGTATTTTGTTTGATCTCGAGGCTACTTTACACCTGTATGATAATCTGAGTTGTCATTTTGGATCTGCAGGGTGCATTCTAGGCTCCTAGCTACATCTGGTTGTTGCCCTCAGGCCTCAAGCCAATTCTCTATTTCATTTTATCACATGTTATAGGCATTATTCTTAGTCCCAACCATGGCCCTTTTCTATTGCAGTTCTCTATTTTGTTTCTGGTATTTTTGAAAACAAAAACAAAAGAGAAATACTCAGACAAGATTGTCTTTCTGAAGTTTTTAGTGGATTAATCATTTTTATGGCTGTTTGTTTAGTTGGTGACTATATGCAACAGTGACCTATCATTTTCTGTGCACCGAGTAGTGTTGGTATATGCGATAGTGAGTTACACCATTTCCTGTGCAACCTTCCTTTCTGTATTCTGTTGGCTAAAAGTCATTTGTTTTTATTTTGCAAGCAATGTTGCTTGCTGCAACCATTAGCAGGTGAACTGGAGCATAATAACAATGTCCACATCTTGTGAGGTAGATGATGGGCCTGCTGTACTACAGTTATATAGATGGAAAAGAACACAACCCCATCTTGAACTATCGAAATTTCGAGAAGCTTTCATATCTCCTACAAGGCGTCTATTTGGATTGCTCTCGGACCATGGTGAAGCTTTGTTGCTTTCCATTATTTTTCTGTTTCCTTGTTGGAGCCCTTCTTTGTTTTGCTTTTTATATTTTTATTTTGTTGCTGACTATGGGTTACAATCCAGGAGATCTTGTCTTGTCAATGGCAGATGTCAATCCATCACAAGTTGAATCACCTATTGCTCTCTCAGATACCTGTGGTCTTGCAGTCTTTGAGTGCTTTTCTTCTATTCCTAGAGTAAAGTCTTTAGCATGGGGGCATTGTTGTGATGCTTCTAGTCAATTTGAGGATTCGACTTTTAATGAATTTCTTGTTGTATCTAGTGATGATTCTATCACAGTTCATGCGTTTTGTCGTTGTTACAAAAGCACAACAGCAGTTAATTCCACATATGATACTGAAGAGTTGCATGGGGAGTGGAAAGAGTGGTGTCCTACCGAGTGTTCAGTGTTGGAGGATGGTGAGTCAGGTCCAAAGAACTGCTTTCGTTCTTTTTGGACTACAATTAGTGCATCTGTTTCTAATGGAAAATACCAAGCCAGATTTCCTCAGAAATCTTCATTACCTCACTCAGCAGAGGTGGTATCGTTTAGCATATTTGACATTACTCTGTCCTTTTTGAAGTTCTGGTCTAGCAATTATCCTCTGAAGACTAGGATGAAAGCTGACAGTGAGTCTCCAGAAGGTTTTATTAGTCATGTACCTGGAGCTGAAGCATCATGCTGCTGTCAGTGGGAATGTTTAAAAGTTTTACCTAGTTCTTCGGGTTATTTGATTGGCCTAGTCTTAACTCCTAATGAATCAGTAAGTTGTGAGGTCCATCAACGCAGCATGAAGGATATTTTGGTGGCTGTTCTTGAGCTAAACCATTGGGGTATAAAGTGGAACTTTGTGGCAGACCTTCAGAATGTATATGATGGTGTAGGGCCTAATCCACAATGGGTTGATTTCCAATTGTCAGATATGTTTCTTGCCTGCCTTAACACAGCAGGTTTTGTTGCCATTTGGAATGCAAAAACTGGCAACCCTATCACCTCGTTTAGTGTTCTTCAACGGTGCAGAACAGATCTGGAGATGCCTCTGGGGAGCACCATGCCCATTGTAACAAATTTAAATGGAGAAAACACCTATGTTGGGAATCTCGTTGTCAGAATGTTTAAGGGGTTAGTTTTGGCACCATATTCTCTTCTTCTTGCTGTTGTAGATGAGGTTGGGGTAGTCTATGTGTTCTATGCTGATGACATCTTAAATTTCAAAGCCAATGTACACGAAAACTTTGATCCGCCTTCTATTAATCATTATGGTGATAGTTTTGCTGCCTGGGAAGCTGCTGGCCATGAGATTGGGAGTCTAACATTTTGTAGTCATCAGTCCATCCAACAAGGGTCACTTAATCCAGCCAAATTGGTTTATGAATTTTCAGAAAGAGATGATCGATGTGTTGTCAGACCTAGGAAAAGAAGAAAATATCATAGGTGTAATGAAAATCAAGTGGATAGCTGGCCAAGTGGTTTCGGTACTACAGCACAGATGAAAGATGGGGTAGCATATGCTGACACAATGACAGCTTCTAATCCCTTGCGAAGAGTAGTCCTTCCTCCATGCAAATTACGGGAGGATGTAATAAGCCTCTCACCATTTGGACTAACGAGGATCTTGAAAGTTTCCAATGCAGATGGAAACAAGCATGTCAAAATTGTTCACACAAAGTTGCTTATGGATTCATCTTTCCATGATGAGAGAGATGTTGGTGCTCGTTTTCTGGACAAAAGGCTCCCATTTCAGAAGGATTTTGCTTTTGTCGGAGAATCTGTTGTCTGCTCCTTTCAGGGATATTTGTATTTGATTACTCAGGATAGCATTTCTGTGGTCCTTCCATCAGTTTCTGTTTCATCTTTTTCATCTCGCAGCGATGCCATCAAATTTTGGCAACCAGATTTTGCTGGTGGTAGTGCATGCAATGCTCTGAATTTATTATCAGTAACCAGAACTGAAACAAGGTGGAAGTCCTGGCAAATAGAAGTTTTGGACAGAGCATTGTTGTATGAAGGACCTGCATTAGCAGACAGGCTCTGCTGGGAGAATGGTGTGTTTTTGTTCAGTTCACTCTACCTTTCGTTTTTCATAGTTGTCTGTCATCCTGCTACGTTCACTGCTTTTAGCTCCTACAGCACAGTCTATTTTTAGTATTTCAGTTGCCTGACTTATCCTGCTGTCCTGACACTAATTTCAAAGCCAAGGTCATGGATTTATTTTTCATTAAGGTTATGATTATCAGATTTACTGACAGTGTATTTATAATTTCTGATTAAAATAATATAACTCAAAAAGGAACCATGCGTTGATGATCAATCTTCCTCAAAAACATTTTGTAGGAATTTTGTATTTTGCAAGCATGGTTTAATCATTTAATTGTCAATTTGCTTATTTTCTTAGCTTAAAATCAAATGTTTGTGAGATAAACATTGTACCAAAGATTGCATTTTAGTTTGGATCCAATAAATTTCTTTGAAGGTGTTATTTCCATGCACATGTTATAGTATTTTGCTCCTTGTCGATGTTAATTATACCATTCTCGGTGACTGACCAATTAGCATTTGCTGGACATGAATGCATATTGTTAAAAGAATCCTAATGCATTTTGCTCTTCTATTATCCTTCTGCGGCGATTATCCAACTAGGCAGAATCTTCTTCCTGTTTTGTATGAATATGTATTTCTCCAATGATATATGTATATATTTGGTGGTCCAATTTCTGCGGATGAATGCCTATGACTTAGATGTTCTGTTGATAGTGCAACATATGCTGTTGAGAAAGGATCATATGCTCTAATGCTATTATTACATTGGCAGGATGGGACCTGAAAGTCTCTAGGTTACGTTGGATGCAATTGGCCTTGCATTACACGAAGATCAGTGATCTAGAGCAGTAAGATACTATATTTTCTTTTGTCCTGACACTAATTTCTGTCATTTGTTATTGCTTTTGCTTAAATTTCATATCTCTTACTCCTAAATCCTATTCTTTTTTTAACAAATTTTGAAATATTTTCATCATTATTCATGGTGATGTGTCAATGATTTTGATGGATCATTACCATTGTTTGGAGTCCAAATATTGGATTTTGAAGTATATTTTAAATATGCAGCAGAAAGTATCTCCATAGCTAAATGAATTTGTACATGAACGATGAAACTGATTATTCTATATTGCTTATCTATTTGGAGATTGATGAAAGACATGGTTTTAGGAACGAGTTTGAATTTATAGCTGAAAGGGTACGCTAAATAAGAATTTCTTATATTTATCTCCAAGTTCCAAGGTGGAAATAAATGGTTGCATGTTATCCTGGATCTCCTTTTAGTAACTCCCGATGCAGTTTTATGTGTATACTTTCTTGTGGCTCTACCCTATATGCACATTCTTTCTGTATAAATGTTGTCTCATTTTATTTTAATGTACTTTTCAGTTACTTCCTCACCTACTTTTTTTGGAAGAATTTATTGAATTTGTGTTGATATACTCTTTTTCTGTATGAATGAATATCTAACACTAGTGAATTGCTAGATCATTAAATATGCTCGCAGAGGTCAATCTTGCGGAAGAAGGTGTTTTGCAACTGCTATTGGCATCTGTATATCGGCTAGTATGTAGAACAGGAAGTGATAACGAAGTTGCAGGGTCATCCAAGTACGTTTTCTTCCCAGATGACATCTTTATCATAAATAATAAGTCGTATTAGTAAATTAGGATTCTTCTGTTAAAAAAAATTAATTCTTGGAAATATGTTGTTCTTTGTCTATTAAGTTGTAATGCGCAAAAAAACTTACTTTGAGGTATATACCTCAGTGAGTAGGTTAGCCAAGAACAGAAGGATTCATTGCCCCGATTACTGTCCTAATAATGATATAAAGATATTCTTCCCCAGCTTAGACAAACATCAAACCGTAAGATTCACTGCACCAGTTTTTATTGAATTGAGTTCATTTAAAAAATATTAATAGTCATTTCAAGTTTTCATTATCTTCACCTGCTGTTTCCTCAAGGGAAAGGAATTTGCATGAGCTGCACACTGGGTACAATTGTGGGCAGTGTGCTATATAGCGGAACTTTTCAGACATTAGTAATTATGTATGTGCAATACATTTTGTGCAAAAAAAACATACATTTTGTGCAAAAAAAAAACTTAACACTATCAGTTGACCCACTCATTTTTCTAAACAGATAGATTAGTCATATTGAAATAAAAATGGTTCTATTTAGCTTGTTCTTAACTTGTAAAGTAACATTGAATTCAATAAACATTGTATTGTGTGCTAAACCTTTCTCATCAAAGAAGATTTAATAGGTGGAAATACAATAGTAAGGCTGGAAATACTTTGAATATCCACCATGACATTAGATATAGTCCACTAGATGGTCAAGAATAACTGTGTACAGAAAATGGGGTGGAAGTGGAATGGTATACATTCAAACTTCTATATAGTAATGTAGATGTAACATAAACATGTTGCGACACTTACCGTCTTTCTGCAATGCTTATATGGGAAAATCATTTGTTGATCTAGTGCAAATGACAGACCTGTCATAGGGTGCAACAGACCAATAATGTTAGTGTTGACATGTCTTCAAAACTGCAGTGGAATATATTTAGGAATATGCTACGAGGAGACATGGCTTGTATTCTACGAGGAGACATGGCTTGTATTCTTTGTCCTAGTTAGACTTCTCGAGTTGATGAAGCCTGCAATATGTCATGTACTTATAACTTTTAGCTTCATGTAATTTTTAAGCTTACAGTGTGAAAACAGGTTAATGGCTTTAGCTGTCCGCTTTGCAACAAGAAAGATAAAATGTTATGGGCTACTTAAGCAAAAGAAAGGTAAATTTCTTTATTATTCACCATTTTCTTTGTTATTTGTGAGATTTATTCTCTTTATTTCTCAGGCATGCCAGATAATTCAGTAAAGCTTCATGAAATGGCTTCCCTTTTGGGGGTAATTAGAAGTATTCAGAGCCGAATCTCTGCAAAGAACCAAAATTCTATTCGGACGGTAAAATGATGATAGCTGCTATTTTTGTTAACGATTAGTTATATATCTTTAAATGATCCTTCTTATTTGGTAACGTTGTGCTTTGTAGCAGGGAGATGATAAAAACTCATTGAAAATAAGTACAGAATTATTACAAAATGATTCTTCACTCCCAATTGTTGTAGTGGATGGTGCTTCATCAGGGCCGGCAGGTGGTTTAGATGCTCATGACAGGCAAGAGTCAGCATCTACTGTGTTTGAGTTGGTTCCTGGTAGCAATGGACAGTTAGCTTTGATGCCAGTTGAATCATCCCTTAGTGCTTCTAAGTTTCATGACATTGATAATGATCAAGGGACTGCTCAAGTTGGAAGACTGATTACTCAACAAACTATCAAGGATATGATGAACCGCTGGGAAATGAATAATTTTGACTTGAAAACTGTAGTCAGAGAAGCACTACAGTCTGGCCGACTACCTTTGGCAGTTCTTCAGCTGCAACTTTTGCGCCAGAGGGAATCATTTTCCAATGAGGATTCAGAAGATGCTTTCTCCCAAGTTCATGAAATAGGAAGATCCATTGTTTATGATCTGTTAATGAAGGTAATTGATACCCTTAACTTACAAATGTATGTCTCCATCATTTCCTGTTATCTAATACATGTAATTTACAGGGTGAAACTGCATTGGCTGTAGCAACATTAGAAAGACTAGGAGATGACATAGAGTCAGACCTCAGACAACTTATGCAAGGTACTGTCAGGAGGTCACTTAGGCTGCAAATTGCTGAGGAGATGAAGAAGCGTGGGTACATGAGATCGAATGAGTGGAAGATGCTGGAGACCATAGCACTGATTGAGGTTTGCTTCCACACCCTGCTTTAGCTATTGACAAAGTTCTGATCTTGAAATATATTTTGTTTTTATTATACGATTTCAACTTACAAAAAATTTAAAATGCTGGCATGTTGTTTGTTTTTCAAACTGATCAACCTTTTTCCTCTGGAAAAGATGTTCTACCCAAGCAGCAGCTTCTGGGACACATATTTTGGCAGGGAGAATGTCATTCATGATGCTGCAAAAATTGTTACACTACAAGAAGAAAAACCACTACTAGCTCTCCATATTCATAACCACCCTGCTATTGAATGTGGTGATGTTGATGGAGCTGTGCTTGGTTCTTGGGTGAGCGTTAATGACTACACTGATTTAAAGGAGTTCTCTCGAAGCAACCTTTCTGATGGCTATTGGGCATGTGCTGCTGTATGGTCTGATGCTTGGGATCAAAGAATTGTGGACCGTGTAAGTCATGACTTGTCCTTTTCACTTGTTAATTGGGGGATTGCACCTTATTTCTGCTAATTGTTAAGGGTATTAGTGGTATTTCCTATTGTCCTAGGGTTTAATTGTATCCCTGAGTCTTGTACTATATATTGCCCCTTTGGGCTGTATAATATATAACAATCTATCTGTCTAACATGGTATCAGAGCTAAGGTTAAAACCCTAGCCGCCAATTAGGTCTTCCGCTGCGCTGCCTCAGGAGAATCGATTTCGCTCCTGGGGGAGGCTGCCATTAGGCCGATGCCTGTCCAGAGCCTCTGCTGATGTCTTCAATGGAAGAGGAAGCTCTTTGGGCCGTCTCGGCCGCTGCCAGCTCCTCCGCCTCCCCAAGATTGTCCCCCACCACGGATCCGTCTGTCGTCGATTCCTCCATTGCCGAGCCTCTCTGCCTCGTCGGATCTAACCACCTCTGCGCTCTGTGTCGCCACCATTGTCGGGAGTCATGATGCGGCCGGATGGCCATTGCCGGATCTCACCGGGCCGACCGCGTCGCGCTGCTCTTCGGATCCGGGCTGGCCGCTTCTTTCCCGGCGGTCTCCGGGCCCGGATCTGGCCTGACCTCTACTTCCTCGGCGCTATCCGGGGCTCCGCCGGCTGCGAAGGTCACCATGGGAGGTGCTATGGTCGGCGTTGGTCTCCTGCGGCCTGGTGCTCTTCTCGCAGCTCGCTGTGGCCATGGTGCCCCTCCTCTTCCGCCCCGAGGTCGCCATCGGCCTCTACGACCGCGCCCCCCTCTGCCATCCGAGCCTCGCTGGAGCTTCGATCTTTGACTAACGTCGTCTCTTCGGCATCCGCTGCCTCTCCCGGTTTCGCTGCTGACAGCTCTCCATCTCGGCTCTCTCTGGTTGTCATGGCTCCCGGGTTCCGCTACCTCTTCTTCCTAAAAATCCTCGTGTCACTCTGTTTGCGCAGTGGACTGATGGAGGAGAGAGGAGAGGATGAAGTGGAATGATGGTGTGTGGTGCTGTTTGTTGGTGTTGGTGCTATAAAGCTTCATGTGCTGCTGTTGCTAGGTGTTGGTGCAGCTTAGGCTGCTTAGCTGCTTTTTTGAGTCTTTTTCTTGGAGTCTTCCGTTGCATCCATCTAAGTCTGTAGTCTCTCTCTTTTAGTTCGTTTAAGCCATGTGAGTTCATAAATTTATTGTCAGTTATAGAAGCATAGGAATTTCTTTTTTATATGGCAGTAGCCGCCGCCTTTTTTTCTGAACCGCGTATAGATCGTAGAAGCCGTTATGATGTCGCCGCTTCTCTCTGAGCCGCCGCACTGAGCTTCTAAGGCTGTCGCGCTTCTTCTGCACCGCGCTTCTGTTGTGCTTCTTGTGCACTGCACTGCCGCCGTCTTGGGCTTCGATCTGCGCCGCAATACTTCTATCCATTCCTCTTCGACTCGACACATTTTCCAAGAGCTGCATGCTACGACGACATTATCAAGATTCAGACTTTGGATTTTTCCTATTTTAGTGTTAACCCTTTTCAAATGCAATGCTATTACATACGGCTTGCATTTGAGGGGGTGTTAAGGGTATTAGTGGTATTTCCTATTGTCCTACGGTTTAGTTGTGTCTTTGAGTCTTATATTATATATTGCCCCTTTGGATTGTGCAATATGTAACAATCTATTTGTCTAACACTAATAACAATGTGCTATAGCTCATCTAAAAAAGTCTGAAGGAGTTTTTCTAGTTCCATTAGCTCTTACTGATCACTATTAAATCAAATGACACAATGAGGAGTTTGTTATGCTACTGATTGTTGCATAGTTCAAACTCATTGCGGGCATATTTGAGTATTTGACAACTATTTTTTGGCACAAATATCAAATACAACTATGTATATTGTCACAAATACCATTTTTCGTATTAATTTATTTTCCTTGGAAATGTGTGTGGGTGTGCCATTTATTTTGTTGTTTTAATGCATTTGGCAAGTTGACTAGATTATAGCACAAAAGTTCCGAAGTAGAGCCTGGATTACTTGTATTCTTAATTATGGACTTATGATTTTTATTATATGTTCTATAGATAATACTGGACCAGCCTTGTCATATGCATGCTCATGTCCCGTGGGAATCTCAGTTTGAATATTTCGTTGCTCATAATGATGTGAGGGAAGTCTGCAAACTCCTGGACATGATTCCTGACAGTGTACTTCTAGAAGGGATTCTTAGAGTGAATGTGGACAATTCACAAGCTGCTTACAGGACTGTGTCTGATGGAACAGTCCCTGATTATAAAATGTATATATGTGACTCAGAGGAGCTAGAACCTGTTTGTATGGAGATACCACATGTTAAAGTATTCAGATGTTTGTCTAATGATGAATCAACATCATGGATTAGAATGCTAATGCAGCAGGAGTTGGCAAAGAAGCACATCTTTATGAAAGAGTACTGGCAAAGTACTACTGAAATTATACCTGTACTTGCTCGTGCTGGCATACTTATTAATACAGCGGAGCTTGGTCCCAAGAAAGAATATTCTACGACATTTTGTGCTTCAGAGGTGCCAGATGATGCACGTCACCGGGCTTGTGAAGGAGCACTGCATAAACTAGTCATACGTTTTTGTGTGCAATATGACTCCCCGTACTTATTGGATCTCTATTTGGACAATTGTAATTTGGCTCTTGAAAAGGACTCTACCTCTTTGCTCAAAGAAGCTGCAGTAAGTTTTCGTGCAATTTTGGTTTATGATATTTGGCATTCAATAATGTTCTCTGTATTTGGCTCTAATTCAAGCCTACCTAATTTGCCAATTATGTGATCTCTAGCAGTGGGAACTGGGTAACAGGTGGTTGCCGCCTATAAACTAGATTTTTTTGGGTTAGGATATGTACTTGGTAATTTGGCTGGTTAATATTTGTGTGGGGCTGAGGTTTTTATGCCAAGTTATGGCTGGTTTGGTCCCGATCAATTGTTGCATGGTCTTTGAATGCAAATACTTTGTTTTACAATATTTTTTGGAGAATACCAGAAAGTTCAAACTTGCCAAATCTTTCATTTTCACTGGGAAGCAGCGTATGCATGCTTGTCACCTGGCCTTTTCTGGGTCCCTGACTCCCTGCCAAGTGGCCAACTGTCCAACTACCTCCCGTTGAATGGGAACTGTGTGGTATTTGCTACCCTGCGTCTTAAGACTTTCATGGCCAGAATTTTATAAACCAGTTACTATAGTGGTATACAAAGTACAAACTATTATTGAGCTACAGACTTGCATTGTTCACTGGTACTAGGAACATGCTGTTATAACTACTTATGGCCAGTAGTCTAGTAGTGGTACAACTGTACAAGTACTCGAAATGCTGCCTTATATTATGGCTGTAAGATTAAGTTGCTTAACATGTTTCTGTTTGTAATTGCCCCAGTTTAATAAACAATAGTCTAACTCAGTTGTTATGTTGTGAAAATTTTCAGGGTGATTGCAAGTGGGCACAATGGTTACTCTTCTCCAGGGTCAAAGGTTATGAATATGAGGCATCTTTCTGTAATGCCCGTTGGAATCTGTCACAGAAAATGGTTAATCATACTAATCTTACAGCTATTGAGATAGATGAAATTTTGTATACTGTTGATGATATGGCTGAACGGATCGGGGAAATGTCTGCTCTAGCTACCTTAATGTATGCTTCACCTCCAATTCAGAAGTCCATATGTACTGGAAGTGTAAAAAGAAATGGCGGAATGTCTTCTCAGTGCACATTAGAGAACCTAGGTCCTTGTCTCCAGCAATTTCTAACGCTATGGAAGACGCTTCTTTCTGCTTGTTTTGGGCAAGATGGATATGGCTGTTTAAACTATTCTCCAACTAATGGTAATCAAGGTACAACTTCATTCCCTTTTTAGATCTTGAAGTTTTAAATTTTGATTTGCTAACCACCCACTATTTCCTTTGCTAAGCAAAAAAGTAAATTCTATTTCTTTTTCAGTGTTTGGGAAATCATCAATTTCAGAGTACTTGCGCTGGCGCTATAACAATTTTTCCTCTGCTGGAGGAGACACTTCATTGTTGCAAATGCTCCCATGTTGGTTCCCAAAGTCTATTAGAAGATTAATTCAACTATTTGAACAGGTTTTTTCTTTCTTTTGCATAGCATAGTGCAGTTAACATTTTCGAATTTGAGTATTGATCTGTATTTTGCTCTGATAAAGCAGTCTGCATTGTAGTTCTACCCCATATGACATTAATTTAGGTTCTTATTACATAAATCTAGAAACTGGATTGCTGGATTTGTTATAATGAATAAATCAAAATTTAACTGCAATTTTTAAGCATCTAAGTAATGATGTTAGAATAGATTAACAGTCGTCTATCTTAAGGTTACTGCTAAGGTCTTGTTTTGAAATGTTACTAAATTTTCTTCAGGAAACAATTATATTAGGATATTCCTAAAGACTTCTGGTGGATCAGAAAACTGTGTCTTTTTTCCTAATATCTTTGTTTCTCTATGGAGGGCATTTAAAATCCTAACCATACTCTTCCAAGAAGAATATACTGCTACTGTTTTTACATCCCAGTTTATAGCCTAAATTTCCCAAGGGTATTGGACCAAGATCAACCACATCTAAACGTGACCTAAGTTGTTTGGTAAATGTGTCTTCTTCCCCTTCCATCTCCTCAATCCCAGTGTATTCTATTGACCTATTGGAAATGTTAATGCGACTGAGTTGTCAAATTATTGGCTAACCAAGGAGACCAGTAAAAGTATTTGAGATGCAAGGCTAACTTACTTCACACGTATATAGTTTGTGTTTAAGTTTTTGTACACATACATCTTGATCTTTCAATTGCAGCATGGACATACTTTTTTCTTCTTTTTATTGACCACAATCTATGATCAGGGCCCTTTTGGAATGCAACTGCCACCAAATGCACCGTCATCTGAAGAGTTATTTACTCACAGTGTCTCTGATTATATATACAATACCACTGGATATAGTGAAGCCAATGCGTTGTCCTTAGAAGCATCCATCCAAAAAAGTGTTGAGGAAGAACTGTACTCTTCCCTTGAGGTATACTTATCTTGCAACGAATATACTTAATACCTTCTTTGAATTTCATTCTTTGTTTTGTATCTTGCATCACATTTGCGCCATGTTACTGTTTTTTATTCAAAATTCGAACACTTTATATTATCTTGAATCTATGCTAGTATGTGTACTGGGACACTGATCAAGAATGCAAGGAATGCATACTTCATCACGGTAAGGGCCAGTGTGAAGGTGCTTGAACTTAAGCCTAAGCCCCTCGGCCCCTCCAAATGGGTTGGCTTCAAGGTGGCTTATCCATATAGCATAAGCCAATCTATATTTTTCTTAAATCAACGGAGCATGCATCCCTGGACTTAGTTTTCTTGTCCCTGAATAGTCTTGGTGTGTTCTGTCAAGTATTATAGGCTATCGCTTTTCTTTCCAAAGTAGCAATTTCATCATTACCCTCTTCAGGATAAAGACTTGAGGGTGGAGCATCATTTGCACCGTGGTCGAGCACTAGCTGCTTTCAGGCATCTTCTTGGTAAAAGAGCTTCGCAGTTAAAATCAGCCAATGCTCGTCAAGTGATCTCTGTGCAGTCTAATGTTCAAGCAGATGTACAGTTGATACTGGCTCCTTTAAGTCAAACTGAACGATCAATTCTTCTGTCGGTATGTCCATGTTCCTGACTTGTTTCTCTCTCTCTCTCTAACTACTCATTCTGCTGGTATTCATCAAAATTTTGTATTGCAATAGAAATAATTTACTGTATTAAGTTCGAATTAATTGAGTCATCACGATCATTCAAAATTTTGTTCATCTGAATACTAAGATGCCCTTTATAAGATGAATAAATACTGTGGACTTTTAGGGATGGTCATATGGAATATTCTATACAGATAGTATCCATTTGCCACTTATTAGGTGGCAATATTTCAAATCTTTTCCTGGAACCTGGATATGATATGCCAAAATTTTTAGTCCCAGTTCTAACTTCTAACCTCTGATACTACCAGTATACTGAAAAAACATAGAACGTGTAATCAACATAAGCTCCCAGAACAATTTTCATATATTATTTTGTTGATTTAGGCATATGTTTTCCACTTAAGTTCTAATGCTTTAGTTTGTTGGATGTGCTGCAGTATCTTATCACTTTTCCATGCTTTTTCAATATCAGGTAGCTCCACTAGCTGTTACAAACTTTGAGGACTCAACTCTAGTTGCTTCCTGCACGTTCCTGTTGGAACTTTGTGGTCTGTCTGCCAACATGCTTCGTCTAGATATTGCTGCACTTCAGCGCATCTCGTCCTACTATAAGTCAGCTCAGCAAAATAAACAATGTGAGCTATCTTCACCAAGGAGCCCTGAGCTCCATGTGCTCTCCCATGGAGCTGACATTGCCCCTGCTCTTGCTCGAGCATTAGCAGAAGATTATGTCCAGTCTGATCATCTTCATGTTTTGGAGCAAAGGCAAACCTCTAAGGCTCCCAAGGGGGAACAACCATCACAGCCTCTTATTGCTATTCTGCAGCACCTGGAAAAAGCAAGTTTGCCATCATTAGATGAAGGTAGAACCTGTGGATTTTGGCTTTTGAGTGGCATTGGTGATGCATCTCTTTACCGATCGCAGCAAAATGAAGCCAGCCAACATTGGAATTTGGTTACAGAATTCTGTCAGGCACACCATCTCCCATTAAGTACAAAGTATCTTGCTTTACTGGCCAATGACAATGATTGGGTATTAACAAACTTTTTTCTTGTCTTGGTGGTTATGTTGTTTATTTAAGCCCTCCCACTGATGTGATCATGCTTTTGGCAGGTTGGTTTTCTAACAGAAGCTCAGATGGCTGGTTTTCCAATTGAAGTTGTTATCAAAGTGGTAGTTTTTCTTATTTTAAATAGTAGGTGTTCAGATAATAATTTTAGTTGAGAAAAACTGTATACTCATTTATTCTCCCTGGTGTTGTGTTCAGGCAGCCAAAGAGATAAAGGATTCAAGATTGAGGACTCATATACTAACAGTTATGAAAAACATGGTGTCATTTAGAAGGAAATCATCTAGTAATATACCTTCAGGAAGTAGTGATTCAACTTTCTTGGCTGTTGATGGCGACAACCCTATGGAACTTTTCTGCATACTTGCGGTCTGTGAGAAGCAAAAGAACCCTGGGGAGGCACTCCTGAATAAAGCGAAACAAATGCAGTGGTCTTTATTGGCGATAATCGCTTCATGCTTTCCAGATGTGACTCTTCTCTCATGCTTAAGTGTTTGGCTTGAGATTACAGCTGCAAGGTAACATACTGAGCATTATAGGAGTTTCTTATATCTACAACATTTTGCAACCTTAATTGTTGTCTTTCTTGTGTAATTTTGTTGCATTCGCATTTATTGCCTGTCTTCAGGGAGATGTCCTTGATCAAGGTGGACGATATTTCCTCGAAAATAGCAAAGAATGTTGGATCTGCTGTTGAGGCCACAAATAAATTGCCAACCATGAGTAGGAATGTTGAATTTCGGTACAACAGGAAGAATCCAAAACGAAGACGGTTCCTGGAAGCCTCTCCAGAGAGCTTCACATTAGGTTTCTCGTTGGACATCATATGTGGACCAAACTCTACTGCAACTTCCCATACTCTCGATATTGATGGTCAGCAGGAAAGAGGAAAGCCCATCTCTGAACAGACTAAGATTCCAGTTGATATTGCTGAGACTAACATTCCAGTTGATATTGTTGAGAGGTTTGCATCTTTATCAAGTATGGTAGCGGTGCTTTGTGAACAACAGCTGTTTCTTCCATTGCTTAGAGCTTTTGAAATGTTTCTGCCTTCCTGCTCCCTTCTCCCCTTCATTCGATCTCTTCAGGTTAGTATAAACTGGTCATTTCGTTTACTAACGGTATATTCAACTAACATGGGCATTTTTGTGTTATTCTTGAAAGGCATTTTGTCAGATGCGTCTGCCCGAGGCTTCTGCACATTTGGCATCATTTTCAGCGAGAATAAAAGATGAACCCTCTCATGCTCAATTAAACTCTCCGAAAGAACCGTCAGATATAACAGGATGGGTGGTTGTTACGGCTGTAAAAGCTGCAGATGCAGTACTATCAACCTGTCCATCAATTTATGAGAAGAGGTGTTTGCTACAGCTCCTTGCAGCGGTTGATTTTGCTGATGGTGGCTCTTCATCAGCTTACTTTTGCCGCCATTATTGGAAAATTAATTTGGCTGAACCTTCCTTATGCAAAGACGGTGATATCTACAAGTGGGATGATTCCATGGATGATGCTTCTCTCTTAGCAGCATTGGAAAAGGATGGTCGATGGGAGCAAGCTCGCACTTGGGCAAGACAACTGGGGTCGAGTGACGTAGCTTGGGAGTCTACTTTTGATCATGTGACAGAATCACAGGTATTTGGTTTGTACCTGTAGTTTCTACATAGTTCATCGTTTTTACATTCTCAAGTATGGTCTTAGGATTTTACACTGACATCCAGCTGTACAATGTTTGTAGGCAGAAGCTATGGTTGCCGAATGGAAGGAGTTCCTCTGGGATATCCCACAAGAACGTGCAGCTTTGTGGGGCCACTGTCAATCACTTTTCATGAAATATTCTTTGCCTCCTTTACAGGTACTATCTTTGATAAGTGAAATGCATGGAAACATTGTAGCCATCGTCACTGCCTCCTAGCCTCCGCTCGACTTCTGCATCTGCTGCCTCTAGGAGGAGCGATCTTCGCTCCCGGGGGCGGCCAATTCTTCCCGATCGCCGGCAGCAAGATGTCGCCATCCCCGCCGCCTTGATGCTGCGTCATTGGCCGCCGCTTTGGTCGTCATTGGATCGCCGTCGGATCTCGCCGCGCACGGATCCCGGTGAACTGCCGTAGCCATCCATCTCTTGGACCGTCGCCGCTGCCACTCGGATCCGCCACCGCTGCCGCCCGCCGTCTCGCTCGCTGTTGGTCGCTGTTGTGCGCCCGGATCCGGAGGATCCGCTCGCCTCGTTGCCACATGTGGACCTAGCCCGGATCGGGTCGCCGCCAACCTTGACGCGCCCAGATCCGGTCGCCGCCGGCCAAGTCCTGCCTGGATCTGGCCGTCTCCCACGCCTGACGCCGCCGCATCGTCTTCATCTTCTACAGCACGAGCCGCCGCCGCCGTCCTCTTCTTGGACCGCCGCCACTGCTCAGAGCAGGAGAGGCACACCGCCATCGTACGCGAGGAGGGGGAGAGCGAGTTCACGTGGCTCATCTCCGAGGAATCACGCCGCCCAGCCAGATCTCCGACCACCTCCGGCCTCTCCGCTGCCGGATCCGGGAACCCCGCGCCAGATCCGGCCACCTTTGCTCCAGATCCAGGCTGCTGCACTCTGTCACCCCTGGATACAGCTGCGTCCTCTCAGCTAACGCATGATCCCACCATCGCCGCCGCCTGGATCCGGCCGCGCCTCCTTGGCGCTGCCCTCGATTCGGCCGCCGCTGCATCGGATCCGGCCGTGCCTCCTTTGCTACACCGAGGGAGCCGCCGTCGGCTTCATCCGACCGTCGCTGGTAAGCGGCCGCTTCTCCTAGATCCAGCCGCCGCCGGATCCCGCCGGAGCCCGCTGCTCCCCTTCTCTTTGAATGAGGGAGAGACGGGACGGAGGGAGTGAGACTGAGGAGAGATAGGCGATGGCCTTTTGACGGCGGCTGCTGTGGAGTTCGCTTTACTGTTCTCCAGAGATGACTGCTATAAATTTCTGTCGCTGTTGAGTCTTTCTATTTTTGAGTCTTCCATTGCATCCATCCAAGTCCGTATTTACTAATTTTTAGTTCGTTCAAGCTGTGTGAGTCCATAAATTTATTGTCAGTCATAGAAGTATAGGAATTTTCTTTTGCATGATAGCAGCTGCCGCTCTACTCTCTGAGCTGCGTGCAGATCGTAGAAGTCGTTATGATACCGTCGCTTCTCTAGCCGCTGTCCCGAGCTTCTAAGGCTGCCGCGCGTCTTCTGCACCTTGTGCACTACGCTGCCGCCGTCTTGGGCTTCGATCTGCGCCGCCATGCTTCTATCTATTCCTCTTTGGCTTGATTTGACAGTTTATTCAAAAGCTGCACGCCTGCACGCAACAACGACATCATTAAGACACGGACTTTGGATTTTTCTTATTTTAGTGTTAACTTTTTTTTCAAATGCAATGCTATTGCATACGCCTTGCATTTGAGGGGGAGGGGTATTAAGGGTATTAGAGATAGAACATGAATTGTATTATTCCTTTCCTGATGTGTCTCGCTTTCCTTATCCGCATATGTCATATTCGCCTGTAATTTCCCTTTGTACTTCTTATATATATTGCCCATTGGGGTTCTTCAATATACACACAATATTCATAACACTTTTATCCCTATAATTTTTGTGTGTTGGTAATAACCATTCAATTGTATGTGCAGGCTGGCTTATTTTTCCTTAAGCATGCTGAAGCAATTGGAAAAGAGATACCAGTGCGAGAGCTTCATGAAATACTCCTGCTTTCTTTACAATGGCTAAGTGGAACTTTTACTAAATCCTCTCCGTAAGCTCCCTTGTAATTTATATTAAGTTGTGCTCACTGCTCAGTCTCATCATCTCCTTACAGATATATACAATTTTTTTTGCAGGGTATATCCTCTTCATCTTCTCCGGGAAATTGAGACTAGGGTTTGGCTCCTGGCTGTTGAGTCAGAGAGTCAGTCTAAGGCCGATGGTGAATTTGCACCTTCCGCTGTTACTCAGAATCTAGCTATTGGAAACAGTACCAGTATTATAGAACAGACTGCTGATGTCATCACAATTATAGATAATAGTATGAGTTCACCACGCATGAAAGCTGAAGAAAGAAATGGCATAAGGGACAATAACCTATCACGCCATCAATATTTGCAACTCTTTGAGTCTACTAGCGAAGCAACAACAACAAATAACACAAGAGCAAAGCGAAGAGCAAAAACAAATCTACCAGTTAGACGCAGTATCAATGATAATGTTGAAAGTAGTATCAATGATTTTGATGATAATTTTAACCCTTTTCATAGTTCAAAGATTGGTGAACAAGCAAGAAAGTTGCTGTCTGAAGAGGAGTATGCAAAGATGGAAGCGTCTTTATCTGGTTGGGAGCAAAATGTTAGGCCTGTAGATATGGAGAAGGCTGTGCTCTCTTTATTGGAATTTGGACAGATAACTGCTGCCAAGCAACTCCAACAAAAGCTGTCTCCATCATATGTTCCTGAAGAACTTGTCCTTGTTGATGTTGCTTTAAGAGTTGCCAATAACAGCATTAATGGAGAGATCAGTTTGTCATGCTTTGACACAGAAGCTCTTTCAATACTTCAGTCACCCGGAATAGCAAGTAGCTGCAATACGATTGATCCATCACAGGTCTGGTTATTTTGTTGTGTTCATTTTTGTCAGGATTTTCTGTTAGACAATAGTGAACACCAAGTGTCAACGTCAATTATTTACATGAATAATTAAACCTAAATAATGGAATTACAGTAATAATATGTCTGCCTGCAATTTTCCTCTTTTGGACAAAGGCACAATGGACAATAAAATGGTTAGCACGGAGATAGATATATTGCATGTTAACATTTGCTCAGATGCTTTTTCCAGTCTACAGGTTCTAGGGTGGAGCTTCAGTTTATTTCTGGCGTGTTGCATGATAATTATCTAGATAGAATGAACATTTTTTTGACATTACACATGCATCGTATGTAGCATTTTCTCAGATGCTTTTTCCAGTCTACGGGTTCTAGGGTGGAGCTTCAGTTTATTTCTGGCATGTTGCATGATGATTATCTAGATAGAATGATCACTGTTTTGACATTACACAAGCATTGTATATAGCATTTGTGTTCTGAAAACACTGACCCAACTATAGAAATGTAAAGAAACAGTACATATTAATCTCTAGTTTATTTGGTTTACCATGTTTGATTTACCATAGAAAATACGTAGGGTCAAAAGGCTGAAGTTTTTATCCAATTTCTGCATCATCTTTTCTGGTGAACTTTACTAGTTAATGGTATTATGTCAAATTGTTGACGGCATGATGGGAATAAATGATCTTTTTATCCAGCAAATACAGATCATTCTCAGACATGTGTTGCAGGCTCGCAGATTAATGTTAGGTGACTAGTGCCAGTTTCTGGTTTAAACCATTCTGGTATCAGGCAGACAACTTTGTTTATGACTGTGTTTAAGTTGGGCCAAAGAATCCTTGTGAATTAGAAGTCCCTAATCTGGGCCTGGAAGTAAAACTGTGACAGTTATTGCTAGGTCTAGGATCTGGTCAATTTCATACTGATAACATGTTTATTCTGTTATGAATGGACTCTTGTCTATTCCAATAGGCCAAAGGCCAAATATACAAGAAGAGAAAAATGCAAGAAGCCCCCTATACAAGATAATAATTCTCTTACAACCTATACATATCTTAATACCTCCCTCAAACTCATAGTGGATCAGAAACACTGAGTTTAGAGAGGTAGAAACTATGTTGATCCCTTGTTTGTACCTTGGTGAAGAAATCTGCTAGCTGAAGCTCTGAAATCACATACTGAAGAGTAACCACCTGTTCCTGCACTTGCGATCTTATATAGGAAGCATCAACACTAATGCACTTTGTGAGCTCATGCTTCATTGAATTGTGAGCAATACTGATCGCACACGTGTTGTCCGACAAGAGAGGAGTCGGTGAAGAGACAGAAACACAAAAGTCTGCAAAAAGCCATTGTAACCAAGTAATCTCAGCAGTCAGCGGCGCCATAGCCCTCAACTCAACCTCAACACTCCAACGAGAAACTGCAGTCTGCTTCTTGGTCTTCTAAGCAATCAGGGAGCAGCGAAGGAAAACACAATAGGCAGAAAGAGACCGATGATCAGAATGATCATTGGCCTAGGTCGTATCAGAGTACACCTGAAGATGTAAGGATCTAGAGTGAGGAAAGAAAAGATAACGAGATATGGTCCCATGAAGATAGCGCAGAACACAAAGAAGGTGGCTGTAGTGGAGCTGAGTGGGAGCTGAAACGAACTGACTCAAAATGTGAACAGAGTGGGAAATGTTCGGTCTAGTGATCCCAAGGTAGGCAAGACTACCAACAAGGTGACGGTATCGAGTGGGGTCCTCAAGAAGCTCACCATCAGTGGGTCGAAGATGAACTCCAAGCTCCATAGGAGTGTCCATCGTGCACTGATCAGTGAGACAAGCACAATTAAGATCTTGAATGTACTTCTCCTGGGAGAGGTAGTAGTTCACAAGCGTAGAAGAAAACTCAATCCCAAGGAAGTAACAAAGAGGACCCAGATCAGACACCAAGAAATGCTTACTAAGACACTTCTTCACAAAAGCAATATGATGTGGATCATCCCTAGTAATGATCATACCATCCACATAAAGGAGCGTCTGACCACGAGAAGTGTGAACAAAAAGAGCAGGGTCATGATCATTGGCGGTGAAACTGACAGCAGTGACAATGGAAGAAAAGCTCGTAAACCAAGCACGAGGAGCTTGCTTGAGCCCATAGAGAGCGCGGCGAAGGCGGCAAACCATATCGTCAAGGACAATACCCAGGGGTGGCAGCATATAGACCGCTTTACGCAGATTATCATTGAGAAAGGCATTCTTAACGTTCAATTGAGAGATGGACCACTAAAGAACAAATGCCATAGCAACGGGAGTGCAAACAGTGGTTATATGAGCAACAGGAGCAAAAGTCTCATAGTCACAACTATACTCCTGCTGAAAACCACGTGCCACAAGACGAGCCTTATAGCGCTCAAGGGAACCATCCGAGCGAGTCTTGACCTTGTACACTCACTTGCACGTAATAGGAGTGACACGAGCAGGTAGGGGAACAAGATCCCAAGTGCCAGTACGCTCCAGAGCAGCAATCTCCTCTTCCATTGCGTGTTGCCACTTCGGATGAGCAACAACCTCATGTTAAGTTGTAGGCTCAGCAAGGCCTGACAGAGCGACGATCACGAAGATTGTACCTGGGAGTAGAGACTGAAGCAGGACCTAACAAGGACGGAAGAGGGGAAGTAGTGGAAGGAAGCACAACTGGGGGTGTGTCAGGGCGTGGACGGCGAGAGTAGTGTAGCGGAAAGGGGAGACGACCTCAACAGAAGAGACAGGGGGAGCAGGAACAAGGGAGTCTGAAGAAGAAGGAGCAGACAGAGTTGAAACAGGTGAAGGTGATGACAAAGGTAAAGTGGGAGGAAGAAGCGACGAGTCAGGAAAAATCAGAAAAGAAAGTGCCTCAGAGGACACGCTGAATTGGTGGAAGACCGAGGGTAGTAAGGACGATACTCATTAAAAGTGATATCTCGAGATATCCTCATCCGAGCAACATGGTCATAACAGCGATAACCCTTATGCTCAGAACTGTAGTCAACAAAAACACACTCAACCGATCGGCGATCGACTTAGTGCTTCATGAGGAGAGGAAGAACAAAACAGACAAAACCCAAACAACGGGGATGACTGTACTGAGGAGGCCTACTAGAGAGACGCTCAGCCAGAGTACAACCCTGAAGAGTAGATGAAGGTTGCAGATTGATAAGGTAAGCAGTTGTAGAAACAACCTTAGCCTAAAAATGAGGCGGAACATGACAAACAAGCATCAGAGCACAAACGGTCTTAAGTAAGTGACGATGTTTACGCTCAGAGATATCATTCTGAACATGAGCACCATGATAGTAGTACTGAGGAAGAGTACCCTGGTCAGTAAGAAAATAACGAAGAGCAGCAGGCAGGTACTTACCAGCAGAGTCAGCACGAAGGGCATGAATGGCCTAATCAACCTAAGTACGAACCATAGTGACAAACGATTGATAAATGGAAAGAACCTGACTGCGAGAAGACATAAGATAGATCTAGGTGTATCGAGAATAATCATCAATGAAAATTACATAGTAGCGATGACTCCTTTCGAAAAAAGGGGCCGGACCCCAAATATCAGAATGAATAAGATAAAAGGACCTGAGATACAGAATCACTAGAGGGGTAAGGAAGCTGCAGTTGCTTGCCAAGCTTGCAACTCGTACATTGTAAGGAAGTGTCACCAGAAATAGAGCCAAGAACACCACTTCGAACTAGCAAAGACAGACATGAACCTCCAATATGACCCAAATGATAATGCCACTTGACGAAGGTGGTAGTGGAAGAAGCGACTAAAGCAGCGGTGGTGGAAAGGACCGACTGGCTGGTGGAGGCAACGGAAGGAAGGTGCAGCTAGTTGAACACCCAGAGATGTTACGAATCATGACACCTAGGGCCAGTCCCAACCAGCGTCTCGGTGTGACGACCCTGAACACAACACAAGTTAGACTCAAGAATGATACGACAACCATGGTCAGTGATCTGACCAACAGACATAAGGTGTATAACTAGTTTGGGAACATGGGAGATTGCTGGAACAAGAAAGGAAGAAGTAGAGAGAGTGCCTTGTCCTACAACAGGGAGGTATCATCTGCAGTCGTAACTGTCTGAGGAAGAACAACGGACTCGCAGAGGTGAGGTGAGTAAAAACTGGTGTCATGTGGAACGAAGCACCAGAATCCAGAATCCAAGGGGATGTGATACCTGAGGAAGGAAGTGGTGGTGGTGGAGCACCAGAAAACTGAGCAATAGAACTGAAAGAACCAAACGGAGCTGAGGCAGTAAGGTGCTGAAGCAACGTGAGCATCTCTTGCTGAACCTCAGCAGAGGAGCTATGGCGAGAACCTAACTGGGAAGAGCCACCAGTGCCCTTGGGAGGGCGACCACCCCTGCGACCCTGGTTCTTCTGTCGGTACCACTGCTGAAACGTGTGACTAGCATGATCGCAGAAGGTGCAGTGAAGACTCGTAATAGAAGCCATTGCCACCGGTGTAGTTGGAGGCACCAGTGCAGTGGGAGCATGTGATGGAGAAGATGCCCGAGTGGCTAGAACAGAGGCGGGCTGCAGCTAGGCCACAGTGCGAAGACGAGTCAGCACGAACAACAGTGAGAGCCTCTAACACAGACGGACGCGGCTGATGAGTCGGTAGGTGAGCACGGACTAGCTCAAACTCTGACCAAAGACGTGTTAGGAACTCAGAGATGATGAGTCTCTAGGTGAGCACGCTGATGTGCACAGTAGGGACAGGTCCCACGGACATTCGGTCCCAGAGGGTCCAGCTGACGCCACACCGCGGACATCGGCTGGTAGAAGTCATCCACCGTGGCATCAAGCTGCTGAAGAGAGTGTGCATGGTGTACGACTGAAAGATACATAGCATCACTTGTTGGCTCATAGTGGGCACAAAGGTGCTCCCACATCAGCTTAAGACGTCGGTGGCTCCACCATATCCATGGAAATAGCCACAGTCATGCTACCCACCAGGATGGCAGAAGCATGAGCCTCGTCGTCCTGCCACCTCTTGTAGGAGTGAAGCTGAGCCTGGTACACCTCCATGGCCTTCTCAAAGGCAGTGATCCCTCCATGGCCTCCTCAAAGGCAGTGATCGCAGTCTTCTGGATTACCTCATCAGCAGCTGCAGGGATCTGAGGGGTGGTCGGCAACAGAGGGCAAGGCGAACAAGGCCTCTCGCCAGTAAGATGACCCCCAAGACGCTGGCTCCTCATGTGGATTTGCATGTGCATGGCCCACTCCCGACAGTTCATCCCGTCAAAGATGACTTTTGGAACCGGGATTGCACTATGGGTAGCCATCATATGCGAAAGAAGATCGGGCGATGGCGCGTGGCGGCAGTCGGAAGCGGCAAAGGCGGCGCGGCGTCACCGGCCTGGCCTGGACGAAGATGGTGGTAACGACCTTGGCAAGCCCCGGATTGAGCTCAGGCACACCGGGGAAGAAGCAGTCTGGCAGGATCTGAGCGTGGCGAGGCCGGCAGCGGACGGATCAGGTCGGGGTGGTTGCGGGGAGGGCCAGATCCGGACGAGGCGGCGACGGAGAGGGCCGGACCAGGCAAGGCGGCGTCAGAGAGGGCTGGATCTGGTGTGGAGACGGCCGGATCCGGGCTTGGTGGCAACAGAGAGTGCCGGTCCGGGCGGGGCGGCGGTAGAGACGGCTGGATCTGGGTGGAGGCAGCCTGGCGCGGGTGCGATGGCCTGGCGGCGGCGCAGATGCAGACGCGGGCGTGGGCGCAGGTGTGGGCGTGGGAACGAGGAGTCGGAGACACGGCGACAACGTCTAGGGTTGCAAAACCATAACCCTAGCCTTTTCTTGGGCTGATACCGTGTTATGAATGGACTCTTGTCTATTCTAATGGGCCAAAGGCCAAGTATGCAAGAAGAGAAAAATGCAAGAAGCCCCCTATACAAGATAATGATTCTCGTATAGCCTATACATGTCTAACATATTTCTTATTATTCATATTATAACATATTCCTTATTATTCATAGTATGAATTAGATAGCGCTTCAGTTTTTATTAATGATATATTGGCTACTGCTTTTGTCCATGGTCAGAATGTCAGATTGGCTATTATTGTATATTAATTTGTTGGTAACTTTTGACTAGTGTACAATCCAGAAATCAGAATGTTATTTTATGTCAGGCTATGGAGAAACTAGCCATGAAATGTGGCGAGGGTCGTGGACGAGCTCTTATTAGGAGAATAATAGCGGTTGTTCAAACTGCAAAAGTATTGGGACTCCCATTTTCTGAAGCATTTGAGAAACAGCCAATTGAGCTTCTGCAGTTGCTTTCCCTCAAAGCTCAGGATTCTTTTGATGAAGCTAAATTTCTGGTGGAGACACACATCATGCCTGCATCTAGCATTGCAAGAATTCTTGCTGATTCCTTTCTAAAGGTCTGTTCACTGCACCATCTTTTAATAGTGCACCTCTTTTTGGAGGGAATAACGCAATGTTTTCTTATGTCTTGACTGACATGCTTTTAATACTTGGTAGGGGCTTTTAGCTGCACATCGTGGAGGTTATCTGGATTCCCAAAAGGAAGAAGGTCCTGCACCGCTATTATGGAGATCAAGTGACTTCTTGAAGTGGGCAAAACTATGCCCATCAGAACAAGAAATTGGCCATGCTTTAATGCGTTTGGTGATGACTGGGCATGAAGTACCACATGCTTGTGAGGTTGTGTGATCTTCTGGTTCTCTTATTTTGGTTTCAGTTTGTTAGTACTAAAATCTATTGGCTCATTTGATTTGACCAGAAATGGTAATTTTGTAATAAATATCCATAAGTTGCCCGCTTTGCCTAGAAGGCTACAACCGTAGTAAGCGAATCTCAAAACTATATTTTTATGAATGGAATTAAAGCATATGCTTGCCTTCAGAAAGGGTGCCTTCTGCTATTTGCTTGTTATGGGTGATTTACACTAAAGCTGGACAAGTTTCCATCACTCTTGCACATAAGCATATTTATTTCACTGTGTTCTTTGAAGAAACAAGATAGAAGATCTGAAACTCACTAATTCACCAAGATTTATTTTAAACTGGCCGATACCAGCCAGTTTTTGGCTAGTTCCCTGATAGTTGCGAATTAAGTTGCCAGTTATCCACATTCTTTGCAACATATGTTGGTCAGTTCGAGCTGTAGCCATTCTGTCTTGACTGAGCTAATATAGAGTGAAGTGAAGAATCAAGTTCCTTATTCAAATGACGCATTTTCAGTGTCAACCAGAAGCTATCCCTCTTTGTGAGCCTTATATTGTATATTTATTTCAGTATTTCTAGTATTCAATTAGCTATAAGTCGCTGGCATTGATTGTGGATTGCTTAAAGGTATTATTGATTTCTGCTGTTTCTTTACCATCTCTAAATTCTTCATTTCGAATGTCATTTCAGGTTGAACTCCTAATACTGTCACACCACTTCTACATGTCTTCTTCTTGTCTTGATGGAGTGGATGTTCTCGTCACATTTGCAGCTAATAGAGTGGATTCATATGTTTTGGAGGGGGATTTTTCTTGTTTAGCTCGCTTGATCACTGGAGTGAACAATTTTCATTCCTTGAGCTTCATTCTTTCCATCCTTATAGAAAATGGCCAATTGGAGTTGCTACTTCAAAAGTATTCTGCTACTGACACAGCCACAGGAACACCTGCATCAGTTCGAGGGTTTAGGATGGCTGTTGTTACTTCACTGAAACATTTTAACCAAAATGATGATGAAGCTCTCTCTATGGTCTCTCTCTCTCTCACACACACACACACACACACATTTTCAGTTACAGAAATTTATTGATGTTTTTCCCTGAGACACTGGGAGTAGATTTCTTTTTGCAATCCAATTAGTCTATCAAACAATCGAAACAATATGCGGCCTGATCTAGCCATCTAGGTCCAAAGGCATGTTTAGCACATTTCCTAAAAGGATTTATTAACCACACAGGAGCATCACTACAGATATATACGAGGAATACTTTGGGACTCTTGGCTACTTGATGGTTCTTTGTGTTGATTTTTGTACAGAATAGATAAAAAATCAAACAACAACAACAACAAACCTTTTGTCCCAAACAAGTTGGCGTAGGTGAAATCAAACATATAGAAAAATTGGAGCAAGCATTGTTTCAGGACCTATTGCTTTGCTGGAGCTTAAAATCTGTTGATTGAGCACATGCCATGCCAGTTTTCCATTAGTACGGAGTACCGACAGAAAATGTACTGAGCAATAATAGCTTATTTTGTCACCAAAAGCATCTATGCAACTACAAGAACAAAAGGATACCAGGATTGGAAATTTTTGTTTCCTACTTTCTTTCATAGCTGTTTCCTTTCAACTTGGCTATTATCATTACAAGATATGTCTCCTGTTTCCTTATGTAACTTGTGTGTTCGATGCAGGTATACAAGCACTTTGACATGAAGCATGAGGCTGCTTCTCTCCTTGAGTCACGTGCAGAGCAATACATGAACAGCTGGTTATCTCGATACGATAAGGAGCGGCGGAATGATGAGCTCCTTGAGGCTATGCATCATCTTGTAGAGACGGCTGAGGTTCTTTCAACAATTGACGCTGGCCAAAGGACACATCGTGCTTGTGCTCGTGCTTCGCTCCTGTCTCTTCAGATCCGTATACCCGATCTTCTATGGATTGGTCTTTCGGAAACCAATGCCCGACGAAATTTTGTGGATCAATCTAGGTTCCAGGAGGCCCTCATTGTTGCTGAAGCATACAGCATAAATCAGCCAATGGAATGGGCTCCAGTCTTTTGGAACCAGATGCTGAAGCCAGATCTAATCGAGCAATTTGTGGCTGAGTTTGTATTAGTGCTGCCCCTGCAGCCACCAATGCTCCTCGAGCTTGCAAGATTTTACCGGGCGGAGGTTGCAGCCAGGGGTGACCAGTCAAACTTCTCCGTCTGGCTTTCGCCTGGAGGCTTGCCTGCGGAGTGGGTGAAGCATCTTGGCAGATCATTCAGGAGCCTGCTGCGTAGGACGAGGGATATGAGGCTGAGGCTGCAGTTGGCAACTCTTGCGACGGGGTTTGGTGACGTCCTGGATGCGTGCAATAGAGTTTTGGATAAGGTCCCGGAGAACGCCGGCCCGCTAATCCTGAGGAAGGGCCATGGGGGTCAATACCTCCCTCTCATGTAAATCCTTTTGTTTTGATGCATCTACCTCCAGCTTTTGACATACTGGTGGTTTCGAAAGGCGGCTGAATCTTACAGGAGTATATAGGACGACGGTGAGATGAGAGATATTTTGTGCTTTCTTTGGCCCAGGCGTTTAGCAATCAGGTTTTGCTGTCTTCTCAGACGTGGATACACATAGATGAGGCCATGGGGGGCTCTCGGTTTGTATATACAGCATTTTGAGTGGGTAGGTTGGACACAGCCGATTGAAGTGAGTTTTTACAGCTTCATTCGGCGGCAGGGCTTTCCCCATGGATGGTAACGCCGTTTCCCATGGGCCATGATGTTTGTAATTTGTGGTACATTACATTGTATTAGCCCAAACTATGGAATATTGTGCGGTTGGTTTGATTTGTGGTTTATGCCTTCTCCAAGCAGGGTTTGATAAATTTTTTGTGTTTTCTGCGAGATGCGGCTTTCTATATGCGATCATCTCTCCTTATCAATCAAGTATGCAGTGGTACGAGCCTATAGAAGATATCAATTGCCCAGGGCCAGTTATGGGTCGTCAGTCGTCACAAACTTCAACGATAGGCCTAGATTTTGATATTGTTGCAGCCCATAAGAAAGGATTCCTGTGCATGTTTGATACTGACTGGATTTTGTCACGAGCGGCACTCGACCGCTCGAAGCAACCATAGGAAACACAGCAATCAGAGGACGCTACAGCATCTTGCCGTCTCCTTCAGCTGCTGGCTCGTTCGAAACACCAGCTCGGAGGAACCGCGGCAATGTCTCCGATCGCCCGGCCGCGCTGGTCAGTGCTGCAGCCAACTCGTCTCCGGCCGGCCGGCACGATCAACTATCGATGTAATGTAACTGAAGCCTCAGTAACAGTCCTCAACACGTTTTAAATTAAATGTGTGTTCCTCTGCTCCAGTGGTAGAATAACTAGGAATTTTTTATTTGACAAAATTAGCCTCACGCAATACTAAATCTAAATCTAATCCTCTTGCCAAGCGCAAAAGAATCCATGGCTGACGCGTGGTTTCTCCCGGGTTATGTAGCATCCATCCACCACGGCACCATCGGCGAGCGCGGTGCAGGGTGGCCTGGCACGACAGGTGACGGGGACGACAAAGGTGCCGTGTCACCCGGCTGCGGGTGCTAGGAGAGATGCCGCGCTCCGGTTCCGCGGCGCCATTGCTCCGGTTGCGATGCATATAATCGCATCTAGGTACGTTGCCAGACAACCGGAATGTTCGTACATTATTACGAGCATGACAAGCTGGGCGCATGTTTATCAATGCGTTTTGGAACTGATATAAGCAAAGCATGTTCTCTCATGAAATGTCGCATGTTCATATATGCAGGTTTGCTAGCTATATTAATGTCTGCCGTGGAACCGAAGCAAAGCATGTTCTCTCCTGGTGACTATCGCGGTCGGGTGATGCGGAATCTTGGTATCGCCCCCTGTCACGCCAGGCCAGCCTGGGCCGTGCTTATCGGTGGTGCTGTAGTGGTTCACAATCTGAGAGCTGAAATTTTCAGGACAAGATCTGCTCATCTGCACATGCTGGTTCAAGTGCCAAAACGTATAGGCATCTGATGGCGCCAAGCGAGCTGTATATCAAATGGAAAATGTGGGCACAAGAGGACACATTAATCGGGCTGCCTTTTTCCTGGAAATCTTCTAGGCCACGCGTGTATTTAATACATTTTGACGACCCTACAGCAACAAAGAGAAGACATCTTTATTCTCTATAGAACGACGCAAATATTATACACATGCTTACTAATGCGTCGTTACGGCTTTTGACACGGTTCATAGGAAGACGCTTCTAGGATACTTCATAAAAATGATTCAACAACCCTTTAGAGATGATTTAACACATCTTTAACCTATAAATAATATGTCTCTACAAGGCTTTTCTTTTGCAGTGAAAAAAGGTAAAAAAAAAAGACTTATAAGCACTTTGAAGCACTGGCTCGAGGGTTTTAAGTCAAATCTGAAGGACCATGTCAAACCAGAGTCTGCAGGTATATTGATGAACTAAACTAATGAAACGCTTATCACCCTTTCTGCTTTCTTCACCACATTCACCGAAGGTCGCCATCAGATAGCGACATCGGCCAAATCAACAGTTTACCCATGAGAAAATTGCTCTGCTACTCGGTCGATCGATGAGCCGGTAAAAAGAGTTCTTTAATTTGCTGCAGTTTGACTGACATGGCGACACGCAAGCACCAGGTCACATACCCCCCTGTTCTGTGCGTCCTAATGGGCCGATGGACTTGGGCCACTATTGGAGAGAAATATTTCCTGGGCTTACACGACCGCTTAGGCCTACACCATCAACAGTAGCAGATGGAAAATCCGCAGATTTCCACCCGCGTCGCTGGTCCGACTCGCGCGGGAAAAGTCCCAAATTTCCCACCAGTTTGCGCCAGCCAAAATCCAAATCGGATCACATGCACCACCCCAACTCAAGAGCCTCGAAACCAAAGCCCTAACCATGGCTACCGCCGCCGATCCCGCCGAAGCGGTGGAGCAAGTTGAAGAGGAGGAGCGGGCGGAGGCCCAATCGGAGGAGGAGGCGGAGGCGTCGCTGCGGCCAGCGCTGCCGGTGGGGAGGGTGAAGAAGATCATCCGGGTGGACCGGGACATCAGGAAGGTGACCAGCGAGGCGGCACTTCTCATCGCCGCGGCCACCGAGCTCTTCCTCGGCTCACTCGCCGCCGGCGCCCACACGGCCGCCGCTCGGCGTGGCCGGCGGGCTGTGCGCGCCGCGCACGTCCGGGCCGCCGCCCGCGCGCACCGCCCCACCGCCGACTTCCTCCTCGACTGCCTCCCCGCCGCCGAGGAGGAGCCGCGGCGCGCCCGCTCGGCCGCCGGTTCCGATGGTGGCGGCGGCGGTGCAGAAGCGAAGCCGCTGCCGCGTGGGACCCGCCGCATCGACGCCTTCTTCAATAAGGTCACTTAGGTGTCTCTGGGTGTGAGTGTTTATGAACTGCTGCTCTAAATGTTTAGGTAAAATTGCCACTTGCTATGTGATGAAGCTATGAATTTTATCAATCAAAACATGCACTTTTCTTTAGTCTGACTCGTTGCTCATTTCTTGCAATGATCTGATATGGGCTCATAAATTAATTTAGGCTGCTGCGAGGTTTTTTCACAGAAATCAGTAAGATTGTTATACACCTTAATTCTGTGGCGGTTCACTAGGATTCACCCCTTTGTTACAGACTTGCAAACCAGAAAGATCACACAAGAAACGATGACACGTTGATTTCTGCCTATATTTATTCCTCTGCAAACAAGTTAAAATTTTGTTTTGTATGTAGTGATCCAGCAGTTATTTGCTGATATATACTATCATAACAAACGCTCCAACATGGTTGTCCTTGGTTAGGAAGCTGAGCCGTGTTGGTATCATCCAAGCAAACAAGCAGCTTGCTTCCCTCTTGCCATGGGACGTACTGGCGTCACAAAATTTGCATGAGTGGGATCCCACGCTTTATGGATGTTTGCATGGGAAACAAGTTAAACCTTTGTTTTTAGACTTAAAGAAATGTTCTGCTCCCAGTCCTGGTCATTTACTGGTCTAAACTCTAAACAGGATTAGAATCCGAAATAGCGGATTACAATGGTTATTTATGTGTAAGCACATACGACTTTGATGGTTCAAAATTGATTCCTCAATGCATAAATTAAGAAATTTCAACAACACTGTTTATCTGATGAGTGACATTCAGTGCATATAAACACTTGGGAAATAAAAGATTAATAATATGACCTCCAGGCTCCAGATTCTGAGCATTCACATTAGGACATATGAATGTTGTGAGTCCTGAACTTTCGGACACTGATCACCAATCCCACAGGGAAATCAATGCACATAGGCAGTTTCTTTATATCAATACACCAAAAATGTATTTGAAATTGGCAAGCCAAAGGTGAAGCCTAGGCCTATTGCTGGATGCACTTCTTTCTGCAGCTCATAACTTGTGCAACCATGGGCTCCTTCTGGAGCTCCATTCTGTCCTTTCCTGATGTCTTCCTAGCCATCATCTGCTTCTTCTGTCTCTACCTCTTCCGTCTCATCCGACAGTGCCAGAAGATCATCCTCCCGGTGAACTGGCCTGTTATTGGGATGCTTCCCTTCCTCGTGGGGAGTCTCCGCTGCATTCATGACAAGGTTACACATGTGTGCTCCGCGAGGCGGGGTGCACCTCCATGCTCAGTGGCCCATGGTTCCTCAACATGAACTTCTTGATAACCTGAGACCCAGCCACTGTCAACCACTGCTTCAACGCCAGCTTCAAGAACTACCCAAAAGGCAGTGAGTTCGCTGAGATGTCTGACATTCTAGGTGATGGGCTCCTTGTGGTGATGTACATCTTTGCTGCGATGTCCACAATCGCAAGGAAGGCCGGCAATGTCTTGTTACCCTACCTTGACCACATGGCCAAGCACGGCTCAAGAGGTTGAGCTGGAGGGCGTCTTCATGAGGTTCTCGCTTGATGTCTCGTACTCTACGGTGTTTGCAGCTGACCTTGACTGCTTGTCGGTGTCTTCTCCGTTCCCTGTGTTTGGCCGAGCCGCAAAGGAAGCAGAGGAGGCGGTGCTGTTCAGGCACGTTGAGCCGCCGAGCTTGTGGAAGCTCTTGAGGTGGCTAGCGGCGTTAGGCTTAATACATCATAAAATATAAAATACTCATTGACGATAATCCACTGATACGTTAATATTATAAATAAATTTTAGAAAACTATAGCATATTGTTAAGGACAAAACAATTTAGGAGAAAACTATGTTAACCAAAGCACACTAAAGGAGAGCTATGAGCTATTATTTATCACCTGCGAACAAGCAAACGAGTTATAAATAGAATAATTATAGAAAGCAATTTCTTCTAATATTTTTAGATGTAAAGTCATTGATAATAGTATCAACATCAATATAATCTGACATATCCTTCTCAATGCATAAAGTAGTCAGACCATTCAACCTTTCATGTGACATTGATGACCTCAAACATTTTTTTCAACTTGTCTCTCTTAAATCTAATGGATATCTTTACATAAAAAAGAAATCGATGTTACAAGAAAGTCTAAGATTTTGTTCTACATAGTGTAGATGTTATGTTGAAGACTTGGAGTGGTATTTAACAGATAATTAAGGAATAAAAATTCAAAAGAACGTACCATCTATGCAACGGATATATGAGGGGATTTCGAGTAGAACCATTGCAAAGTGAATAAATTGAAGACGAATTGGTTGAAAATTGATGAAATCAGACTCTCCGTTCATGACAACAATGGTGGCGTTTGTTTTGGGAAGAGAAGACTGCAAGAGGAGTAGAGAGGTCAAGGGGCGCAGGTGGTGTGCGTGATCGATTGAATCTAGTGGATGACTCACTCGACGCATTCTTTCTGTGAATGTCCATGCTTGGATATTTAGGGAGCGCTCAATGCTGGATGCACAACATAGATTAAATAGACTATTACTTGACTTTGGCTGTTGGCTCAACTAATCATTAATCAACTATGTTCAGTATTCAATATATATGCTATATCATGTATGTACACATACTCACATATTTGGACTAGAAGACCTTAACTTTGGTGGGCACTAGACGGTCACCCGACTCACCCCTGTGCCTCGCCGTGGTTAGTGTGGAGAAAGCACGGAGATGAAGCACAAGTAGGTCATAGCCTGCGAGACCACCAAGATGTGAATGAAGGGGAAAAGTAGTAGCTCGAATGAGTGGACAAGAAAAGGGGTGGATGAGAGGATAAGTAGATGGATGGCTCAAATCTGGTTAACCACGTGGATGTAGATGGATGCTAGATACGACGCCTCATAGATTTGTTCGCGTCAGACGTCAGACACTGAGCATTATCCATATTAATTCGTTGGTAGTTTTTTCGGTGAATAAATCAGTGTGATAGTATGATGGATATTAGCCTAGTTTTTTAGGCTGTGGTTGATGATTTTTGTTTATATTTTTTAAGATGATAGTGAATGGCGGAGTTGTCATCGTGGATGATACATACGATTTTAAACTTAGGATATCGTTTAAAGAATATGCTTCAAAAATGTCCTTTTTATTTTCAAAAAAATTAAAAGCCTAAAAGAATATGACCGAAACCTGTTGAATTGGTTCGGATATATGAGAATCTAATAAAGCTCATTTCGTTTTCAGAGTTTTTATTTAATACCTTTTGATAATATTTTATTAATAACGCTTTGACCAACTTATTTTCAAATCTAACTCTTTTGCCATATTATTACCCGTGGTGTGACCAAAACACTCAACCACGCTATCAGTTACCAGAGGCATGGCAGTGTTGTTTTGCCAATAGGTCATTTTTTGGCTCAGCGTTGGACGTATGGCACTGTTGGCCAAAAGGGTTATATTCGAAAATAAGATGATATGTTATTAATAAAATAAATTTAAAAGGATTAATAATAAATTTGCTCTCATTTTCATGACCGGGTCATCATTGATGGGCCCGCTCTAAAGAGCTTATTCTAGCTTATGTCTTTGACAGTTGGTTTTTAGTTGAAATTGTAATGTAGCGACTGTTGGCTTTTCTGAGTCATTCAATTAAAAAATAAAAGAAATGAAAAAAACGGTTATATCGTTATGGACAATGCAAACGAACAAAAAAAAGAAAAGAAAAAAAGCTAAAATTAGAAGACGATGTATTTTAAGTAGCTCCTATCTTAAATAAACGGGAAGTAAAAAAATTAAAAGCTAAAGCCGTCTGGAGCAAAACCAATGTCAAATTTAGAGGCTATCCATCAACTAGTAAGCTTTCGTCACTTTTGAAAGAAACATTGCCCTGCCCCTCTCATGCTTTTCTTGTATCCTCAGTGTCATCTAGCAAAATGTATTGGTGCAGCACAACCCAGAGTCGATGATCATGTGGTCGTCATCACATGGAGTGGTTGGTGAAAGATATATTGAGCTTTTCTGGTGAGATGGTCCTCCTGACTGAGGTGCTTTTGTCTATGTTTACCCATAGCATATTTCCATTTCAAATGATCCATCCAATAATAATAATAATAATAATAATAATAATAATAATAATAATAATAATAATAATAATAATAATAATTCAGAAGTAGCACATCATTGTATAGTTTTACAACTTGTCCAAAAGTACTTTATCTTTACTGAAAGACTTCAAACTTAGGTAGACCTAGGTGACATACAACTGAAGTAACAATATATCTTTGATGCCATTAGGCAGCCTTTCTTCGTCACAAGAAGCTTCATTTGGTGTACCAACAAGGCCTATTTTATCACATTTGCATGGGGATATATGTGGGCATTTTTTACCTATTACACTAGAGGGGAACTGTTGACTGGAGAAACTAGAACGATTAGCAGAAATGGCAGCATTTGGGGTCTGCAACACATTGTTGTTTTGATCAAAGAATTGTAACTCTCTGCATTACTTCTTTTATGATAAATATATCGTGTACACGTGATTATGCTCGAGAATTAAATCTTTGTCTCATTTCTCTTATTATAGCTTATAGCGTCCTTTTCACCTAAGTGTTCATCATAAATCTGGGGGGAATTCATGATTTTGTACGGCATACTAAAATCAGAATGCAACCTTTCTATAATTCTAATGAAAAAACAAAGCAGCATGCTGGAAACACACCTTATTCACTAAAAAAACTCTGTATTGCGAAGAAGTGCTTTGATGCCTTGTTCGTAAAAGTGAAAGGCACAATTTCTAAAAGCACATCAAGAATCTGATTTGCAACCATCGTCCAGCTTCTGCTGGCTTTCGAAAAAATAAAAGAATATGATTTGCAACCACCCACTATTCCGTACTACTAACAATTAGATATGATTTACAATGTCCACTATTCCGTACTATTAATAATAAGTGATAATATTGGTATGTTCGACTTATAACTTTTATGCTATGGCATTAATGCGAGAGATTACAGAGTAACAGTAACTCACGTGTGGTTTTTGCCGATATAAATGAAGTCGGCACAATATGTACTACAATTAATTAGTAGACCTTATCTTAAAAAGATATTTTATTTAAAAACTAGTTACTATAGAAAGCAAAAAAACAGCTTTTAAAAATTGAAAAGAACAGACCTATCATCCAAAGAGTCGCTTCTCCAAACCTCTATCTGAACAGTAACTAATGGTCAACTAATTAAGTTGGGTTCATTGGCAAGTCCACTAGAACATGCTATACATTTCGTCTATTCGATGGAATCAAAGAATTAAACTAAAAGGTTGCAATTATTTTAAAAAATAAATGCGCAATATCTACATGTACATCTGTGGCAACAACTCCCATATATGCTGATCTATGTTGATGGTGAATTCAATATGGTCTTTGGGGTAGAAGAAAAGATAACTCCTCGATCTCCTCTTGCCATGTCAGGTGGCTTGCCGTGTACCAAACGACTACACCTAAACCCAAACCCCTCACAAGTCACTTATATAAACCCCACAAAGTCACAAGCTCACAAGACACTTCACCGGCATAAAGAAAGCAAAGAAATAATGGAGGTCGTGTCATGGCAACTGGGCTTTCTCGGCAAGTACCCGGAGATCATGGTGTCCCTTGTTTGCTTCCTGTTGCTGTTCTGTAGGTTTAACCGGCGGGAAAGGTTGCCGACGAACTGGCCGGTGCTCGGCGTGATCCCGGCGCTCACCGTGAACGCCGGGCGCGTGCACGAGTGGGTCACGGAGTTTTTGCGCGCGGCCGGGCTGTCGTACGTTGTCAAGGGGCCGTGGGGCTCGCCGGTGGACATGATCGTCACGGCCGACCCGGCGAACGTGGCGCACGTGTTCACGGCCAACTTCGGGAACTATCCCAAGGGCGAGGAGTTCGCCGAGCTGTTCGACGTGCTCGGCAACGGCATCTTCAACGCCGACGGCGAGTCGTGGGCGTTGCAGCGGCGCAAGGCGCACGCGGTGCTGTCGGACGCGAGGTTCCGCGCCGCGGTCGCCGCGAGCACCGCGCGCAAGCTCGGCGAGGGGCTCGTGCCACTCCTGGACGGCCTCACCGCGTCGGGCGCCTCTGTCGACCTGCAGGACGTGTTCATGCGCCTGACCTTTGACCTCACGGCGATGTTCGTGTTCGGCGTCGACCCCGGCTGCCTCGCCGCCGACTTCCCGTCCGTCCCCTTCGCCACGGCCATGGACGACGCCGAGGCCGTGCTGTTCTACCGGCACATCACGCCCGTGCCGTGGCTGAGGCTCCAGACCTACCTCAAAATCGGCCACCACAAGAAGATGACCAAGGCTCGGCAGGTGCTCGACGCGTCCATCGCCGAGTTCATCTCGCTTCGGCGAGAGCGCGCGGCGAACTCCACCGGCGAGCCCGACGCCGAGGCCGACCTGCTCACGTCGTACCTGGCATGCCAAGCCGAGGTAGGCAAGGAAGACTCCGAGTTTGACCTGTTCTTGCGAGACACGACGCTTAACCTCATGGTCGCCGGCCGCGACACGACAAGCTCCGCCCTGACATGGTTCTTCTGGCTGCTCTCCAAGCACCCCGACGTCGAGGCCAGGATCCTCGCCGAGCTCCGCGCGCACCCTCCGGCGTCCGGCGCTGGCCACCACCGCACCACCACAGAGCTGAAGCGCCTGGTCTACCTGCAAGCCGCGTTGTCCGAGTCGCTCCGGCTGTACCCGCCGGTGCCGTTCGAGCACAAGGCGGCGGCGCGGCCGGACACGCTGCCGAGCGGCGCACGCGTGGATCCGTCTCGGCGGGTGATCGTGTCGTTCTACTCGATGGGCCGTATGGAGGCGGTTTGGGGCAAGGACTGCCTGGAGTTCCGGCCGGAGCGGTGGCTGACCGCGGCGGGGCGTCTCCGGCACGAGCCGTCGTACAAGTTCGTGGCGTTCAACGTGGGGCCCCGGACGTGCCTCGGCAGGGACCTGGCGTTCGCTCAGATGAAGTCCGTCGTGGCCGCCGTCGTGCCGCGGTTCCGGGTGGAGGTCGCCGCCGGCGTCGCGGCGCAGCCCAAGCTGTCCATCATACTCCACATGAAGGACGGGCTCAAGGTGAAGGTTCACAAGAGACAAGAGGATGATTAGCTTCAATTTGGTATACTACTCACCAGCTAGGGCTACGTCCTCTCATGCAGCAGCATACATGCGCTGATATACGCACGTACGTACGAACGTAGCGCCCTCATGTATACATGGAGTGCCGTACTACGAAGGAAACTATTATGGGATCCATCCCTATGTCGATACCACCGTCCGATCCTGCCTCGAGATCTGTGAGATCACCATCGGATCGGGCAGTGATAAGACGATCCTGACGTGGGGATCGACCTCGTAGGAGAGTTGCATATCTGACGATACGGATAAGTGCACAAACCTTATAAAATAAGACGGAAAGCGATCATAGCGTGTTACGCATGATTATTTCGGCGGATGTACAATCACTTGAATATGGATTTCAAAGTGGTTCGATCTAGCCTTCATAAACTCAAATATACGTGCATGCATTTGTAACATGTCTCTCCTTTTTTTCCATTGCGTACATGTATGATATGTACTGTAATTTTGCAAGTCTTGTGCATAGGCATTAATTGTGACCAGCATGTGCATGATTTGAGAGAGGATGATTACGTGAGGAAATGAACCAAGCAAAGGCTCGGTAGTCGGTACTGAACTCGATCGGTTGGTTTCAGTCGCCGCTGCGGAGAGTGACACTAGAACACACTCGGGTAAAGCTCATCTTTACTCATGGTAGCCTAGTGTGTTGAACGCCGAGTTCTGCGAGAGGACAGATGCAATAATTGGCTTTCAACCAATATATTTTTTAAAATAGAACCTTCAAATCAATTATAATAAATAATATATCAAATTCATTTATATCCATCAAAATCATATGCGAATATCTCTCCTCGTACTCTCTACCAACAGCCAGAATTTAAAATTTTAACCTAAAAATCATAAACCACAACTCAAAATAACCCATCCAATATCACCTTTTGCGCGTCAAGGTCCGGATTCTAGCACTAGCAGCCTCGTAGCTACAGAATCAGGGTCATAAGATCAAGCTAGGATGGTAACTAGAAAATCGAGATCCTGGATATTATAAGATCTAAACCATTATTTTCCATGGAACCACCACCGCCTTGCTGCAACATGCGAAAATCGGCACACGATACGGCGGCGAGTAAAAATGGTCTCTGACTGCTCGTAGAAATACGCCGAGCTCAGAGTTAGTGCTTGAGTGATAGTGAACAACAGCAGGACAACCAAAAACAGAGAGACGACTTTCGATCAGGAACCTGTACATGTGACGATGTGAATATGTGATACATGATGGATTACGAAGATCTGCCATCACTAACATTACAAGTTCCATCGGAATGCCTCATCTACCAATCAAGGATCCTCCAGCCCTGTTTTCCCTGCTTCAGAAATCACTTCTATGCACAGATTATCAGCATGACGGAAATCACTTCAGTCACGATTGTGAAGATGACTACCTGCAGGGGCCAAAGGGGAACATTAGGAAGAAACGCTCGCTGTAACTAACCTATTCGAGCAGGTTTAGCAGTAGAAAAAAAATGTAAATTACTTCGTAGAGTTGCTGGCATGCCCACTGTTTACTAATCTAGCTTTGGTGTTTCCTTGCATGATTTAAACAATGATACGCAAACTGCCAAACATAATCTACAAATGAGGGTCCTTTACGACATATATGGGCCTTCAGGTAAAATAGGAGAGAGCAAACGGGCTTGAGACCAAACTTTACTACCAAAAACAATCTGCGGTTCAATGCATCACAAAACCATCCACACACCCTTAAACACAAAAACTCCAAATCAACACACATCTGCTATCAGGGAGTGTGATGCTTTATAGACATGAACATTTGACTTTCTACAGGAAAACACTTTGCTTCCACTAGTTAGATATGGCTTATACATTATACTAGTGTGTGTGTGTGTGCGTACTAATTATTTTCAAGCTGAAGTAATTACAGTAACATGTTCAGGGTTTATCACTTTATTGTGAAGAGAATACTAACAGCAACTGCAGAGGCAGCAAGACCCGGGCGCTCACGGGGTTCCCTATTGTAGTACTTGCAGCAGTAAAGAGTCGCTGCATAGTACCAAATCAATGGACACAAGAAGCCTAAAAGAAAACTGCAACAAAAAAAGTTTGATACTGCCACATGCAGAATTTTGAAAATTGAACTGAAGTTGATGTGGACGTTAAAGGATTCTTACGAGGACCACCCTATTCCGCAACCAAAGCAAGGAAGCCGTCTCTCAAACATTGCCAACCGTGGGTTTTCTTCATCTCTGAGTAGTGTGTACTTGCCAAGACACCCCTGACAATGGCAAAATTGATCCAAGCTTGCTGTGCAATGCTAAGTACGAATTAGATTAAGCTGATAGAAGTAAACTTTTAAACAAAACAAGATAATGCACACCGCACTCATGCTAAAACCCTAACAATTAGAGGCAAGCTATAACTTGGAATTACAATTAGTTCACATCATGCTGATGTTTATAAAGTACAAGTATGCAGCATCCTGTAATAAAGTGTTGCTGGGAAACTGATTTTCACAATGACATACTAAGAATTCTGTGTATGGCGCTACAGTTGTAAATTTCCCTACATATCTTAAGAGATCCAGTGGTTAATTCAAAATATGAGGCGTAAAGTTGGAAAAACAGCTACCTTCTCCCATTTATTCGAGAGCTTGTTCAGCTAAGAAGCAGCCAGTAACCTTAACACCAATAACTGCCTTGCAGATTCCTCCTTGCCGTAATTAACTGAACAAGTTTGCTCCCAAGAATGAGTCATAACAGCAAGCAGCTCCGCACATCAATCATGCAAGTTTGCCAGAATAGTCATGTTGCTGCATCGGAGAGAAAAGTTACATATAAGATTCCTGTTCAAACACACATACGAGTCTAGTTAATAGGAACAAATGCTGTGAGCAAGTGCAAGAATTCCTTCATAACAGACAGAAAATAGTAATCAACACAGGTGCCATGTCTAAATTTCCAAACATTAGCATCCAAAAGATTTATAGGATATGAAGAACCAAATCCACAAGAACTATCGAGAGTCAGTACTGTCACACACTATCATATAATATGAGAACCAGTTGCCCAAAATACAATATATGATTTGAACACCTCATTGAAACATATGCTTTTCCTGCCTTAATAAATTAGGCCAGCTCAGATTCAAGTCCTGCACCATTGCATGGCCAGAACATAATCAGGATCAAATGCCCCCCACTAATCACACTGGAACTAGTAGTTTCGGCCAAGAAGACAAATAAACGTCAGACTAAATTCATGTGTTAAGTATATTAAGAGGAAGAAAATACATGATGCCTCATGTGCTAGTCTTCATCAGAATAAACAGATAAAACTACAAATCCACCATGTTCTGCATGCAAGACATGCCAAATTGCTCCCCGAGCTTGAATATCGCGATCAAAATGCAGATGCCAAACAGAGAAAAAACTCTACCCATACTTCATAGCTAAGAAGCAATAGACAGTGACACACTCCCTCCCCTGTCCGGTACTCAGATTGCAGAACACAGGGCCAATACCAACCTAATCTGGAGCCTTTGAGCAGCAAATTCTGATACCTGTTGTACTTAAGTCACTAATTTCATTGAACACACTGAGCTCATGCTCATCATCCTTACTATTCAGCGCCATCGCATTGGGGGTAAGAGCAAAGAACTGCCCATCCGACCTAAAACCCAACTACCCGCAAAAGGAAGCCCTTCAGATTCGATTGTTCGACCCATCACACCAAGATTTCTCAATTAAAACCCACATCCCCAATCTAACCAAGCTCCGCACAAGAAATCAATCAAGAACCAGGACGATCCGAGGACGCTTACTGCCCCCCAAACTAAAGATCCAAGAAACTCACACCTTGTAAAAGACAAGCAACAAAATTACCATGTACTGGAGAGGAACGAAGCTACGAGCTTACCAGAAGAATCTGAAGCATACGCCGCCGCCGATTGAAACAAAGAAAAAAATATTTCTTGGACGCCCAGCCTCTTCTTGTGCTGGGGTTTGATTGAGTGGAAGGAATTGGAGAAAAGGCGAGGGCTTTTTTGTCCGCTTGCTTCCCTTCCCATCCCGTGGAGTCGAGATCAGATCAGACAGTTCAGACCATGAAGAAGGAAAAGCCTTCAGATTTGGGACAAATCAGTCATTCAATGGATGGGGGCTGCTCGCCTCCTCTCCCCCGCAATTTGTTACTTGCTCGTAGAGCTGAGAAAATAGGCCGTCTCCTGGACCGGCTGAAAGCCCAGCATTACTAGTCCGGTCCGGACACTTCTCGGTCCATGATAGCAATGGGCCGAGCAGACATAGCACAATGCCGTGGGTTATATTTGGGCTGCCACCTTAGTTCAGCGTGCTGGTCTGGTACAAATAATGCTAGGTCAAATATGGTCCAGCATAAGCATAATCAGTTAGGCACAGTAGCTTATTTAGCCTAGTAGACATATTTAGACTATTAGACACGGCCCGTTAGTCATGATAGCGGCTCGTTAGTCATGTTTGGCCAATAGGCACGGTAGGTACGGTCTGTCTAGCACGATTTCAATCCATTAAGCACAATAACAATCAAAATTAGGAATTTTCTAGCTATTTGGGAGTTTAAAAATGCGAAAAACATTCAAAAATATTTAATTTTTTCTATACATAGGTAGCAAACCCCCCTCATTCATCCACCATCCAACCTCCACTCTCTTCTTTGAATTCTCTTGTGAAACGTTCGATCTACTTTGTGATAATTTGGCAAAATTCAAAATATTTTGCCAAAAATCCAAAATTTCAAAATCCGACTACAATCAAGAAAAGAGGTAAACAATACTAATTCTCATATATTTTTATTATACTTATTTTATTTGCTATGATGTAAAATAGATAATAGTGTAGTTTTCTATTTATATTTTGCAATTTTCTACTTTTCTCCATGAAAATTTTTGATAATTTTCCTATGAGTGATTTTGGAATTTCACCGAATGATCTTCCATTCGTCAGGAATGAAACAACTCCACCTTCACCTCAAACGGGAGAGCAAGCAATACCATGGTCAGACTCTACAAGTGCCGCTATGTCTGCAAGCACCGAGCAAAGAGATCCAAACCCAGTTCAGATGTTCGTACTAAATTTTTGATGTTTATCAAAAGTACAAACTAAAGTTTCAAGGAGTTCGCTTGCAACAACCTCCAGTAGCACCGACCACAAGAAAGAAGAAAACTATGTGGAGCAAAATCTTTGGTGCACCGAGTTCCTCTGAAAAATCAAGTTCTACAATGTCAAGTACTGGAGCAATATATAGCCACCGTAGTAGTGGAAAACTATACGCCTTTGTGGGCAACGATCATGTGGACCCCCGAAAAGAGGACTTCAATATTTTGGAATGGTGGCACAAGCATAAGATGACATATCCAGTGCAATTCATATTAGTACGGATGTGTTAACGATTCATATCTCGATGGTTTCTTCCGAGTCTGTTTTCAGTCTTTCTGAAAGAATATTGGAGGAAAAAGAACAAGTCTCATGAGTGAGATGGTGGAAATACTTCTAATAGTGAAAGGCTAGAAACAAGCTGATTCGCGAACTCAACACTTTGTAGAGAATACAGAGTTCGTAGACACGTTCAACAATCTTTATCTAGACAACGACACCTACTGAATTGATGTACATTGTACATTTTCTCATTTTTACATGTACTGCAGAGTTATAGGCTATACTCTTTTTTCTTTGCCAAGATTTTCTCAAGTTAAATTTTTATTTGGCAAAGATTTTAACAAGGCAGCCATTTAAACATTAATAAAACTCATTATTATATTTCTATAATTTATTTTATAATTTTAAATTCTACACATTTTTTGGAATGATTACAATTTTTAAAAAATTCAGGCTGACATGGGCTACATGAGCATCCTTAGCCCATCGCGCTAAATGGGCCTAGGGCGGCATGGAACAGCTCGTGAGCTCGGTAGGGCATGTCTGGGTCTGTGGCTCAGCTCACGGGCAGGCACGACATAGCTCGTCTAGGCTGACGGGCTAAATGGGTTGTGCCTAATGGGCCTGTGCCGTAACGGGTCAAGCCTATTCTCTGTGGTGGGTTCTTGTCAATCATTGTATGCAAGTAGTCTCTGATCTTTTTGTGTTGCTACTTGTGATTGCCTAGAACATTCTCAACCACTTTACTCTTGGCCCAGTCAGCCATTGTTCTTGTAATATCTGTCCCGAACTCCCTTATGCACTGATCCATGAAAGGCACTAGCTTCCATTATGGGTCACTCCTAAAGTTCTCCTCATAAATTTGGCTTAGCAATGTATTGTTTACACTACTTTGACCATTACACTACAACAAAACAAGCTATACTAGACGCCTTGTCACAGACGGTTCATGGGGAACATATGTGTTGTAATTATCATAGAAGATTTTACAAGTGTGACCGCGTATCATCTATGATACGTAACTATCATAGACGGTTCTTATTAATAATCGCCTGCGATAATTCATAGACGGTTTTAATATGAACGTCTGTGATAATTGCATATATCATAGACGGTTTTTAATCAGAATAGCATGTGATAGTTCACAGACGGTTATTAATACGAACCGTCTGTGATAGTTGCGAATCATAGATGGCTTGTGGTTGGAAACATCTCTGATATCACTTCATCTCCCCGATGTGCGCCTTTTGATCGTTTTGGCTCCCTGATATGTCTCTTCGTCTCACGCGCTGAATGTATTCCTTGTTGTGTAAAAATGATCGTCCACCACTGAAGATTAATCCCCACATATCCTGTACGAGCACCTCGCCGGTCGGCTATCTTTCTTGTCTCTTAAGCAGAAATAAATAGCTCCATACTCTTCCTTGTTGCCGCTGTTGATGACCAACCTGGCCATCCAGGGCGAGCACCTCTTCGGCCGTACGCTGGCGGATGCTGTGGAAGAACACTGTGCTAACAGTGTCATCCCTCATATGTCCGAGGATTGGCCAAAACAGTTGAAGGCCACCTTCGCCGTCTTGACATCCTCCTCCACCGCGTCTTCTAGTTGGTCTCCCGCTTTCGGCAAGCTAATATCGACATCGACGTGGTCCTCCACAACGATGTTGCATGTCTCCAAGAGGCTTGCCGTCACTTGGAGTGCTTAGTCGAGGTGACGGACGACCGAGTCAACCTCTCCGAGACCCCTCAAGAAAGGGAAGAGAGCCTATAGGCTCAATTTGACTTGATTGTTCAGTCAGAGTGTGTTCAGGAGACACTCGAACGAGCACGTCAGCGAGTGGACGTATTTATGGTTTCGTTCACTGATGATCCTGAACTGGCCGATGCCGACCACATCGCCTACGAAGCTTTGAAGGTGGAGATAGTATGCTACCTCCGCCTCTAGAAAAAACTTAGTTTCTACTTTTTTGTTATCTTTTATAAGAAGTGACTGGTCACGTTATTTGACCATATGTAAAATAAAGCAGTTTGTATTAACTGTTTTCTATATATGTAAACGATCTTGGTATAACGAAATGATGACATTACTAACCAGTAAAAAACAACTAAGTAATACATATTTACTCCTGAGGTATTACTGAATTTGCATTTATGTATATGAGAATAAATTTAGAACCATTGTCACAGACGGTTACTAAGAAGAACCGTCTGTGATAAATTATCATAGACGGTTATTAGTGAGAACCGTCTGTGATAATTAGATATCATAGACGGGTATTGATACGAACCGTCTGTGATAATTATATATCACAGACGATTCGCGGTTGGACGTGTCTAAGTTACGTCATGTTATTAAATGCCTAGCCAGCGGGGTCTCGACAAATCTATCTTCATTGCGCTGCATTAAAGGAAGCGACAGGCTTTGGAGAGTTTGGTGAAAACATACCGCTTGTAGATCTAGATTATGGATCAACTATTTCTTGGTGATTAGAGGTTAGTATTTGCTTCTAATTATATGCTTTGTAATAGAAAGAGATGATAGCTATGTTTTAGATCCAGCTAGGTTTAGAGAGAGATGGTAGTTTGATCCAATTTAAGAATGGGTCAATACTCCTAGTTTACTTCAATATTTTCTTGATATATATATATATATATATATATATATATATATATATATATATATATATATTGCTTCATGAATACATGGCTAACTAATTAATTTAGATATGGACAATTTATTATAAGGTGAATGGCAATTATGTGTAAGTATTAGGCTAGTTAGAATAGTAGCATTAATAATCCAATTTGATACTAATTTGTTACATGTGTAGCATAGATGGATCGAAGCTGGATGTACGTTGAGAACCTGTGATTGAAGAGTACATTAATGGCGTCTCTACTTTTAGAAGAGCGTCCGAACATGATAGGTTGAAGAAGGGGATGGAATATATGTATTGTCCATGCATTGATTATGATAATCTGAAGATATTTAGTAACTCAGCGCAGATTGAAACTCACTTGATTCGAAGGGGTTTCAAAAGGGGGTACACATATTGGACCAGTGTAACATCCCAAAATTTTCTATTTGCTTTATTTGATTTTCTGGGATTTATTTGTTTTTATTTGGATTTTATTCCAAAGCCTAAAAGCAAGAAAATATGTTTTAAATATTTTATTAAAGTTAAAAAGTATTTATTTTGATTTTTCCAAGCTTCTCTAAATTTTATAGAAATTTTTGAGAATTTTCTGGAAATTAAAATCAATTTTTGATGCCAAAAGATACTTTTATAAAGTGTTAAAATTGTCAAAATAAATTAAAAATATTTTTTTTCTTAAGTATAAAGCATCCCCAAGGATTTTCTGTAATTTTTATAGATTTTTTTTACTATTTTTAAAGTGTTTAAGAAATCTTCTCCTATTTTCTGAAAATAAAATCCGAATTTAAAACCCGGATTAATCCGGTGGTGACAAGTGTCGCACCAGGATTTAATCTTACCCCCTTCTCTCATTTAATCCTAACCTCTCATTTTCATTTAAAACCTAGGGCCAAGATCTTGCCACTTGTCGCAATCTAGGCCATCCAATGTTTTTAACTCTCTCTCTCTCTCTCACTTACTAGTGGGACCCACTTGTCATCCCTAATCTCATCATCTTCTTCATTCTGCTTCTCTCTCCTTCTCTTTATGGCCGAACGGCACGGCCACGCCTCGCCTTCTCCCGGTGCGCCTCCCGCGCTCCCGGCCCGCCATCCGCCGCCCGCCGCCAGGACCGCCTCGCCTCCCCACGCAAAACCGCCACCACCATTAAAAGCGCCCCGAGCTCCGTGCGTCATTTTCTCTCCCCGGTGGACGCCGCCTCAGCTTCCTCCCTTGCCACCACACCCCCGAGGCCATTAATGGCGCAAAACCGATTGCATTCACACGGTTGTTTCACCTCCCCGTGCCGCGGATTCCGGCGACCACCACCCACCTCCTTCCCTATAAAGCCCTCTCCCGAGACCTCCCCGACCGCACCACCCTCCTCCTCTCTCCCCACCTTCCGTCCTCTCCCCGCCACCATCTCTATCGCCGCCACCCGGCCTCGCCGCCCGATACCATTGCGATCACCCCCGCCGCCTCTGCGATCCGCCGCCACCTCTGGCCGCGGCCATGGCCGCGCATGCGTGAGGCGCGACTCCGGCCAGCCGTGCATTGCATGTGTGCGTGCCCGTCGACCACGTCGCCGCCATGTGGGCACGTGGCAACCACGTGGCGCCACGTCACCTTTTTAATTTCTTTTTTTATTTATCCTGTGATGATGTCATAATTCCAGATTTTCTAATACAAAATTAATTTGGAAAATTAATCCTTTTTCTTTTCCTTCATTTTGGAACTTCCTAAAGCCCGTAAATGCTCATTTTAACTCCAAATTTAACCATTTGAATTTCTAAATTTTTCTAAAAATATGAACTATTCATTTCTAAGTCCTTTTCAATTTGTTGAATTTTATTTGAATTTTATTTGATTTTTTTCTTGGTTCTTTACGTGTAGACTACGAGGATTTCGTCGAGGGCGATTTCGACGACGATTTCAACGCAGAGCAACCAGGCAAGTTACACCTTTGATCATATTGATCCCAGTATTTTAACAAGTATTTATATTGTTTTTAAATTATTATGCATGCTTAATTTTATTCAATTCTAGTTTAAACTCAATTTGGAACATAGTTGTGCCTAAATCCTTGTATAGCCAAATTTGATATTTCATGTCAAAATACCTTGACAACCCTAGATAAAACCTAGTTAGTACATTAGTATTAACTAAACATTTCGTAGAAGTGCTTAGCCTTGCTGAGAATATTTTGATTCGGGAACTTTCTTCACTTAAAATGATAGACTTTAAAATTGATTTCCTGACTTTGGAAAGTCGGAAGTGTTTATAAAATGTTTCTAAACAAAATATAAAACTGGTTTAGACTTAGGCAATGGTAAGATGGTGGATGTTTGCTGGCATGCATCGTAGTTATAAGCTCGATGTTGAATGCCAGGCACAAGTGGGTTCGAGGTAGGGCCTAAGTCAAGTTAAGGACCGGTCTGTGAGCTACTTTTACAAAGTCACACCATACTACCACAAGTCCGGTATGGGACGGACCTAGCCAACTAATTTATGAAGTTTCATCTAGATATCGCTAAAGGATGAATGTGGGCGTGGCGAAGCCACGGGAAGTCTCACATGGCACAAGAGGGGGCTCCAACACGTGGATTCGTGTTGTAGTGAAACCTTAGTGGCGGCGTTATCTTTTTGAAAACTAAGCATTGTAAAGGCTTTGTCGTGAACTCTCAGCCACACACCTAAGGTAGTGTGTTGATCGCGAGGCAAAACGAGAGAACATGTCTTGTGGGTAAAGTTGTACACCTCTGCAGAGTAAAACTATCCTGGATAGCCGTGTCCGCGGTCATGAACATGCTGAGTAGGGTTTTTCACAGATTAGACTTTGGTTTTTATTAAACTCTGGTTTTTGAGAATCTGATTTGTGGAAAAACTGGTTATCTTTTGAAAGATGATCCGGGTAGGATACCCGAGAATAGGTTAGTGTTGGTTGGAGCCTCACTAACGGTATTATCTTGAACAATGTTGTTTTACTTAATATGTTCAAATCAGCTTTTATTTATAATTATGATGTTTAAATCAAATGTTGCCATTTTCTGCAAAATAAATTTATTATGCCATCCTTGTAAATCCTTAAGCATGCATTCAATCTGTTAAATCTCCTGGTGTAGCTTGTGGAGTACGTTTGTACTCATGTTGCTCTATCTAACTCTTTCAGAGGAGGACTTCGACGATTGTGGTGAGGACTACGATTTGGACACGTCTTACAGTCAATTCGCCTTGTGGGAAGGCTGGATGGGCTGCCGCTATCTTTATTGTTTCCGCTGTTATTTTGGATATTATGCTTATTGTAAACTTTGATGTCATCATCAAACCTTTGCTTTATTATATTGTGGTTGAATGTGAGATATTCATCGCTGAAACTCTGTGTGCACTAAGCTTTTCCTGGGATAGTGCGAATAACACAGAGGGTCCTGGAGTCGTTGCTCCGGGTCCCGACAGTCACGGTGAAGAGAAGATTATACATGAAGGTAGTTATAACATCGTCGAGGGAGACAACGATTTGCCAGTTGTGGATTGTACTTTGGATGAGGATAGGTCACAAGATGACAATTTGGATCAGATGCTACGCGATGCAGAAGAAAACTATAGTGAGAGAGAGTTTGGTAAATTCGAGGGCTTGATGGAGAACTTAAAGAAATCTAACGCCCTAACGATGAAATATTTGGATGAAAGAGATCAGAATTGCATACCTTGCCACATCGGATTCTACGCACGGATCGCCTCTTCCATGCCTTTATCCCGTCTTCCCCACACCATAGCTTCACTACTTCTTGGCTACACCGCCACTTCCCATGCGTCACAAGAGAGGTCGGGTCTAGGGCCGGGTCGAGTCGAACCCACCTCTTACCCTTTGGCCTCCACTTCTGGCCCAGTTCAACTCGGCTTTTTCTCATGGCTTTTGTCTTTTAGCTAAAATGGCACTACAACAATTATTAGTTTTTTTAGACATTCAATTGAAAAATGAAGAAAAAAGAGGGAGAATGGAAAACATTTTTATATCTCCAATGACATTGCAAAGGAAAAAAGCCGTGTTAAAAAATCAACTTGTTCCAAACGGTTTTTGGATTTTGGAAGCCAAAAACTGTTTAGAATAGCTAGAGACGAGGCTCAAGCACTAGTTCATTGCACATGTGGATGCCTCGGCCGAACGAGTTGGTTCGGCCAGCTTGTTAGTTGATTCAACTAGTTAGATCTAAGGTGTTTAGCCTAGTGCAAATTACAGTTTTGTTTTATTCATGTGACATAAAATAAAAACTTTGCCTAATACAAAGGGAAACATAATACACTTTGCCTTATACGAACTGCATTTTACCCTTCGTTGTATAGTCTGGTTTAGTTTGGACTGACTGATCGCCTGATTTCATTGTATCTACCCTAGTGAATGGTGTACTACTTTTTTAAGTGAATAAAGGTTACCTAAAGTACGAGATAAAAAGCCTCCACAAAATTCTAGCATATATACCACACACTTGTACGTGCAGTGTGTGGGAGTACTTAGAGCATGTACAATGATATAGATAGCGGTAGTATGTAATACATCTTTATGTCATCTATAGACGGGATTAAAGGCAACACATACAATATGTTATCTATAATACTGTCTATAATAGTCTCGTACAATTAATATGCTATCTATATAATGAATAGATAGTAAAAAACCGTCTATAAGATCTCGTTAAATAGTAGATAATATCTTTCTCATCTCTTCTCTTTTCTCTATATCATTTAAAATTTTATGTGGCATACGTTTACAAACAACTGACGTCTATCATTGTATAAGCCCTTAAAAAACTATTATATGCTTAAAGTACTCGCCTGAAAACAGAACAACATTGGACACGCAAGCAGTCAAACCTCCCACTATACATAGTATTTATCAAAGTCACTCGGCCGCTTCGCTGGAGAGTGGAGACCAACCCCCAGATCCCCACCACCTCTTCGTCCCCATCTCCCCCGATTCCGAGCGAAATTTCCGATTGATCACGGCGAAGAGGTGAGGTCCCATGTCCTCCTCCGATTTCATGGTTGCGCGTGCGGTGCTTACGGTTTGCTCGGTCGATTGCGAGTTCTTTTTGGGGTTTTCTTGATTCGGTTTGGGGTTTAGGGTTTCTTGATGATCGAACGCCTCGATCCGAGGTCGTGTGGTGCTGATCGGCGATTTGGGTGGGGGGACGTGGTGAGTGTTCGATTGGGGGTTTTGGTAGGGTTCGGGGCTGGTGTTTTTGACTTTCTTAATCTTGACGTGATGTGATTTTGTGGAGGTTCCAAAACTTAGATATATTTGTTTGTTATTATTGTCGTTGCGACGCTTGTAAAAAATTAATCTTTTCTTAGCTCGAAGAGAAGAACAGGATGTAACAATCATGGTAGTTCGTAGTGATGTGTCTAATTGGTCACCCTGTGGTCGTACCAAAGGATTGAATCTATGTGTTCGTGATTCTTGTCAGGATGCCCACTTGTTTTTCTTTTGTTAAGTCCTAATGAAAAGTGCAGTCTAAACATAGAAGGAGCAGCCCATCACAATGGCGGATTTAGGATTGTATAAATGGGTGTTCGCTAATTACATTGTGTTACATTTTTTTAATATATACTTATATTGGTTTATAAAAACTGAAGATAAAAGTCATATTTCTAAGTCTATTAAAAGTCAATAACACTAAAAAATTTAAAATAATAAACTAATACTAACACTTTATTTGGTGACAGTATAATTACAACTTTTTATAGTAAAACTATTACAACTTTAGTTGACAACACAAGTGTACACTTTGTTTTTAAATAGATTTTAACTTTAACCCATTTCTCTTTTCTTATTTTCCGTGTTAGCATATAAAATGGTGTTTTTTCACACACATAGAAAAAGAAGTAGTACATGTTTTTGTTTTTGACATATGTTATCTCTATTTATGATTTACCTCTCTCTAAGACTAATAATTAACATGGGCATTTTGATGAACATATTGCTTCCGAAAAATAAAATATAAATATTTATAAACCAAAACCAACTCTCCCAAATGATGTATATTTTGGATTGAAAGGATTATATAACTTCTTATGACCACTAGATTTATGACAATTGGCACCATCAAATTCCTTCGAATAAAACATCTCAAATATCTAGATATTTCAAAGAAAATATCTGGATTTTAGAAAGATTTTCAAATATTTTAATTGGACCCTTTTGAGGAAAAATATCTCTATCATTTATGATAAAGTAGTTGAGTGCATGTGCTTGATAAAATAAGCTAGTATTGCACTTTGATAATCACATTTTTCTGAATTGAGTATTAATTAAATAAATACTTCCTTTAGTCACAAATACATGTCGTTTTGAGATGTTTGTTGTCAAACTTTTGAAAATTTAACTATCGATATATTTTTTATAAATTTACATTGAATACAAGAAAATCATATGTATATATTTATCTTGAAATGTACTTTTATAATATTATAATTTTATTGGGTTTTACAAACATATTAGAATACAACTTAGTGGTCAAAGTTATATTTTGGAGACCGTGTCGATGTCCAAAATGGTAAGTATTTGTAACTGAAGGGAGTATGGGCCTGTTCTTTTTAGTCATGGCTTATGGCTTTTGGTGAAATTTTGAATTTTGTATTACGGAGAGCCGATACTCACTTACGATTTTGGCTAGCACGGATGTTGGACTTTAACGTGTACTACGTTTAACTTGTAGATTCTGTCTTGAGAAAATACTCTATTTAAAAGTTACAAAATTTGCCCTATATTTTGAGAGATACATCTTAAAACATTTGATCAGTATCACAAATCCCGACCATATGTACTTATTCACATCCACCAAACCACAAGCAACCAGTCCTGGACAACAATCTTCCAAGATTCATAACTTCTATCCTACTCGTTGAAAAATCATGTTCATGGGATCTCTAGAATCCTTAATTATCTACATCTTTCATGTTGATAAATCATCCAAATTGTTCCATCTAGTAATTTTAATCGATGATTGATATATGCTATTAGAAAATGATAAATTTACCGAGAGCATGATTACAAAATTCATAGCTTAAAATCTATTTATCCGATCAACATAAATAAATATTGTACAGAAAGCTATCGAATTTCTCTACAATTATCTAGTAGATGGCATTCCTAAATTACTCTCATACAATATCCAAATTATAGAAGAACAATACAGTAGATTAACCAATATGTTAGTTTTTTTCTAACGAATACTTGATACTTCCTCTCTCATCTTAACTCTAATATCTAATTAAATTAACAACCATCAGAGAAAATCAAATCATTACCCAAACGAGAAGCGAAAGCCACCATATCCTTCACTCTTTTCCCGCCTTTTTCTGGCGTTGCTACTCTCCTTTTCACCGTTGATTGACACCGATTTTGCCGATCGCTCGTTCGCCTTTACGCCAACAATGGCGGTGGACCACGCGTGCGTGCACGAGACGAAGCTGGCGAACCCGGTAACCGAGCCCGAGCGAGGCAGTGGCCAGCGCAAGTAACATAGGGCCTGTTCTTCTCCTCCGAAGCCGGCGGCTTTTGGCTTTTGCTACAGTACCTAACTTTTAAACGGAGTATTTTCTCAAGACGGGGTCTACAGGTTAAACGATCTACACGTTAAAAGCCCAACATCTGTACCTGCCAAAATTACAAGTGAATATCTATCTCTCCGTAATCTGTACCGTAAACAGTCAAAATTCAAAAATTTCAGCCAAAAGCCATAAGCCGCAGCCGAAAAGAACAGGCCCATATATGATATATGGGCCTTTAATCAGTCTGTCTTCTTTTCTTCCACACGAACCCTAGAATAGATCTCCGATGTCCAGCGCAAGAGACAGGCCATTGTCAAAGATTTCTATCCTCCTCCCTCCTCCTCCTCCCCAAATCCGCAATCCTCGCGGCCCGATCCCAAACCCCTCTCGTCTCCAGCCCGTCCTCTTCCTAACTCTTCTCCATATCTCGTCGCGACGGCGGCTATTGCTTCGCCGTCTGTCTAACCCTCGAAGCGAAGGAACTCTTCTCTCGTAGGCGTCGTCGTCGTCCTCCGCTCTGCCGGATTGATCTCTTCTTTCGCTGGTAAGGAAACCCTAGCTTGCTTGGATTGTTTAAGTGAGCTTTGTCCCGAGGATCTTTTCTTTTCCGTGAGCAATCTCACCCAAATCTTCCTTTCTGGGATGGATAGTCCAGTCCAATGGAGTTTGTGGTGGATTTGCTTGCTGCGTTGTGGAGTACCAGTAGCAGTTTATTTTTCCATATTTTTGGGGGTTCAACTGAACCCCCATGTCCCACGTTAGGTCCGCCCCTGGCCTATCATCATCTTTATAGGAAACTTTCATCTTTAGCTACTTGTTCGTTCTTCCTGTGGCGCACTCCTCACCAGAGTAATTGAAGCGGTAGTTTTAACCTGTAAGGCTGTAACTCTTTGATAATTGAGTATGCATGTGCTATCACTTTAACCTTGTACACTCCAGTATGTAAGCTATTAAAAACGAGGTAGATGATTTGGTAATTGAGATTGCTACTAGTTAATGTTGCACGGTTGCATTTACATGTGTACGTGTGCATTCGCTTCGAGTGTAATTTGCAGGAAATATAGTGCATGTAGACCGTCTATTGTTGGTGATCTGAGTTTTCGCTGCTAATAGAGTGCAGCCTAAATTTATGGTAAGCCTTACAATTACAGAATTACTCTTACTGTTTAATCATTTTGATGTCTTTACTTGTGCTACAAAGCGACAGGGCATGCTTTCCTCTTCAATCTGATGAAGCTTCAAAATATTGTGATGCCACTGTAGTCAGGTTCGGATTTCTACAGCAGCTGAATTGGTAGTAAGTGGCATGTCTGCAAAGGTGCCAAGGTACTATTCGCTTAGTTAAATTACGTATGGAGTTTTATAGTCATCCGACATGATTATGGGATATTCATGTTTTCATTCAGACTCTACTTTTGTATGCTCTGGACAGCTAGATGTTCTGTTGAAAGCTTGTAGGGCATCATCTAACTTGTTTCACCAGTTTGACTATAAGGATTATGGCTTTTCATTATTGAACTTGGTTGTCCTTCTAACTTTCTGTTGCTTCAATCACAACCCAGCATTAAATGAATGCGGCATCTTATATGATTTCCACTAGATGGCCTCATATACTGCTTTTGTAGCTGTACTTATCTATCAGAAACATGTTTTGCAAATTTCACTTGGTCTGAATGCATTGGTTAGTGATAACTTTTTAATGCTATTTAAATCATTTCACAAACTTGCTGCTAGAAGTTTATGCTTTACTATTTGGTCTCAGTTACGCATGATGTCCACTGATACACAGAAGTTTTTTTTCAGGCTCCTAGAAGTAAATTCGTTTGGTATGGCAGATTGGGCTAGTCTTCAGACTGATATTGTTGGTATCATTATAAAGAAGCTTGCCATCCCTGACTATCTCAGATTCCGTGTTGTGTGCACCTCATGGAACCATGCCTGCAGTGATGTATCCAACTGTCCAAGGGTAGACCCATGGCTGATGCTCCCCTCAAATCAGCTCGATAGTGCTAAATTTTTTAGTGTACCTGAAAGAAAAAATCAAATCATCCATATACCGAGCACCGCCACAATCTTTGGCTCCATTTGGGCTCCGGTTGGTTCTTCCCATGGTTGGCTTATCTACTTCTGCCCGTCTCAGGGAACCATGCAGTTGGTTAATCCCATCAGCGGCGCACGGATCCAACTCCCCCCAATCGGAAGCAGGCCCTTCTCCAAGGCCAGGTTGCTTGACATGAATGAGAGGAACTTCACCGTTGCTGTCATCTATGGCGACCAGAAAGGATATAAAGTAACACGTAAAGGAAGCAACAGCTGGTCATCGGTGGAATCAAAATACAATTTGGTGGATGTCTTCAAGCACCGAAGGCAGCTGTTCACCATTGATATATACGGTACAGTTGAGGTATGGGCAGAGCCACCCCGTGCATGGCCGGATGAGGATGCCCCACAGGTGAATCATCTGCATCATAACCTCGTCCACTATTCTCATCAGCGGAAGTTCAACTGTCTGATGGAGACCCCAGCTGGTGATCTGGTAAGGGTTAAGCGCCAATCTCAGAATAAGTTTGCGGTGTGGATCCTGGACAAGGGGACCTTTTCCTGGGCGAGGACTGATGACATTGGGGAATTTGGGCTGTTTGTCAGCCACTACAGCTCGGTCTGTTTTCCAGCCAAAGACCATCCCAACCTGAAACCAAATTGCGTCTACTTCATTGACACCTACAGCAACCTGTGTGCGTTTAACCTCGAGCATGGGACCAAGGAGCTTGTGGAAGCCCTTGAAACTGCCCGCGCCCAGCGTCAGCCAGATGCGCACTCCATCCGGCGCTTGCCAGAAGAACAACGGTACCTATGGTTCATCCCTTCACTGAAATAAATAAATAGGTGAAAGTTGCCCGGCCCTTTATCCTAAAACTCCAATGCAATAGTAGTGACTTGCTATATGGCTGAAACTTTCGAACTATTGGACGTGTTCATGGTACTTTTGTGGCAAAATCAGATGTCTGAACTTGGCAGTTGCGTGTATCGTGTATATGCAATTGAAGTGTGCTTTCAAACTAGTTTGATTTATTCAGAATTGTTTATCACTCGGTCAGAAGTAGAACTGCGCTTGTTAGACTTGCCCTGAGCAGCTGAACTGCGAAGGCGCGCGCGGGTGCTTGGCTCGAGCTCAAGGCAACAAGCATTATTATTCGAAGCAATAGTCGAGGCTAGAGATACATAGTGTGAGTTTTTTTCTAGCTATTGTTGTGGCTTTTGGTCCTAAAATGTGCGTTTACGTAAACATATCAAATACTAATAAACTGATAAATCGTTTCATAAAACTTATCTTGATAAGCTGCTTTAAATAAACAGTAGAGAAATTGTCCTATTTATTTATGCCGAGAAAATCGTAAGACATAGCTGAAAGAAATTGTAACGCACGATTACAGAAAAATTTATGCCCATGTTTGGAGTCGAACTCTTTTGACTTGTACTCCGTGCACAACACAGTTAAACCTTCTTTGGAGACGAGCTCGAGCGGGTTTTTAGAATGTAGCTTTGAATTTTGGTTTATATTTTTTATTTTAGTCGGTATAACTGAATTCGATATAGTGTGTACTATAGTTTTCGTCTTAAAAAAGTAGTTAGTTACTATAGCAGAAAATCAATATGAGCTAAAGTCCATTCGAAGGCACACAAGGTGGAAAGCCTTCTCCGGCAGCGGCTGGCACCAGCTTGGTGATCCAAAATTTTGTCACATTATGGGATATAAATGGTGTTTGGCAACGGTTGTGATTTATGATTTTTGACTGAAATTTTTGAATTTTGGTTGTTTATGATAAAGATTACGGAAGAGAGATACTCACTTGCGATTTTGGATGGTACATATGTTGAGTATATCATTTAAAAGAACAGGGCAAAGATCTGAAGACCACTGCTGCCTAGTTTGGAGAGAAGGTTGTGACTTTATGGTAATTAGATTGCCATAGAGCTAGATCCATCTTGAGCTTGGCCCTGAAGGTACTTGTTTGAATCGTTGGCAATTTGGCATCTCACGCTAAGAACATATCATATCACTACCGCATCATCTAGCTGTTAAGCTGGCGCGTGAGTTGCAGGGACAGCCAAGGGAAATTCCTCTCGCCAAAACACGCGGTGTGCGCGTCGCTCGCTTTAGAAAGATGGTAATTGGGGCATCCACGGCGCGAGGTATCTACATACACGCTAAGAAATATCCCTGTTCTTTTTAGTTTTTAGAAGCTACTTTTTGATTTTTCTACGGTAACTAGCTTTTAATTGTAGTATCTTTTAAGATAGAATCTATCAGTTAATTATAGTACATATTGTACCAACTTCATTTATATCAGCAAAAACCGCACGTGAATTTCTATTTCTCTGTAATCTCTCACACGAATAGCCTAAAAACCACAAGCCGCAGCTAAAAACCATAAACTTCACAAAAAAAAAAAACAGACCCATCATATCACTACCGCATCATCTAGCTGTTAAGTTTGTTTGTTTTTCTAATATCTTAACCTGACTATATTTTTGTTATATATTGTCCACTGATACTATTTTTAAGTAATGGCATTCATTCTTTTCTAATATGTGTTTCAAACTTCTTTGTTTTTGAAACCAGACGTATACTGGAAATATCTTGATTGCTGTAAATCCTTTCCGAAGACTTCCTCATTTGAGCCTTTTTTCTCTAGAACTTCCTGATGTGTAGTACAGTACACTATATGCGTTCGCTTCTTTTTTTAGGAAAAAAAGAGAATTCATAGTACACGCTCCATGTTCTAAACGTAGGAGTATTTAAGTGAAGCATCTAGTTCAATCTATATGTCTGGCTATTTTGCTCCTATCTGACAGTCTCGAAAGCACATGAAGAACTCTATGCAGCTTTAAATCCCCCCTATCTGATCAAACACCTGTTATTGCCAGTACAATTACATTCCCAACAAGTTTCTTCAGCTAGAACTTTCTTCAGATCTGTACTGCATGACAGGGCAGAAGCATACTACTACGATAAAAAAAGATCATTCGGATTTATTACAGACGATTTAACATAAATTATCAATAATAAAATTACTATAAACATTTTTATAAGATAGACCGTCTAAATTCACCACGATAGAAAGAACCATCATAAATATATCATAAACGATTTAGAACAAAAACTATCTATAATGACCTACTCATCATAGACTTTCTTTACTAAGAATCATCTATAATAATATTTTAATTTACCCATATTTTTCGAATTTGATTTTTCCACTCATCTCAATGGATTTATTCTTTAAAATAGAAGGCTCGATTGTTCTTCTCCTCATCTCCTCTCTCTCTTCTCACTTCTTCTCACTCCTCTTCTCTCTTCTCTCTTCTCCTCCACTTCTTCTCACCAAATTTTCCCTTAAAATAGAAGGCTCAGCTGACTACTTCCCTGAGCTCATCCACCTTCGCTTGTGATGCTACGGTTCGTTGCATAAGGTACTGTTGTCGTAAAAGAATGTCTTGTGTAGTGTCACCGTTGTGACACAATGGTAACGTTGCCGCCGCTGGCCTCTCCTTCATCGTTGATGATATATCCCCACCCTCCCTTCTCTTTCTTGATGTTTGGATATAAAATTACGAAATTATTGGATGGCTAGGGTTTTAGCCATGTAAATCTTGTCCCCTAAACTTACATCGCCGGTGATATATTCCTCACCACTTAACTCCGAAAACTTGCATTTTACTTTCTCGGCTCCCTAAACTTGTCTCTGTTTGCACCGTAGGTCGTTTCCTCCATTTGCTAACAGAATTTGCTGATGTGAAATACATGGCTGCTAACAGACTAGGCGCATACGATCACGGCTTACGACCGCGCGGCTACGACCACGGCATATGACCATGGCTTATGACCGCGCGTCTATGACCATGACATACCAAAGCAACAAAACAACACCACCTACAATCTAAACAACGAGCCACTAAAGACATGGCACAAATCATAAATAAACCTACTTTGGTTCGCCTACATTCTTTGATTGCGTTGTTTTATAACGTAATTAGAGAAAATTGATGAACTGAAGAAAGCATATTTATGAGTCTATTATAAACGGTTCTTAACTAAAATTGCATGTGATAACTACATGTTATCACAAATACATAAATTTAGATGGATTAAAAATCGCTTATGATAATAGTTTTGAACCGTCTATAATGACTTTCTATGATAGTGGCATAATCTTCTTTTTCTTTGTGTCCGAAAAGGAACAAGAATTTTCTTTCAGATATTTTCTGGACCTGCTAAGAGAATTCCAGAGGCTTCAACACATGCACTCATGCATGCTTCCTGCACGACTACGCGAAGATATCCGCAAACACAATGGAGAGACAAATAAACATTGCTTAGAACGTAAAGCAAACCAAGATATATTTTTTGCCACCGACATGGAAATGTTTGAGCCAGGAAAAGAAAAGTGTATTCGGGACGATTATATAAATCTTATCAACAGGTAGGGCTTTTGACACCATTCTCGTGGAAAATGAAATCTAAAGCAAATGGATAAACCCATGGTCGCTACTCCTAGCGCCAGGGCTGCTGGTACGAATTCTACAATTGAGGAAAAGATGGTTGTCAGATAACAGCGAAAGGTAATAACAACTCGACTTGTGGTAAAGAGAGTGACAATTAATTATCTCTTTTTTTTTTTGAAGATTCAAGGCAGTGAGATTAATTTATTAAGGCACCAATTTCTGATCGAGTGAGTGCTATAATTACTAGAAGCATAGCGCGCGTGGCACGCGCCGCCCGTCGATGACGTACAAAAATAAAAGAGACGATAATTCGTGAGGAGTTTTTTTGGAAAAAACGGGGGCAAAAACGTAATTTCAGAGAAGGCAAAGGGGTCATTCGAAAAAAAGAGGGCATGTTAGGAAAAACCGGGGGCAAAAACGAATTTTCGAAAAAGCAAAGGGTTTTTTTGAAAAAGACCGAGGACCTGTACGTAAAAAAATGGGATCCGTGCGCAATTTTCGAAACCGTGGGGGGCCATCCTGCAAAGTGGAGGGGCTAAAAAAAATTTCAGGGACCTTTTTGCGAGAACCAAGGATCTATCGTAATTTCGGAAAAGTCTGAGACTTTTTCGCAATTTACCTCCCGACCGTACAAATATTCCCCACACGCGGCGGGCGAGCGAGCTGGGGACGTGGGTTTCGCGGGTGGCCGCGAATCCCCCCGGTAATAAGGAGGCGGAGCATTCGTGCACCGGTTTCTACGAGAACAACATATCATCATCTTTACTTTTTCGTAGGGATTGCAAAAGTCAGAGGTCAATGCTGATAATTTCTGAAAGACCGAAGATGACATATAAGAAAAAATATTACTTTCAAATATTTATCTAAGTATTCATCAATCCTTCACTTCAATAGCTACAAAGCTATGAAGATTAGGATGAGCAACCACCACAAGACAAGCAAGAGAAGCTACTGAAATTTTGAGAGAAATCAGGAAAATCGAAAATACTTTTGTTTGCACTACGGATTTTTGGAAGTACTTCTGTTTGCATGGCAGTAATACCTTTTCTCGGTGAACAGTAATTTCAGTACAGGTTCAAAACCAAGAATCGAAGGAACTTTTCATCCGTAGATCTAAATGATATGAAATTTTACAGAGCACTTCTCTAGGGTATTGTGAACCTATTCCAACAAACGATCATGAGCACTCGAAAGAATCACTCGGATGAACAATACTATGCTATAATACTCATAAACCAGTGCTCTGCTACAGTACTTGGTGAACAGTACTTTCTGACCACAAGGACACTCGCACTTAGAGTAAGCTACGACCACGGAGGAACGTACTCGGACTATGCTATGACCACGAAGGAACGTGCTCATAATGAGCTACGACCACGAAGAAACATACTCAAAGTGAGCTACGACCACAAAGCACATGGGGATGTCTAGAGCACTCGCGGATATCTGGACTCGTTGGAGAAAAGTGAACTCAAGAGACAAACATTTTTTGTGCCGCCCCTCTGAATTGGTTTGCGTGTTTTCTTCGTTGATTTTCATACTGAAAAACAAGAAACTGACCCAACATACACGCCATGACTAGCTCTTCATGACGTGCCATCCCACATCCGAACTATTCATGACATTCATGAAGTTACATAACGCACACACTAATACTCTTAACGCACGCACTAACTCACTTAACGTATGCACTAATGCAGTACGACTATGACCACTGTAACATCTCGATCATATAAGTCCAACAAATTACCCTCTAACTACGGCGCACCGGCTTCACCTCGACAACTTCGATCTTTTGCCTCAGTTTGATGAACTTGACGCGACCGAGGGCCTTCGCAAGAATATCAGTTGTTGCTCATTTGTGTCGACATGCTCCACATCTATTTTGTCATCTTCAATGCAATCGCGAATGAAGTGATACCTCGTATCAATGTGTTTGTTGCGATTATGGAGCACATGATTCTTACACAAAGCAATTACCGACTTATTGTCCACGAGTAGCTTTGCCATCCTCAGCTCATACCCATCAGGTCTCCGAGGTGCCGTGTTAACCAGATTGCCACCGGCATTAAACTTGCTGTTGTCGCTTGCGGTTATCGACGTCACATCCGCTTCACATGAAACAGTGCCACAGTTTTTTGTTTCTGTGACATCCAAGTGATCAAACTTGCAGTAAGGAAAAATATTGTACCCGTGATATTCTTGCGGTTGTCAGTGTCACATGCAAATCACTGTCACTGTAGCCGATAAGATCAACATCCAGCGCACTTGCCCTCTTGTGACAGCACCCAAAGCAAGTCAGAGGTCAAGCTGCACCTTTCTACTGCCTCAGAAAGTTTGAGACGCTCACCGCCGATTCCTGCGCCGAGATAAGAGAGAGGCTAAAGCTGCCTATGTGGGCTCTGTCGACGGCGCTGACCGCCATGTTCCTCTGTCCCCTTCGCCGTTGAACCTACTCGTCAGCTGGGTGATGGCTCTGCTCGTCGCCATTGGTGGGCTCTTTTGGCTGCTTTTCTCCGACACCTGGCAGTTTGGCAACAGCTTGGACAAATGGAACGACGAGGCTTCTGAAATGGAGGAGAAAGTGTGAACAATTCATTTGCATAAATATGATTCCTATTATCTCTAGCTAATTCACAAAAATAGGGGATGGCTATGTTGCATACAACTTTTATTTATAAAAAAGTTTGAAACCTTTGCCCCTCATCGTTTTCTACTCCCCGTCACTCAGACATAAATCTTCATCTGCATAAATATGCTTCCTATTATAAAAGTTTGATGCTTAGTGGAAGATGAGAAAAGTGTGCCATATTCAGTAATCATTCTCATAAAAATTTGCTTTGTAAAGAAGATATATGACTACCTGATTCTCTCTTTCTCGTGTATAAATTTGGTCGGCAAAAAAGTATAGCTACTAGCTCCCGTATGTAAGCTGAACATGTAGGTATACAGTACTGTTTGTGTGGACCATGCGTGTCTATATAAATATAAACAACCGGTATGTATTTACCTTGTCCAGCAAAAAAGCTTTCATTTGCTCGTACAGCTTAGGAAGCATATTTGATCTTCTTTCCGCTAAGGAAAGAAACAGGAAAAAAAGAAAGATCAATTTCAATTAATAGGAAGAAAAACTCCAAAAGGGGTTCGAACGAAGGAGACTTTTCTTTAAAGTGCGTTAAAGTGGAAGAGTTGGAAACTTAACTATATTTGCTTGTCACCGTCGAAAAATGGGGATACCTATGTATAAGATGACTTATTCTTTCTTAATTATAAGTCACAAGTTTGAATCATTTAAACTTACTTATTGAACCATTGAATCAAAATAAGATCATATATTTTTGGGCTATAATTGACGGTTTTTAGTTGTGTTTTTTCAAATAGCAGTAGATGACGAAAACATTGATTCTTTGAGAAACCGTCTCATTTATTTTGACTTTTAGGAGAGCCAAAAGAGCCTAAGAATCAAGCACGCGCGTCTCAAACCCAACTCAGAAAGATCAACATAAACCCGAAAAATGTCAAGCAACTTACAAATAGCGCGGCCCCAACACAATTCCACGGCAGGGCACAATCACAATGGATTAGGGGCCTAAACCTCGGAGCTGCACCACTGCCGGAGCCCGTCCGTGGAGAGCGTCGTCGTCGGTGCTGCGCTGCCGTTGGAGCCCGTCCATGGAGACCGCCTTCGGTGCTGCATGCGCGTCGAGGACATGCATATATACGATGCTGCCGCTCACGCCGGAGTTGATAAGAGCAATGAAGTGGGTAGCCGTGTCGAGGGGGCGAGCGAAACACGCGCACATGAGGCAAGGAGTTTACATGGTAATTGACTGACTCGGTCAAGTCCGCGGCTGATCTGGCCTGCTTGCACCGTCGTGCACGTTACTACTTGCTTTGAAAAAGCCAGGGTCTAGAGCACCTTCGATATTATGTTTTAGCTGGTTAAATAAGAAGAGAGAAAATACTAAATTGATTTAATATATTAGAGGAATCAATTCTAATAAAAAATACATAGAACTAGACTATACTTAGAAATCGATTCAAATCATTAAAAAATTCATATGAGCATGAAACAACTACAGAGCTATTTTCCGAATCCCAACACCACGATTAGACGTCAAAGGACCGTTGTTTGAGCTTTTCAATTGACTTTTGGTTTCAATTTTTTTAATAATTATTATTTATTATACTAGTAAATTATAGTTAAAAACTATAAACTTGTAGCACCCTAATATCTGGACAGTGCCTTCGCGTTTCAAAAGCCAGGCATTATCTTTATTAGCATTTAAATGGATGCATTACCTTATCTCTATCTCTCTATCCATCTCCATCCCTCTCTCCCATCCATATCAATATATTCCTCTCTCTCCCCCGTTTCTTCTCTCTCTCTCTCTAACTTTGGCCGGCGTGGGGGCCTTGACCAGTGGCGGCAGCGGCGGCGCGACGCCGGTGGTAGGCGGAAGCGGTGGCGCGCATCGGGCGTGGCGCGAGGCATCGAGCAAAGACACGGGTGGCACGAGCCGAGCGACGTGTAGGCGGTGCGGCGTACGCCGGTCAGAGGCGGTGTGGCTGGCGGGCAACGCTTGGGCAACGATGCGTGGCCGCAGGCGGCGCTCAGGCGGCATAACGTCAATGGCAGCGGCACAGCCAGGGTAAGCGGCGCGCGGGCGGTGCAACATGCGATGCATGGCGCAGGTGGCCGTGATGCACTGCGATGGCGGTGGCGCAGCTCGTGGCCGGTGGAGGTGACGGCCCCGATCTTAGACACAAGGGTCGGTGTGGGTGGCGCGGAAGTGGGCGGCACGGCATGACGTGTGGCAGTGATGGCTAGTGGCGGCGCGGCACAGGCAGCGGTCGGTGGTGGCTAGCGGCGGCGACAACGGCCGGCGTTGGTGGCGCCAGTGATCGGTTTTCACGGCCACGTGATTTGGCCGGCTGGGACGTAGCCGAGTCACGTGTTTGCATAGGGTTTTGGATAGCCTTGCAGCGGGACACCGTTCACGTGGCCGAATGAGCGTTCGGTCAGCCGAATGGCGATTCGCACGATGAAGGCTTAGCGAACGCAAATTTTTCTGGCCGAACGCACTTCCGCCCGTCTTTCCACAAGATTACCTTAGCCCCGATATGATTCATCTCCGTTCCACCTTGTAGTTTCGCACGCAGCCTCCGAGCGGGCGTTCGGGCAGTTGCACATCTTTGATCCTTCAAGAAGTGAGTCCACCGAGCGTGCCCAAGGCAAATACCTCGTGGTTGTGACATTTCTATTGCACATATCACGTGTTTCCAGATTACTTATCACCTTGTCATTGAGTTCAATTATCATATCACTCATGCTTTCCTGGCTATTATCATATCATTAAAGTTACGACTAATATCATATCATTAAAGTTACCTGGCTAATATAATATCACCAAAGTTAACTGGCTAATATCATATCACTAAAATTATCTGGCTAATATCATATCACCAAAGTTAATTGTTAATATTGTATCACCAAAATTACCTAGATAATATCATATCACCAAAGTTACATGGCTATTAGCGTATTACTAAACCTTACCTGTCTATTAACATATGAACATGTTTAATTTAGGTTTAAAATTATTAGCACTCTTTTTACATTAGGGCTGCTATGTTGTAGTTCCTGATACCATGATTCATTAAATGCTTGATGTTGTATGTGGGCCATGACGGATTTATATATACATGATACCTGTTAATCTGACTAATAATCACTTGTCACATAATAAAACTTGGATGGATGACAATCCTTGTGTGAGCTATGTTATAATACCCCTTTTAGATTAATTCCCAGATCTCTACCACTTTATTATCACTCCATATCGCCCTCATATCGGGAGTTATGCTTTCCGTTCCCAGTCTCAACAAACCCTGCCACTTATCCTAGCCTTATCCTTGCCATCTCTTTATTTTGTTAAATTCATATTATACAATCTGTCTATAATGTAACAGCTACCTTATCACCATATTATCATTTCACATCGCCCTATCAGGTTTTAGACGTTTTATTTCCAACTCTAGTAAATCCTTTCATTTCTCATAACTTTATCTTAGCCTTTACTTAGTTTCCTTAAATTTACTCCTTACAATCTGGTAATAATATAACAGTTAACTGGCTTAGGGTTACCCACATGTAGGGGAGATTTTCACCCGACCCACCTGGTAACGTACGGGGGGCCGACGCTTTTGTTACTCAGGATATTACACCCTATCTGCGGTTATACATTCGAGAACAGTGACATGTCTGACTACTCTCGTATAACCGGGTATGTGGGAAGTAATTGCAGTGCCATTGCCATGACTTACTAAATCTAATAAAAGAAATAACAGTTATCTGGCCCAGAGCTATCCACATATAGGAAAGATTTTCACCCACCGGGTAACGTACGGGGGGCCGTATACTCTCGTTAATCAGGATATTACACCCCATCTGTGGTTATACAGTCAAGAACAAAGATGTGTCTGACTACTTTCATATAACCGGGTATGCGGGAGGCAATCGCCGACGCCTTTGTCATAACTTGCTAAATAACAATTATCTGTAATTCGACTGTTCCTGTGATCTATATCTCCGAATTGCTTATAGTATATGTCAATGATTTGCTTGCATTACTTGTTTTTGCTCACTATGTTGCGACCGTTGTTAGGTACTTGCTGAGACATTTTAAATCTTATACTTGCTCTTTCCATTCTTAGGTAAAAGGTTAGTGGAGTGATAGCATCATGCATTGGTGAGAGCACTCGAGTTTTCATAACCGTGACTTGCTACTATTTATGTTATTTTATTTATTATTCATTTGGTTAGAATTGGACATGTCCGATGTTTCAAATATTTATTTCAGTTTCTGCTAGTTCTATAAGAAAGCACTCTTAAAGGTTTAATTTTTTTGTGATTTCTACTACTGCTTTTATTCTTTATTTTAACAATGGCGTACCTTTATTTTAACGATGGTGTACTACAGTAGTATTTTATATTAGTACGTGAGTTGCTACAACAACATACCTGAAAAGTCTAGAGTAACAAAGCAGGTCAAAGGTCAAGCTGCACATTTCTCGACATACGCGCGTCCAGAATATAGGCGTGCAAGCAAATGCAATGGGAGGAATTGCTGCTGAATCTCAGGCTAATTTCCGCTCATTTTCGGCCCTTCTATTTGAACATAAGGAGATAAGGAAGCTCGGAATCGCGAGTCAAGTCCACGTACGTGTAACGTGTTCACGTTTTAGCTTCCGGATAGACTTTATTCGAATCAAATGTTTCCAATTAGTTTACAGGCTTACAGCTTTCCCTATAAATACAGGGTAACACAATGGATTTCACAACTGCGCGTATGCATGCACAACTGACAATGGACGGCAAGGCAGCTGCAGCGGCACAACTACAGCAACAGCTGCAGCAGGAGCAGCATGCAGCGGAGCAGAAGAGCTGGCCGCGCAGGCTCCGGGGCCTGCTCTCGTTCCTCGCCTGCCTCCTCGTCGCCGTGAACTTCGCGCACACCACGTACCGCGTGCGGCATGATCCACACGACCTGGCCTTCGTCGCGGCCGCGTACGCCATGCTTGCGCTGCTCTTCTTCTGTATCACCAAGTTCGAGACGCTCACGACCGCCGATTGCCCCGCCGAGAGTAAGACGAGGGAGCGGCTCAAGCTGTACGTGTGGGCGCTGTCGACGGCGCTGATTGCCATGTTCTCGGCACGCATAGCGCCGATCATGCCGCCGCCGCTGAACCTGGTCATCCTGGTGATGGCGCTTCTCGTTACCGTTGGTGGGTTCAGCTTGCTGTTCCTCTGTGATGCTGGCACCGGTAGTAGCATGGAGGCACTGCACAAGGCTTCTGATCGGCAGGAGAAAGTGTGATTACTTAATTACAGTAGTAACTTTGCTTGTATAAGTTCGTGTAGGCTGCAAGATATATTCCATATATTTCTAAATACAACATGTAGTAAGTATGGAACCAAATAATTGAATTGTGCAAGAAGACAAGTAAGATGTGTATTTGCCTTTGTAATGTGTCGTGAATCCCTTGTAACTGTCCATGATTGTTCAGCTGTGAGTTACATCAATCGAGTGTACAACATTGCCAACATATGCTTAAAACAAAAGCCAACTTTATTACAATATAAAGGCTTAAAAACCGAGTTTTACAGCGGGCTAGCGGCCCTTAGATACAATACATGACAAAAGAACACCACAGACATGCCTGAGCGGAGAACAACTCTAATTCCAAGCGTCATCTACTTTGTAGAATTCCACTTCATTGTCTTCGTAGACTTCCTCGTTGTCTTGCTAGGCTATTTCTGTTGATATTTTTAGCAAGATGAGTACAACCACCGTACTCAATAAGTCACACAGAAATTACTATTTAACTACATGCAAGGATTATCATGAGATGGATAGGATGGTTTATTATTTTATGTGGAAGCAGTTTTAGTTGTAAACAAGCTTTAAACATAAAAGAACGATAACTTTAGATATTGGGGTTTCAAAACTTGATTACCAAACCATCAACATTTCCAAATCATTCGCAAATCTACTTATACTTTGTTCTTGTATTCACCTATTAAACATAGTTTCATTTACTGGAAGCACGATATATTCAAAGACCATTCATAAACGACTCTGCAGAGTTGCCCTGCTTTACCCACAAGATTTCTTAACTCCCGCGACAGAATTAAGAAAACAACGCTGTTCACTGCTCCATTCTTTATATAGCCTCCACCCAGTAGGTTTTTGATCTCAATAGGCTCGGGTGACCCCACAGGCCTCACTCGACTTGTCGCAGCCCTACTGTTGCATGGTTAACCACCTCCCATACGAATTCACCCTCGGTCTCCCCCCGCCAGTTGTAGTGGTTCAATTGAATTGGAGCAGTTACTAGACCAGGTTTGACGAATCAACTCTTGTGGTTGGACGATCACTACACCACCACCATTTCATTCCCAGCCTCCACCCTAGGATAAGTTCATGGGATCCGGCCATCTCATGGTCTCCCGCGATCCTTCCTTACCCTAGAACCACTTTAAAAATTCTATCAACAAAATGCCAAGACTCTCAGTAGTGGAAAATTTGTTGTGTTCCTACACTACCATGATTACATTAATAATACTTTTAATATTACTAAGTCTTATCAAGGTGAATATGGGCATCAAATTAAACAAGTTTTTTCAAGTGGTAGGACATTAGCTAATAACATGTCATTACAAATATTTATTGTACATGAAATAACAACTTGTAAATAACATAATAAAAGTACTAATAAATAAATCATTAAAGGAATGTAGGTTCAATATGATCAAAGACATGTGACTTGCCTTGCGGATCTACGACTTGACAATTTCGAATTCTTGGTTTCTTGAGCTCGGGCTTGATCCTTTCCCTCCTGAACTAGTTGATCTTCGACATCACAAAGCAAAGAAAATATTCAGTTCCACGCCCGAAGGATTGAGCTAGGAATAAATAAATAAAATAAAGAAAGAAAATTCGAAAGATCCAAATAAATAGAGTTTTGGGCTTATATGGGGTCCAAAAGGCAAAACAGAGCTGAGAAATGGGTCGGCAGGCTCGAAACGGTCAAAATGGGTATACACTTGTGTTTTCGGGTTTGGGTGAACAGTAACGATCTGGCACTATTCATTACGGATTTTACTGTTCATTGTGGGTTTGGTCGCCTGGATCCGCTACTGTACACTATGGGTTTGGGCTCGGGTTTACCGGGTCGGGTGAACAGTAACCGGCCGTTACCGTTCTTCTTCTCCACCATGACCACGTGCGTGACGCCGAAATAGAGGAAGCGGCGACGGTGACTGGCGGAGCTTGGGCGGGTTGCAACAGAAAAGGATGCTATGGCTGGGTTCCTGGCGTTATGGGGATTCCATTTTTGGGGTCGACGGGGACAGGGAAGTCGGCGATCGCCGGCGGCGAGGCTTTCTCTTCCGTGAGGTGTTTGAATGGTGCGGGTGATTGGAGGGTTAAATGGGCGATTGCACTGGTGTTTGAGCATCTGTGAGGCTAGGATAGGCTCATGGAAGCGGTGGTTTGGGTTGGGGAGGTTGAAGTCCACGGTGAGGTGTTTTGGGCGTGCGGCGGTTTTCGGTGACAGGGAAGAGGGAAGCTCGGGGAGGCGCGTTACGGCGGTCAAAGAGGGGTGTTCTGGTTGCCTCGGGCGACACAATGCGGCGGTCAAAAGGCAGCGGCTGTGTCAGGTCGGCCGAGAGAGAGAGCAGAGAGGGCAGAAGGCGCGGGAAGGTTGACACGACGGTGGCGGCCGTGGCCAGCGGCTCTAACACGGGCTCATGACAATTAAGAGCGGACGTATGACCTCTGACATGTGGCGCAAGCGTGGCAGCGGCGAGAGAGCACGAGAAGGAGCGGGAGAGGTCAGCGGCGGCAAAACAGGGGTGGCGGTGTACGGTTTTCAGATAGTGAACAGTATCGGCGCTATTTTCCTCTGTTGAAACAATGCTGAGGTGGATTGGGGGGTTTGATTAGTTGAGATTTGTGTGGGATTGGACTAAGGATCAAGGAAGAACAAAATCAAAACGAAATTCTTTTTCAAAATTCGGTTTTGTTTCAGCCTTTTACTAGTCTGTAACAGAAATGTTTGCCAGGTTTTAATTTAAGGTTTTGGCGCGGCGTCTGCGCGCAGCATCTCATACGGGAGCGTGATTATGCATGTTTTCTTTTTATTTCGTCCTCCTCGGTTTTTAGTTTGATTCGACCAAGGAACTCTCAAATGTGTTCTCTCAAAGGCAGTGGCGGACCTACGATGAAGATTTAGAGCGGTTAATGAGACTTGATCACCGGTTTACCGAATGCACCATGAGCAGGTCCTGTAGCCAAACGCCAGCTGCGCCTGCTCTGCCGCCTTCGAGTAATGCTGCCCAAGCGGTCGTCGCCTCCGCCGCCACCGATGGCCACAGCGACATGGCCAGGTCAAAATTCGTCGACATGACATGGCCAGGAACTACCAGATGCTGACGTCCTGCAGAACATCACAGTGGATCAGCTATCTTCATGTGGTTAATGTTGTGACGATTTTCTGAAACTTCTTAATGTAGGCAAGTTCCTAACGCGAGAGGCGAAGAAGTCCTCGCGAAGAAGTACAGGATCAGGCTAAGGTTCGTGCTACCACTTGACCAATGATCAAGAATGCCTTTTTTTTCCTTCAATTTTGATGTAGCAAAGATGAAATGAAATGCTGGGGGATTGATGCACCGGAGAGTTCGATGTCGTATGGCAAGGAGGCAAAAGAGGCGCTGGTGAAACTGGTGCAGGGGAAGAGCTTGAAGATCTACGCTTATGAGAATGACCGGTATGGTAGATGCATCAGGGATATCCACTGCGATGTTTTGCTTAGGGTCATAAAAACCTTAGATGTCTAACACAATAGAAGCAAAGTTTTTTTTTAGAACATTAATAGAAGCAAAGTAAAAAAAAAGTTTTGATTCTGTCTTCTGCAAGGAACTGTCAAAATGTTTCAGCTGACGATACATACTGAAATAGCCAAGCTTTTCTTGAATGTCTACAACTCTTTTATAATTACAGAACATATAATTTTCCACGTGCTTTGTGGATAGGAACAGATGTTGAAGAAAGGGGTTGCATGACACTACACTGCCTATGATCAGCGCCCGGAGCAGGCCAAGGTAAAGTAATATTAATTGACGGCATACAACCGCACATTGATCACTTAGCCGAAAAAGAGCATGAAACACTCTGAAGTTACATGGAAACTATGTATGCAAAGTTGCTGAAAAAAGCTTTTTTTTTATCTGTCAGTGGGAGAAGCAGGCGTGGGTTGGGGGTACCCAAGGCCTGCCGGTGGTAGGGGAGGCGACAGCCCCGGTCGACCCTCCAGTAGGTTCACTCCTGCTCAAAGGTGTTCTCCTCCTCGAGTAAGGGTATGTTCTTTTCGGTTTCTAAAAATTACTTTTAAACGGAGTATCTTTTTAAGATATGATCTAATAATTAATTATAGTACATAATGTACCGACTTTATTTATACCGATAAAAAGCACACATGAGTTTTTAAGATATGCTCTAAGTTTTGTTTGAAAACTTCTCTGAAAGGTGTAATTTTGCGATTTTGTTCCACGAAACTAGCAGAGAATGTACTGCCGAGTTCTTCGGAGGTTGGGAACAGGTGCAACTTATCGGTACACGGGGGCTAATATACGCGGCTACAATACAACGCAATTCCTCGAAGCAGCTGATCGATCGTACGTACGTCCAAGCAAATTAAAAGCAATATCGATCGACATATGTGTCACGAAATCCAGACGACGTCACGATCCGTGACGTCAACTACTGTCGTAGAGTCAGACATGGAACGAGGGTTGCAGGTGCAGCTGGATCGCGCGGTTTGCTGGCGTGTTTGCTTTTAGACCGGACGACCGTGCCGAGTCGATCGATCTCAAAATCTACAAGACTTATGCCGTTTTTTCTACGTGACTTTGGCCGACGAGACTTTCTTTTTAGGCTGCCTTGGCCGGGTCGACGGTCATTAGTTGCATGACGTTAGCAAGCACCTACCTGTCGCCATGGCTTTGCATACGTATCACGAGACAGACAAATGAACAAAAACAAACAAACAGCCCGACTAGAGGGGAATGATGTGAATCGCTAGCAGGTTTCGGTTTCAGACCAGTTAAATTTATCGCGCGAATCCGTGCAGCACCCGGTGAGTGTGACAAAGCATGCAATAGCGCTGCAGCGGCGTTAGTTTTTTATAAATAAAAAATAGTAAAAAATTCAGAAAATTAAAAACACCGTTATATCTTTTTACATAATACAAAGAAATATAAAAATAAAAATAAAAATAAAAAAACTGAAATTTAAAAGCCAAATAACTGACCGGATCTAACTCGACCAATGCAAGGAATCTTCATGTAACCATGCATGCATGATGTCTCCGTTAAGGAAACATATTAAGTAGCAATTTCGCATGATTAGTGCTGAAAGGACAGGAAAATGCATAAAAGGACAACGCTGCATCTCGATCGCGTAATCGTGCTGACGTCACATATATATTGACCGAGACTCGGAGGCCGGGGCAGGAGCAGCTGCGATCTCTACGGGGAGGCACTACACCATTTGATGTCCCCAGACTGGAAGCTTCGTCAACGTATGCTTTTTTTTCATGGCGTTTAAAGATGTCAAAGTAAACGGCGTACGCGTGCGGCTAAAATACAGTGCAACTCCATGCGTGTAAGACATCGCCGGCCAGGCAAAGCACGATGGATCACCAGAAACGCGCCTCCGGTTGGTACGGCGGGTGAGAGTTGTTCGCTGTAAGAAGATGGGAATTTAATTGCAATCCGATGGATGAATGCGTACAGCCGGTCTGAGTTTTAGACGACGAGACCGTGCAAACGACCCCGCAAGTCTCAAGTACGTCGCCCCTCCTTTGCACGCATCATTATGCCGTGTTGACTTGTTCATTCTTACTCCCTTGGCCTTGAGATGCGTACAGCCGGTCTGAATTTTAGTTGATTGAGAGTCTGTAATTTTAGTTGATTTAGAGTGCAACTTTAAGTGACTGAGAGATAAAAAAATTTCAGTCGCCTTGACAATAGCAAAACCGCTATTGATATACTTTGAGATTCACGATGTTTGACATGTGTATCTTCATATACTTATAAAATAAATGTATTTAAGATATCAAGCTTTTTAAAAAAATTAACTAGTTTGAACTACTTTTGTGGTATATCCTCACTAAGTCACGTTAAATTTAAAAGTACTTCAAACTAGTTTGAATTGAGTTTAAAACTCATTTACCACAAATATATCTAAGATATAAAACATTTTTATATCTAAACTTTAAAATTTTATCGATAATCCATGTATATTAGACGGTTCTTAACTTAGTGCCTCATGTAATTTACATGTATATATACAGGAGAGAGAGAGAGAGTAATTGCAGGTCTACAAGCCTTTTCTTCACTTATCTTTAATTTGGAGACTAGCTAGACTTGGTCAGATCAGTGCTCTTTAGTCTCTCTCCTTTCCTTTGCACACGTAATTACGAGACCCGTCGGCATCCACCTGACCACCTCGCACGACGACCCAACCCGCGCGGAACCTGGCCTCCCTGCGGCATCCTTTCCATCCTGGCCACGACGACGACGACGAATAAGAAGATACCTGCCGTCAAAATGGCCTTAATCTTGAACACAAGTTGGGATGCAGCCCATAAGGCGAGAGGCCCATACGCCTCACCGGAGTCGGGTAGAGGTGCTAATGAGTTAGATTTAAATGAGTTAAATAGGGTGGATTCTTAATTAGATTGACTTTGGATAAGTGAAAACGGGTTAGAGGAGTGAACGGGTTGGATTGGGTAACCTCATAAAGAGGGTTGGGTTGAGGTGAGGTGGGGTGAGTTTAAAAATTGATTGAAGTTAATAAAAATTATGAAAATTAATAAAAATTAATTTATTAATTTTCAGTATTTGATGATTCTTCGCTCTAACAATTATGAAAATTAATAAAAATCAAGAAATAAAAAATATGAAAAATCATGCTGCTACAGTGATTTCATATTAGTCAACAGTAAAAACCAGAACTATTTCAAATCCAAAAATACATGAGAGTTTTGATTTGTAGATCCAAAAGACTTCAAACATAAACCAAGACTATATCATAACCTTAAGAATCTATCCGAACCAAAAAATGAAAGAACTTAAGAGAATTGGCATCGTTTAGCTCATCAATCTCTACTGTACAAAAACATGGTAAAAACCTAAAATTCAGTTAACTCTCAAACAAAAGCTCCAACAACTAAAATTTAGTATGCATATTTTCTAGAATGTTAGGAACTTATTCCAATCAATGATCCAAAAATTATTGTCAAACTTCTGACATTTTTTTCGTTTGAAGGAAAGTTGCACCAAAATCGATTAAAAAATAAAAATAGTGAATACGACTTGCTCGTGGGTGGATGATAACTAAGATGGCTCTAAATGTGTTCTCATATATCACAGTAAGCAAACGAATACCAAAGCACTCGAGGCAAAAACAGCTGAATCAAGAAATCATTCGTGAGGGTGAAATCCAAGCAAAACCAGGTTTCTTTATGAACTTGCCAACCAAGTATCTAGATGGGTGAAGATTGATTTTCAAAGATAATCTCCATTTCTTACATGTCATTGGCATAGCAAGATCAAGAAAGGAAGAGAAAAAAAACAAAACCAACCAAGTCAAGAACAAATCAATCAACATAAGAGGGATCCATGAAGATGAACAAAGATTAATATATTACTACTTGATAATAAAGATTTTATAACCACTCCACTTGAAGAAAAAGCGAGCACATCACAACACTCAACTTCTCTCAAACCTTAACCCAAGAACACTTAAATTCAATGAGAGGATGGTTAGATCGTTAAATATAAGTCTCCATCCTAACCTATTAAAAAAATGGGCTACCCAGCTCCATCTAACCCGTAGTGGATAATATGCACTTAGCACATATGGTGAAAACCCGATAACTCCGCACACACGGATTTTAATTCACACACCACTTATATACTCTTTTCAAAGCATATAAACCCAAATCCGCCAAGTCCTTTGTTGTAACAACCTAACTGTTTATTTTAATTTATTAGTGAAACAAATTAACTATTTTAAATTAAATTAAAAATCAGTGTTGTTTGGTTGCTAGAATTTTTAATTTTATTTGCCCTAATTTTCTGCTTTTAAAAAGGCCATTCTTTTGAAAAGTAATTTAGGTAAAAACATAAAAATATGATTAAATAAAGATATTTTGATTTTTCTTAAAAATACTAATTCAATTAATTATTTGGACTTGTTTGGCTTTTTCTAAATTTTTAATATTTTTTGGAAATAATTTACCTAAGTTCAAAATATATTCATTTTTTTATTTTTATGAATTTTTTAAACTTTATCTGCTATTTTCTATGCATTTATTGGTTTTCTCGGGCTTTCTGAAAATAAAAAATTATTTTCAATCTCTCGCCTTCGTCCTGGGCTGACAAGTGACCGGCCTAGATCCCTTTCTACCCCCACGCTGGCCCATCCGTCAGTATCTTCTTCCCCGCACCACCTCATTCCTTTCTCCCTCCTCCCTCTTTCCTTTTGCACCAGCGACGAATCCCCACTGATCTCTGCCTTTTCCTCGCCACCCTGTCCTCAGTTTTGAAAATCACATGCCGTCCAGCGTCGACCTCCCTAATCTCTGCCCCTCCCCTTCTTTCCGTGCCCCTATTTTCCTTCCTCTCCCTTCTTTGCTTCCCGCCAACCACCAAGTCCGATGAAAAATTCCGCCGCGACTTCCCTGCCTTGGCCATATATAAAGGCCCCTCAAGCACCCCTCAATCCCGCACCACCTCTCCCCTCTTCGGCATTCCACAGACGAGCCTCCAAGCTTCGCCTCGCTGCGCTCTCATCACCTCGGCCACTCGCGCCACTCCGCCCCCTGCTGATGGCCTCGCCAGCTTCACCGCTCTGAGGACAACTCCGCCCCCTCCTTCGTCGATCTCAAACGTCGCTGGATTCGCCCCCTATCGGAGCACCATCCACCACCGCCACCTACCGCTCGACGCGACCCCTCTCCGGCACCTCCGATAATTTTCGTGCCCACCATCTTAATGCGCACGCTCTCCTCTCCTGTTTGAGCATTTCCCCGCTCACTGCCGGCCACTGGAGCACCAGCGACCACCGCCTCGAGCCACCGCCATCGCAAGCTGGACTACGTCAGCACCTAGAGCTGACATGGTGCCGAGTGGCGCCATCTCCCCGGCCACCTCAGCGCATAATGTGCCGTCAGCCTACCCCCATGCCACATCAGCCCAAACGCATGACCGTGGACACAGTCCATAGACCCAGCCATGTGTCAACATCTGAGGCCACCATGACGTCATAATCTCCTACTTGTCTTTTAGAAAATAATTTGACCATGCATTAATGATGTCATCATTTTTTCCTTTAGAAAAATAATTCCTCAAATTCTTTGCTAACGTCATAAATATATTTTCCTCTAGAAAAATAATTCCAAAAATCCCTTTATCCATTTCTTCATATTTCAAACTTCGAGGAGCATGTCTCGTTCATCCTAGCTTCGATTGAACCCATTCAAATTTCTAAATTCATCAAAAATTTCAATCTATCCATTTTACCCTTCTTTTTAATATTTGGAGTTTATTTGAACTTTTACTTGAATTTTATTTGAATTTGGTGGGTTACTTTCACATGTAGACTGCGACGATTCAGAAGAATTCTTCTATGATGATTCACACCAATTCGCGGAGCAAGGCAAGTCACACACCTTAATCATGTTGATCCTAATTTTTAAATAAAATTATATTGTTTTAAATAATTCAGCATATATATTTTTATTCAATGTATTTCAATTCCATTTTTAAATTTAGTTAATGGCTATTTGTTATTATCTCCATTGATATTGATTCCCGGATACCTTGTCACCTTAGAATAAAACTCTGGTTAGTACACTAGATGGACTAGAGAATTTTGTATGAAATGTTTAGATCCACTTAGTCATAATTTTTATTTTGGAATAACTTTTTCACATAAAATGAGAAGTTTTTCAAATGTACTCTTGACTTCGGTGAGTCAAGAAAGGCCATGAATTATTTCAAAATAAAATATAAAATCTGGTTTACACTTAGGCTAATGGTTAGGTGGTGGGTACTGGCATTGATTGTTGTTCGGTGACACAATATTGATTGTCTGGCACAAGGGGTATGTGATTTAAGCCTAAGTCAAGTTATGGGCCAGTCTGTGAGCTACTGCTATAAAGCCCTAACGTACTACCACAAGGCTGGTATAGAACACTCCTGGCTGACTAATTTGTGGGTCCCAACCTAGCTGACTAATTTGTGGGTCCCAATCTTGCTATAGGTTGAAAGTGTGCGTGGTGTAGGCCATGTGAAGTCTCACTCAGCCCAAGAGGGGATCCTGGTCTAGTGGATTCCTTACTGGGGTGAAACCTTAGTGTTGGCTTGACAAGGTTGATTGCTTTATATTGTAAAAATCTTGTCATGATCTCCCCGTCGCACACCTAAGGAAGTGTGCTAATCGCGTGGCAATATGAGATGATTATATCATGTGGGTAAAGTTGTACAACCTCTGCAGAGTGTATAAACTATCCTGGATAGCCGTGCTCATGGTTACAGGCCTGCTGAGTAAAGTTTTTCATGGATTAGACTTTGTTTTTCAAAATAGTTTATCAAAATCTTATGGATGGATGGAATCCATATGAGATCTTATGGAAAAGATGGTCCAGGTGGGATGCTCGTGGTTAATTAGGTTAATGTGCGGGATGGACCTGCACTAACGATATTAATTTCATTTATGATTACTATCTTTATTTATTGTATTAAAATTCAACAATTTTTGATCTATTTATTGTATTTCTATAAATGTTGCTTTTACGCTCAAATAACCATATATGCCTTCCTTTGTTGCCTTTATCATTATATTGCATTCTCCCGTGTGACTTGTGGAGTACAACTTTGTACTCACATTGCTATCTCCACACGGAGGAAGACGACTTCAACTATGATGAAGACCTGAACGAGTAGGCCGCGTCTTACTATCGTTTGCCTGTGGGTAAGCTCAGTGGGCTTTTTTCGCTTTAGTATTTTTCTTCTACTGTTATTTAAATTTGGCCTATGGGTCGTTGATGTAAACTTTGGTAATCATGCCCATATTTAGTTAATGAATAAATGTCATTATGGTTGATATTTATCTTTGTTGTTCACCATGTGCACTAGCTAATTCTGGACTAGTGCGATTTATACAGAGGATCCACGAGTTGTTGCTCCGAGGTCCGACATTTGCCTTGATGCAACTTAATTTTCTCAACTTCTTCTTGACCTAAATTGTCTTCCCAAGCACCACAGTTTTGATCTAAGATAGTTTTCGGTATTTTCATCAAACTACCAAAATACCATTGCTTAACCCATTATTTATCTTTCATTGCAAGTAATCACCATACTTGCCACGTGTAGATGCATCATTGGCTGCCATGCGTTCGTAAGTCTATTCTATTTTGGTTCCATTGGATTACGCTTTACTTAGACCTACTATGCCACATGATATAACACGTCACTCAAACTTTTTTATAATATTTTCTGTCTTCATTGTGCCCTGTTTGAGCTCATCTGTCTCACCTGTCATTCTTGATTGTTCTAGCCCTCGGCACCTCTATGAGCATATCTCTGATCCTTGTCATTAATCATAGTTGACTCGAAACAACTCTACATATCAAAAGACCAAAAACTCAATTTTAAATATAAGTTCTTCACAACTTAACTTGGCAGTTATGCCAGCATGACCGGAAGCCGTTTGATCGAACCTAACGGACAGGATCGACACCGACAAGAGGGTGGGCTCCACGGGTCGCGCCCGCACCGCTTCCCCTGCTTCGCGAGCGAATCCACTCTGCAGGCCATGGCCGGAGCCTCGCCGTCGCCTCGCGCCGAGGTGGTCGTCCCGCCGGACTGGGCCTCCGCCACCGCCTTCACATCATCCGACCTCACGCCTCCTGTCGTCGTCGTGTGCGGCCCAAAGAACAGCGGCAAGTACACCCTCTCCCGCCTGCTCCTCAACTCGCTGCTCCCCAGGTAAAACCGCCCAAAGCCAGACCCTAACGACTCCGTTAGCAATAGTACTAGTTCTCTTACTGGTGGTGGTGTGTTGTTTTGCAGGTACGGGAGGGTAGGGTATCTGGACACCGATGTGGGGCAGCCGGAGTTCTCGCCGCCGGGGGGTGCCTCTCGTTTGATGTCGTCGACGAAGCTACTGCAGGTTACGACATATATGTGTGTGGATTGGGTGTTAGTGGAGAGGATTTTCGGTAAGCTGGTTTCAATGGTCGGTGACATGTTGGTTGTTGGTTTGTGTGCAGATTTGCTGAACCCAACTCCGCGGGAGGCTGAAAGGTGTGGAATTTCTGTTCCCCTTTTGTGATTTTGGTGTTTCTTCGGTATAGTAATTTGCGCTTAGTAAGTTCTTGTTATGATGGTTATGGGATTTCTTCTCTTTTTGTTGAAAAGAATTTTAGTGACATGAATTGTGGCAATAATATTGCCCAATTTATTATCCTTTCTGCAAGTGTTGCTTAGGTTGCGAAAGCACAAATTTCAGCTCTTACTTTGTACCTACTTGTTCAGTGAATTATTATAGTTGTGTTATATAGTAAGTCATATGAATAGTAATGGATCCAAGCTCCAGGTTAGTCACATGAACAGAAATGGTTTCAAATTTGGTCAAGCTCCAAGTCCTATATTCTAAGCTAAGTCAGAGTTATCTGGTTGCAACTTTCAATGGAATAGCTCCAGCTGGAGGCTTGTCTGGAGATGCATTGCAGTGTTGCAGCTACAGTCAAATTGCATTAGAAAAATGGAGCAACATTTTTTGTGCTTCAAGTGCCCCGGAAGATAAGGAGAGACAATCCTACAACCTGCGGACTACAAATTTCAAACTGCACAATCACTGGTTTCCAGGAGAGAAGCTAGTGTACAATAAAAAAACTCCCCATGTCTCCAACTCCGAAGAGATTCATAACATTAGTTTCTCCATAGTACAAGTTAAGAGTAAGACTAGGAACTTGACCAAACAATACCTAAGGATATATATGAATAGAGTCTTAACTGCTTGTGTTAAATTAATTTCTCAAATATCCCTTTCTCTTTGCAACAATTGCTCAAATTCACTTACCATAGATTTCATGTTATTGTTATTTGTGCATACATCTTATTCCTATCCAATACTGTAGTAGATTCAAGAAGTCATTCAGTACATCAGTTTTTTTATACTAGGTAGTTTTTTAGACTCTGTAGAAGCAAACATTTTTAGTTTAGTATTTCAAAACGTTTATGCCCTCCCAACCTGGATTTTTCTAATGGCACACATTTCTTTCCAAACAAACCATCAGGTGCCGCTTCTTTGGTGATATTTCTTCAAAAAGAGATCCAGAAACATACCTGAATTGTCTTTTTCATTTGTATGACTACTTTGTTTAAAAATATCTATGTGGTGTGAGTGAAATGCTATCTTTAATTGTCAACACTCCTGGATGGGTAAAAGGTATATATTAAGAAGTGTCAACACATTTTTTTAATTGTTCACTATTGTGAAGATCCTCTGTTTTCATTTTAATGTAGGTACTGGTTTTGATATGCTCATAGAGATGCTAAGGTATATCTGCCCTACAATTTTTGTTCAGATACGCATGAAAATGCAGAGCAAGAATCTCCCTGATGGAATCTTTTGGCTGGACGGTGGACAAACAGGACCTAAAATGATTAACATTGATGCTGCTCATGATTCCAATAATAAAATGTAAGTATCAAAAGGTGTTTCCAAATTGAGTAGATGAAAAAAATGGTCCAATAGCCTTCATAGTACTTTGATGAATTTTGTTGTAGTTGTAGCTAAGAACATAAACTCTCTGTCTCTTGTACCAATTCCTGGCTATACAAGCGCTGGAATTTGTAGACAGCAATGGATGCACCATTCAAAGGATAGGTGCACTGAGGAACTTAGACACGTTCTCTACCATATTGAGTGGATAACAGAGACCACAACTGTCCTGCATTTTTCCTACCAGTTTCGACTTTTGATGCTTTCGCCATGCCATAGGAGATTACAAATCCATCTACCTGAAATATGATAATTAAAACTGAAAGAATGCTTAACTTTTTTGTCAAATTTAGTAGAATACTTTGATAGCTAGGACAGTTTACTTCCAGTCATGCATGCTCAATTACCTGTAGTTTTGTTGCTGCAGATATATTGTTTTTAAGTGGCAGACATTCTTTAACCTCAGTACTCTAGTTTTGCACTTCTGTGATGCATAAACTCTCGCGCCCACATCAGCTGCAGTTGGTGGATTCGTACTTACAGACTTGTACTCTACAGAAAGAACTGATATCTGCTTCTGATGAAAAGCAAACACTAATGTCGTTTATGTGTTGCGAAGGTTTTTAATGCGGAAAGATGCATTTGGAAAGCGTGAACGCCGGCTTGTTGGGTATTTCAAGCAATGTTTTCCAATTGACATATCGCTGACAACAAATAAGGAGCTTGCATATGCCCTAACTTCACTTCCACCCTACGAAGTATCATTTTCAGATGTTACAGTTATGCATCTCCATTGCCAGGTCAGTTTTCCCCACTCCTACACTTCAGAACACAATCTGATGTACTTTATTTATTATTCACATTTTTTTGGAGTTTGAAATAAAATTTGAACCAATTGTCTGCTTGTTAGTCTCTCATTTCTCTTCCGTGGCCAGAAGTCCAGGCATTAAGGCCCCAGTAATTGGGCATTTTTGTAACCTGTATCTTGTTAGGTTAATCTCTTCACTTTACTCACGGAGTCAGATCTATGTGCAATTCGTTGGACATATCGAAATACAAATTTTGATTACAAATTATGCTTAGTTTGTTTTGCTCAGTCCCAAAACCTGGCGAATTTCATGAGGGGAGAGAGAGAGATTTATTCATAAGCGGAGCATCCGCATTTCCATTACGAAACATGAAACCATCACACTGCATACAAACCAAGAAAGACGCCCTCGGATAGCAAACGAACACAGCGCTACTTTGGTACTACTACCACGCACGATTCACTGCCCACTCAGCTTCGATCCGGCATCCATGTGAGGAGATCTCGTTCATCTCAGGCGACCTTGACCTCGATGGTCTTGGGCTTCTTGGGCTCCGGCGGCGGCAGCTTGTCGACGGTCACCGTCAGCACGCCGTCACGGCACACGGCGGAGATCTTGTCCACGTCGGCGTTCTCCGGCAGCACGAACTTGCGCATGAACTTGCCCATCCGGCGCTCCATCCGCAGGTACTTGGCGTCATCCTTCTCCTCCCTCCGCCGCTCGCCGCTGATCACCAGCACCCGCTCGTCCTCCACCTGCACCTTGACGTCGCCCGACCCGAGCCCCGGCATGTCCACCACAAACGCGTAGGCGCCCGGGAGCTCCTTGACGTCGGCCGGGGTGGCGGCCATGGCGCGCGCGTCGCGGACGTACGCGCGCGTGGGCCCGCCCGCCGCCTTGTCGCCCCGGCGCCCCGCCGGACTCGCCGTCCGGGATGTCCAGCAGGTGCTGCAGCGCCGTCATCAGCGGCGTCTCCAGCCCGAACATCCTGCCCTCCATCTCTCTCTTGATCTTGGATTGGATTTTGTGTTGGTTTCTTCTTGATCTGTGAATTGCTTCGATGCGTGTGAGATTCTTGGAGTGGTACGAGGTGATGGGAGGGGGTGTTTATATAGGTGGCGGGAGGGAGCGCGTCTGGAATGTGATGGAAGGTTCTGAAAGGTGGTAGAATTTGCGCGGCGCGGCGGGGTTGCTGCCGTGAACGCCATGTGCTGGTCGAGAATGTTCTAGAGCTTGAGAGCTTCTTCCGTTGGGACTGGTCTTCTCTATACGGAGTGAAACGTTGTACGGCTGGCGTTCGTGGGCCCATATGTCATTGGGCAACGTATGACGTGTCTCTTGTCCGCGAATAGAAACATGGATATTTGAAGCTTTCGCTTCGCACTTTCAGTCTAGAAGCTTCTCCATCTTCGGCCGAGCTATTTTTAGTTCTCAACTTTGTCGAACAAATAAATATAATGATTTCTTCGTGATCATTCTAAAGTAATTTATTGAAATAAATTTTTGAAATGACCTATCGGCATTCAATTCATTCATACAAACAATTGCGTTAGAATCAAAAACCATAACTCATAATCATAAGTTATAGGCCCTGTTCTTTTTGGCTTTTAAAAGCAGTTTTTCTATTTTTCTACAGTAACTGGCTTTTAAACGGACTATCTTTTTAAGATAGTGTCTACTAGTTAATTATAGTATATATTGTACTGACTTCATTTATATCGGCAAAAACTACATGTGAGTTTCTGTTACTCTGTAATCTCTCGCATAAACAGCCCAAAAGCCACAAGCCGCAACCAAAAGCCAGAAACCGTAGCTAAAAAGAATAGGCCCATAAGTCGTGGCGAAAACAACCCACCTTTAAATCCTCTTCCTTGGAACATAGTACGATTCAAAAACTACTCTGTCTTAGGAGTGCCTTGCTTCGTGGGGCAGAGTGCTTGAGCGAACCGCTACTATAGCGAGATTTTGCCACCAGTACATCGGTATGTGCCCTTCATTTTGCAATCAGATGGCTAAAAGCACCTCGGATTCCTCGACCTGGCCGCTTAGGGCATGTGTATTTCTTTAAATGTTGCTTTACACTTGAGAGACCATGTGGTGGTCAACCCGTGTGTATGATGAGTAATTGACATCGGTTTAAGAAAGTCGAGTTTAAGTTGGTTGGTTCGGACCATGTCGTTGCGTGGTGCAACGAGCTCGGTCGGACTTGGTCAAACCCGGTCAAATGGATTAGGGCGCTTATTCGTTGATTTGACAGTTTGGGCTTAATGTGTTTCTTTAATGCTATTTATGCTTTCATGTGTCGGCGGTGCTATTTGATGTGTTTCTTGTCATGTTGGTCGCGGGACGCCGAGGCGGAGTCGTGGCGAGACACGAGGTGACCGGACTAGGCGCGGTGGCGTTGAGGTCGAAGCGGTCGGGATGTGTCAAGACGGCGGAGACTCGAGGTGGTTGCGAGGCTTGGACGACAAGGAGCGCGGAAGCTTCCCGAAGGTGCAGGAGGGGCGAAATGGTCATTTTGCGAGGCTGCACAAATGGGAGCGGGCTTCGTTCGGTTTAGCGGCGTAACGGGTTGGAGACCCGTTAGCCAAGGGTTATAAATAGGTGAGGGCTGCATACCCCTCATAGCTTTGGGAAATTTAGTAGAATACTTTGATAGCTAGGACAGTTTACTTCCAGTCATGCATGCTCAATTACCTGTAGTTTTGTTGCTGCAGATATATTGTTTTTAAGTGGCAGACATTCTTTAACCTCAGTACTCTAGTTTTGCACTTCTGTGATGCATAAACTCTCGCGCCCACATCAGCTGCAGTTGGTGGATTCGTACTTACAGACTTGTACTCTACAGAAAGAACTGATATCTGCTTCTGATGAAAAGCAAACACTAATGTCGTTTATGTGTTGCGAAGGTTTTTAATGCGGAAAGATGCATTTGGAAAGCGTGAACGCCGGCTTGTTGGGTATTTCAAGCAATGTTTTCCAATTGACATATCGCTGACAACAAATAAGGAGCTTGCATATGCCCTAACTTCACTTCCACCCTACGAAGTATCATTTTCAGATGTTACAGTTATGCATCTCCATTGCCAGGTCAGTTTTCCCACTCTACACTTCAGAACACAATCTGATGTACTTTATTTATTATTCACATTTTTTGGAGTTTGAAATAAAATTTGAACCAATTGTCTGCTTGTTAGTCTCTCATTTTCTCTTCCCGTGGCCAGAAGTCCAGGCATTAAGGCCCCAGTAATTGGGCATTTTTGTAACCTGTATCTTGTTAGGTTAATCTCTTCACTTTACTCACGGAGTCAGATCTATGTGCAATTCGTTGGACATATCGAAATACAAATTTTGATTACAAATTATGCTTAGTTTGTTTTGCTCAGTCCCAAAACCTGGCGAATTTCATGAGGGAGAGAGAGATTTATTCATAAGCGGAGCATCCGCATTTCCATTACGAAACATGAAACCATCACACTGCATACAAACCAAGAAAGACGCCCTCGGATAGCAAACGAACACAGCGCTACTTTGGTACTACTACCACGCACGATTCACTGCCCACTCAGCTTCGATCCGGCATCCATGTGAGGAGATCTCGTTCATCTCAGGCGACCTTGACCTCGATGGTCTTGGGCTTTGGCCCGGCGGCGGCAGCTTGTCGACGGTCACCGTCAGCACGCCGTCACGGCACACGGCGGAGATCTTGTCCACGTCGGCGTTCTCCGGCAGCACGAACTTGCGCATGAACTTGCCCATCCGGCGCTCCATCCGCAGGTACTTGGCGTCATCCTTCTCCTCCTCCGCCGCTCGCCGCTGATCACCAGCACCCGCTCGTCCTCCACCTGCACCTTGACGTCGCCCGACCCGAGCCCCGGCATGTCCACCACAAACGCGTAGGCGCCCGGGAGCTCCTTGACGTCGGCCGGGGTGGCGGCCATGGCGCGCGCGTCGCGGACGTACGCGCGCGTGGGCCCGCCCGCCGCCTTGTCGCCCCGGCGCCCCGCCGGACTCGCCGTCCGGGATGTCCAGCAGGTGCTGCAGCGCCGTCATCAGCGGCGTCTCCAGCCCGAACATCCTGCCCTCCATCTCTCTCTTGATCTTGGATTGGATTTTGTGTTGGTTTCTTCTTGATCTGTGAATTGCTTCGATGCGTGTGAGATTCTTGGAGTGGTACGAGGTGATGGGAGGGGGTGTTTATATAGGTGGCGGGAGGGAGCGCGTCTGGAATGTGATGGAAGGTTCTGAAAGGTGGTAGAATTTGCGCGGCGCGGCGGGGTTGCTGCCGTGAACGCCATGTGCTGGTCGAGAATGTTCTAGAGCTTGAGAGCTTCTTCCGTTGGGACTGGTCTTCTATACGGAGTGAAACGTTGTACGGCTGGCGTTCGTGGGCCCATATGTCATTGGGCAACGTATGACGTGTCTCTTGTCCGCGAATAGAAACATGGATATTTGAAGCTTTCGCTTCGCACTTTCAGTCTAGAAGCTTCTCCATCTTCGGCCGAGCTATTTTTAGTTCTCAACTTTTGTCGAACAAATAAATATAATGATTTCTTCGTGATCATTCTAAAGTAATTTATTGAAATAAATTTTTGAAATGACCTATCGGCATTCAATTCATTCATACAAACAATTGCGTTAGAATCAAAAACCATAACTCATAATCATAAGTTATAGGCCCTGTTCTTTTTTGCTTCTAAAAGCAGCTTTTCTATTTTCTCAAGATGGCGGCTTTTAAACGGACTATCTTTTAAGATAGTGTCTACTAGTTAATTATAGTATATATTGTCTTGACTTCATTTATATCGGCAAAAACTACATGTGAGTTTCATTACTCTGTAATCTCGCATAAACAAATTTAAAAGCCACAAGTCGCAACCAAAAGCCAGAAACCGTAGCTAAAAAGAATAGGCCCATAAGCCGTGGCCGAAAACAACCCACCTTTAAATCCTCTTCCTTGGAACATAGTACGATTCAAAAAACTACTACTGTCTTAGGAGTGCCTTGCTTCTGTGGGAGCAGAGTGCTTCAGAGCGAACCGCTACTATAGCAGCATTTTGCCACCAGTACATCGGTATGTGCCCTTCATTTTGCAATCAGATGGCTAAAAGCACCTCGGATTCCTCGACCTGGCCGCTTAGGGCATGTGTATTTCTTTAAATGTTGCTTTACACTTGAGAGACCATGTGGTGGTCAACCCGTGTGTATGATGAGTAATTGACATCGGTTTAAGAAAGTCGAGTTTAAGTTGGTTGGTTCGGACCATGTCGTTGCGTGGTGCAACGGGCTCGGTCGGACTTGGTCAAACCTGGTCAAATGGATTAGGACGCTTATTCTGTTGATTTGACAGGTTTGGGCTTAATGTGTTTCTTTAATGCTATTTATGCTTTCATGTGTCGAGCGGTGCTATTTGATGTGTTTCTTGTCTGTGTTGGCTGCAGGACGTCGAGGCGGAGTCGTGGCGAGACACGAGGTGACCGGACTAGGCGCAGGTGGCGTTGAGGTCAGAACGGTCGGGATGTGTCGAAGACGGCGGAGACTCGAGGTGGTTGCGAGGCTTGGACGACAAGGAGCGCGGAAGCTTCCCGAAGGTGCAGGAGGGGCGAAATGGTCATTTTGCGAGGCTGCACAAATGGGAGCGGGCTTCGTTCGGGTTTAGCCGGCGTAACGGGTTGGAGACCCGTTAGCCAAGGGTTATAAATAGAGGTGAGGGGCTGCATACCCCCTCATAGCTTTGGGAGAGAGTTAAGGTTTGCTAGAGTCAAAAGAAGCTTTGAGAGTTTGTTTTGGCTTTAGCCTTTAGTTGTTGAGAGTAGTTGTGCAACAGTAGAAGGTTGTCTTCTCTGGTTGTGTGTGTTCTTTGTGAGCAGCAAGTAGTAGAGGCAGGGCTCTGTGTGTGTGCTATTACTGATTTTCACATGCGTATGGGGAAGACATGAGATGGCTGTAAGATGAACTCATGTAATCATTCATGTCTTCTCAGCTATCTATGAGATGTTCTCTCTCAGTTATGTTGCTTTTGTATTTTGATTCTATTCTTTTGGTTTAGTCTTCAAGATCATCTGTTCTGTCTCAGCTTTTAGACTCTCTGTTCTTGTTTGCCCTTTTGTTGATTGGAGTTGATTCTCTTGATCAGATTGTTGAATCCTTGTTGCTATGAACTGGGAATAATCTCAAGTTTACTTGACCATCCCATTTTTGAGAGCAAAAAGCAGAATCAAAAGGTCTTCTCTTCTCTCAAAACTAGCGCACATGTTCCTCTGTTTCTAGGGTTTACTGTTTTGGAAAAACAGAGGATGTGAGGTTTCTTGTCTATCTCGGTGAAAACTGCTTCAATCTTGTGGTATTTCGATCTGAGGTCTGATTCTTGTTGAGATATAAAGATCCATGCTCAAAAGAACCGAGCTTCTCAAGTAATTTGGATTCTGTCAAGGATTCTAGGGTTTACTGGTGCAGTAAGAAGAGGATCTGTGATTTGTTGTTTTCTTGATGAAATGATTGTTCTGGGCTTGTGTTTTCTAGTTGAGAAATTATCCCCTGTAGTAAGCAAGAAGGCTCTTTACCAAAAGATCCATGGTTCATGAGCAGTTTTGGGAAATTCAGTCTTTTGCTCTCAGGTTCAATTATGCTGTCAGATCTTCCTCCTAATGCCAGTTTGCATTTACTTTCTATTGAGTTTGATTGGCTGTTTAGCTTGTAGTTCAGATCTTTTAATCTGAGAAGAGCAGAAATTACTCAATAAATCTCTATGTTTTTCAGTTGTAAACAGTAATTACTGCTTCTCTGTCTTCGGCAAAAGTCTGAACTTCTGTGATTTCTGTTTTCCTGTTTTCTGTCATTTGCTTTCGGCCAGCACTGTCAGTCTGCTGCTTTAGCTTAATCTTTGCAGCCAGTCTATTGTCTTTAATCTGCTCGGCAGTTAGTCTTTGATCTAAAAACTGAATCTGCAGCACAGACTGAAGGAGCAGCCGAAAACAACTCTGTTGTATTTCTCAGTTTTCAGTCTTGAGTCTGCAGCCTGCTATTTTCGGGTGTTCTGTCCAGTTTCAGTTGCAGCCTTGAGTGTTTCTATGCAGCCAAATGCAGTTTTCTCAGGGCTGTTTTTCACTGAAAACAGCAGCAGGTGTTCCCCTGTTAGTCTGCTGCCGGTTTTCACAGGACTGTATTTTCTCTTCGGTTTTGCATCTTGAGTACTGTCTTCTTCTTGGTTTTAGCCGAAGACTTTTCAGTTTCTTTTTCTTTGTCTTCAGGCAAAGCAGCAGCAGCTGATCCTTTTGTTTTTCTTTTTGTGAGCACTCGCTAAGTCGTTTCTCCTTTTTGTCAGTCTGATTTTGATAAGCATATCTTCTGTGTTCATAGCTGCTATAGCTATCGAAGAAGAAGTTTTGTGTGTGGATACTTAGGGGCAAATTTTGAAGGCACCATTCACCCCCCCTCTGTTGCCATTTCGGTCCTACAGTACTCAAATAACTCTATATGCCTTTCTTTGTTGTCTTTATCATTATATTGCATCTCCCGTGTGACTTGTGGAATACAACTTTGTACTCACCTTGCTATCTCCACATCGAGGAAGACGACTTCAAAACATCAGTTTTTTTATACTAGGTAGTTTTTTAGACTCTGTAGAAGCAAACATTTTTAGTTTAGTATTTCAAAATTTTTATGCCCTCCCAACCTGGATTTTTCTAATGGCACACATTTCTTTCCAAACAAATCATTAGGTGCTGCTTCTTTGGTGATATTTCTTCAAAAAGAGATCCAGAAACATACCTGAATTGTTTGTTTCATTTGTATGACTACTTTTGTCACGCCTTGAGCCGGATCTCAAGTTGTATGCGTGTGTTGCAGGCGGCCGGAAGCTGGAGGAATTCGGCGGAGCCGTGCTGGCAACTGCAGAACAGAGGAAAGATGCTTGGTGGATTTGTACTTACAGACTTGTACTCAACAGAAAGAACTGATATCTGCTTCTGATGAAAAGCAAATACTATTGTCGTTTATGTGTTGCGAAGGTTTTTAATGCGGAAAGATGCATTTGGAAAGCGTGAACGCCGGCTTGTTGAGTATTTCAAGCATTTTCCAATTGACATATCACTGACAACAAATAAGGAACTTGCATATGCCCTAACTTCACTTCCAGCCTACAAAGTATCATTTTCAGATGTTACAGTTATTCATCTCCATTGCCAGGTCAGTTTTCCCCACTCCTACACTTAAGAACACAATATGATGTACTTTATTTATTATTCACATTTTTTGGAGTTTGAAATAAAATTTGAACCAATTGTCTGCTTCTCTCATTTTCTCTTCCCGTGGCCAGAAGTCCAGGCATTAAGGCCCCAGTAATTGGGCATTTTTGTAGCCAATTCTTACAAAAAATTTTAAGCGATGAGCAACCCTTGCATCACAATGGTGTGTATACTTTCAAGATTACCAGTTCATTATTTGATCTGATTAGAACCTTTCTAAAGGGTGTTAGGAGTAAGATTGAATCCAGCAGTAATATGTGGAGAAATATATATAAGGTGCTGATCAAACATACGAGGACAGTGTTGGAGAAAATTGCTTAATATCAATCAAGTATTAGCAAATGATTCTAGACTAGAAATGCTTATAGACCAAAAGAAAAGACATATTAACATAAGAGAGCATTAGTTTTCTTCTATAACATGTTGGATTATCTTCTTGTTAGCTTTGTGAGTTACTGGATTGCTCATTAACAAGGATTGGACACAAGATCTTAATTAAGATATGGTCAACAATATGGAGTACTTATATGCTGAAAAAATACCTTAGAGTTTTTGCTGTGATGATAAAGTAAGGTGGGAATTGTAAGAATAATTGTGACTTGTGGTTTCATTTCTAGGTTTTTCTAAGTCCTGAAGAGCAACAGAGAAATTCCATGCATGCTTATTATTCGAACTCTCTGTTCAGGTACCTCGTCGTGAGCTATGGCGTAGTCTGAACGCTACCATAGTTGGCCTGGCAATTAGTTGTGACTCATCTGAGGCACCTCGCTCTCTCCCTTGGTGTGTTGGGCTTGGTACTCTCTCTCTCTCTCTCACACACACACGGGCATGCATATGTTGGTATAGTCATATGTCCTTGTGTGTTGTAGCAATATCTTCAATTCGCACATTCCCTGTTATGCTTCATTTGAATCAGCTATTGCATTTGGCATTTGCATTTCTTTTTTTTTCACAAACACTATGCAGCCTACAAGCTCATTTTTGTCTGTGACACTGCGTTCCAACACAGGTAGCTAGCCAAGTAATGAAACAACTGTTGAAATTTGCAGCACAAAATTGCCTATTTTGGCGTTACCGAAGTACCATCTAGTAAGTTTAGACGAGTTTGAGTGGGATCGTGTATATGGACATGTAACTCGAAGTAAAATTATCTGATAATCATAAGTGATTGAGCTCCGTCTCACTTTCTAGGAAATTATCGAGCAAGCATGGACATCGGCTTGCTTTTTTGTTTGCTTGTTTGGTTTCACTGCAAAAAAAAAAAAAAAGCTTGATCAAGATGGCCAACTCTTGTAACCTGTTGGGAATCGTAGTCGTGATTGATTGATATAAATCGTTAATTAGTCATTTGAACTTGTGTGAACTGTGAGGATGGTATGTACTTGTTCAGGTATTGTCAGAGGCGTCGATGTGCAAAGGGGCCTGTTAGATGTAATCACTCCTGTTCCTCTTCAATGCCTACAAAGCGTAGATCTTTTGCTGCAGGGACTCATTGAGATACCGACATCTCTTTTGCAGGTAACCATTTTGCCCTGGCAATAGTATTTTTCTATGCGCGAACGACAATGTGTTCCCTTTGTATGTTTAAAGTGGTTCAATCAAATAGACATCAAACAACAGACAGAATTCAGCGGTATCGCATAGAGATATCAACTTGCATTTTGTCAGTTATGGTTCATTTTATGAATGGAATAGGAATTCCTCAGAAATTTCAGTAGGCAACATCTCTGGAGCTTAATAGTTAGTTCGGAAATGTAGTTTAATATGCAAATTTTTCCTTGCCTTACTGCATTGAAACGTGTTGTTTGATAAGCAAAATTTCCTTCTCCTTTTGATCTTTTGCTCTACCGCCAACGCAGGTCCGGGGGTGTGTCGCCGTACATGTCGACAAATGTGCTGCACAAGATATCAGAGAAAGATCTGCATCGAAATACAAATTTTGATTATAAATTATGCTTAGTTTGTTTTGCTCAATCCCAAAGCCTTGCGAATTTCATGAGAGAGAGAGAGAGAGAGAGATTTATTCATAAGCGGAGCATCCGCATTTCCATTACGAAACATGAAACCATCACACTGCATACAAACCAAGAAAGACGCCCTCGGATAGCAAACGATGAGACGAACACAGCGCTACTTTGGTACTACTACCACTCGGTACTCATCACGCACGATTCACTGCCCACTCAGCTTGGATTCGGCATCCATGTGAGGAGATCTCGTTCATCTCAGGCGACCTTGACCTCGATGGTCTTGGGCTTCTTGGGCTCCGGCGGCGGCAGCTTGTCGACGGTCACCGTCAGCACGCCGTCACGGCACACGGCGGAGATCTTGTCCACGTCGGCGTTCTCCGGCAGCACGAACTTGCGCATGAACTTGCCCATCCGGCGCTCCATCCGCAGGTACTTGGCGTCCTCCTTCTCCTCCCTCCGCCGCTCGCCGCTGATCACCAGCACCCGCTCGTCCTCCACCTGCACCTTGACGTCGCCCGACCCGAGCCCCGGCATGTCCACCACAAACGCGTAGGCGCCCGGGAGCTCCTTGACGTCGGCCGGGGTGGCGGCCATGGCGCGCGCGTCGCGGACGTACGCGCGCGTGGGCCCGCCCGCCGCCTTGTCGCCCCCGGCGCCTCCGCCGGACTCGCCGTCCGGGATGTCCAGCAGGTGCTGCAGCGCCGTCATCAGCGGCGTCTCCAGCCCGAACATCCTGCCCTCCATCTCTCTCTTGATCTTGGATTGGATTTTGTGTTGGTTTCTTCTTGATCTGTGAATTGCTTCGATGCGTGTGAGATTCTTGTAGTGGTACGAGCGGATGGGAGGGGATGTTCATATAGGTGGCGGGAGGGAGCGCGTCTGGAATGTGATGGAAGGTTCTGAAAGGTGGTAGAATTTGCGCGGCGCGGCGGGGTGCTGCCGTGAACGCCATGTGCTGTTGGAGAACGTTCTAGAGCTTCTTCCGTTGGGACTGGTCTTCTCTATACGGAGATACGGCTGGCGTTCGTGGGCCCACATGTCATTGGGCAACGTATGATGTGTCTGTTTGACAAGGCTCTCGCTTCTGCTGCGAATTAGAAACATGGATATTTGATGCTTTCGCTTCGCACTTTCAGTCTAGAAGCTTCTCACCTTCGGCCGAACTATTTTTAGTTCTTAATTTTTTATTGAACAAATAAATAAAATAATTTCTTCATGATCGCTTTAAAATAATTTATTAAAATAAACTTTTGAAGTAACTTATCGACATTTAATTCATTTATATAAATATTTATATTAGAATTAAAAACTATAGCCTATAGTTATAAATTATAAATCATGGCCGAAAATAACCCACATTTAATTCCTCTTCCTTGGAACATAGTACGATTCAAAAAACTACTACTGTACTAGGAGTGCCTTGCTCTGTGGGAGCAGAGTGTTTAGAGCGAACCGCTACTGTAGCAGCATTTTGCTAGAATACATCTATCCATGCCCTTCATTTTGCAATCAGATGGTTAAAAGCACCCCGACCTCCTCGACCCAGCCGCTTAGGGCATGTACAACGCGATAAGAGGCTAGAAATAACGTAAGCAGTGGCTAGCTTCCCACGTTTCACGCTTCCGACTCCTAGGAAAATTTCTTAGCTCCTCAACGGTGCAACACATGGACTTGGGCACTGCTTTAGCTCCGGCTTTTTAGGTCCCACTATAAACAGTTTTAGTTTTTTAATTTTTACTTTTAATTTATTTAAACCAAAAACTACTCAGGACATATTAGTTTTAATTTAAACCTATTTTGACTTTTTATCTCTTTTTTTCTTATTCCTCTTATTTCTTCACATTGTCCGTGACAATATAACGATTTTTAAATATTTTCTATTTTTTTTAAAAAAGCTAACAACCACTCTATTACAATTTCTACCATAAACTTAATCCAAAAACTAGTTAGAGCACCACTTTACGCTGCACATGCACTTAGGTGTGGTACCAGTTCCTTTTGAGACAATTTAACATTCGGTTGAGGCGTCGATCTTCACAAATCAAGAATAAATTATCACTTTATCAGGGCAAATTCGGTTGAGAATTTTGAAAGTGACGAACATCCCATACATTGGACATAACAATGGTGTTTACCGATAATATATTATCAGGCCAAAACAATAATATGCGATACCCTTCATACTATTTCGTGGATAATAAAGAGCATGTGACTTCAATTGTAAGCCGAAGGGAAAAGTGCGGAAACCAAGTCACAGATATTTACAGGTCGCACTACCCAAAATCTCAAAGAGACATTACGAAGCTTGAGCTGATTTTCCTGAGCTGCGCCCTCTGAATCCAATCACACTGAGCTTGGTTCCGATCTTACTCAGAGCATCCCCCTTTCGACCCTCTGGTTTCGCTCTGCTCTTTGCAACCTTCACACTACTCTTGTTAGCAAATCTCACCGGCTTGGCCTTCCCAGCAGCTGCTGACTTCGGCTTCGACGGGCTCTTAGTTGACGAGTGCTTTCTGGATGAAGATGTGTCCTTGGAAATCCTTGATGACTTACTTGATAGTGTGATTCCCCTTTTACCCTTCAGATTAGCAGCCTTAGGAGCACTTGAACTCTTAACCAACCTTGAAGTCCTTCCTTTGGTACTCGCAGGATGCGGGTTGGTAGCCACCCTTCTGACATTGTTAGTCGTGAGTGCTTCTAAGCTCTCATTTTTCTTCATGGCCTCTTCAATCCGTGTTGCTAAAGCCACATCTTTCTTCGCGACAAGGCTTGTAACTTTCCCTGCATTATGGACGATAATGATAAAAATATGTGAATATCAAAAGAAAGTATGCAAACAAGTGCCTGCTTCTTACCCAAAGACCACCCGGTACCGTATTATTGTTGGAAAATGTCCACTTTTCAACCCTGAACTATGAAACCGTCTAGAACACAACCTTGAAATATTAAGACCGTTTACTTCACCCCCTTCCCCCAATCCAGTCCAATTTTGATGCCATGTGTTAGTGGTTTTCACATGTGGACGTTGATGTGGCCATGATGTGGCAATGAATTGACAAATCAAACATATAAAAGTTTCTTATGCACTAGGGTTCACATGTCATTGTCTCGTCTCATTAACTAGTGTCTTCTTCCCCTCTCCTCTCTGACTGAAGCAGAGGAGGCGCCATAGGAGGCCATGTGCGAGCTCGACAGCAGCGACAACAAGCAAAGGCAGCTGTGGGCGAGTGCCAAAATAGGTTGCAGAGGCCTGCACGAGCTTGAGGGTGGCAGCGGCGCAGCACGCGGCGACCTGTGGAGGCGCGCAGCTACAGACGAAGATGGCAGCGACATACTGGCATGGTGTCGATGGCTACAGCAAACAGAATCCCATGCCTCTGCTCGCTCATGGCCGCTGCCCAAGCCTCCGCTTGCCACGACACCCCAGCTCCATGCAGTAAGCCATGCCACCACGCCACCTGTGCGTGCCCCCACACACTCGTCACCACATCGCTTAGACATGCACCGGCCGCGCCCGCCGTTCCGCAACCTATAAAAGGTTGTCCGCCCCTCCTAGCACTAGGTTAGCAACTCCCCTCTCTACTTCACCTCCAAAGCCGCAGCAGCAGTCATTGCCTCCAATGCCGGTAATCCGTGCGAAGTCACCACCGAGCCCCAACCGATCCACTTCAAAATTTGTCGCCACCCCTCCACCACCACCAAATTCCTCTCATATCTAGCTTTAACACCTCCCCAATAAGCCCCTAAACATCCTCTTTCCTTCTTCGCGGCCGACAGCTACAAAGCCGCCCCCACAGGCATCTCGTTGCTCCATCGCATTCCCGCCACGCAACCCATGTCACCACCTTCGCATGGGCCTCCTGAATCCGTTCCAAGCATCGCCTTGTCGATTGGTCGCTGGTAGCTCGCCGTCACCATGCAGCCCCGCCGTGCCATCAACCTCACCGTCGTCGGCTCATCACCGGCCATCCCTAGCCTAGCCAAGGCCACCTACAGTCTCCCCTTATCCAGGTGCCGCTCATGCGTGCGTTGGCTCAGCTTCCCGTCTTCGGAGCTCTCCGCCGACCATGTGAAGTGGTCGCGCAAGGGCGACGTTCACGGCTGGCACACAGCAGCTGTTCTCCAAGCGCAGAAAGGGGGGTATGGAGAAGGGAGAGGCAAAGAGGTGAGAGGAGAGGCATGCCGAGGAGAGAGAAGGGAGCAGCGCCCAGTCTAATATGTAACCATGGCAGTGAGGGAGAAAGAAGAGGAAGAAGATGAGGCTGATGTGGATGCACATGTGGATGCCATGTTAGCGAAATATGCACACATGGATGCCACGTCAAACGAAACTAATGTCACATCAAACAAAACCACCATGGTTTGGGTCAAGGAGGTAAAACTAGATGGTTTCGTTAGTTCGAGGTCCCGACTCGGAACGGTTTCATAGTTCAATATTGAAAATCAAACTGAGGCCAGAGTTCAGGGTTGAAAAGTGGATTTTTTCCATTATTGTTTGCAAATAACTCAGATGGAAAAATTACCATGTCTTTGTTTAACCATTTCTCGTCACCTCACTTCTAAACAAAAAAATTATATACTACTGTTTTACAGAATACATTTCAATTATAATTACTGTTATCTCTTTTTCTAAATTTGCGAATAATAATCCAACTCTTCTCATTCAGATGAGTATTCCGTTACTGCATGTAAAGTGCAATAACCATTTGAAGAATTTTCAGCAGCATAGCAGACAGAAAACCTTTACTGGCAAAACAGTGTATTTAATGGATTGCCTAAGGTCAAGAGTAATTAGAAGAGATCATAAAATTATAATGTATGCAATGAAATATTAGATGGTGATACTAGAAAATGAGTAGCTAACAAATGATTATACCTTTGGCTCCCATACGTGCTGTTCTCCCAGTTCTGTGGAGGTAATCAATCTAAAATGGCAAAATTTACAAGATAGAATGCATATAAAAATCCCTGGGGTGAGAATAAATGCAGAACAGACAGTAACAGAAAATGCAATTAATACATACAGAGTTTGATGGGAAGTCAAACATCATGACATGGTCAACATCCAAGTCTAAGCCTCTAGCTGCCAGATCAGTGCAGACCAATGTTGGGCAATCCCCATCTTCATTCCGGAACTTGTTCAGGTTCTCAACTCTACAGTTGGTTAAAAGCACTCAGAAAAAAAGAAGCAAGCAAATTCTTGACTTTTTATAGGGAACTCAATATATGGTTCATAGCAGCCTAAGAAGCAAGTTTCAACAAACAAATAGCAAAAATAGCAATCTCTTAACACCTGCATATGTCATAATTATTTCATAAAATAAACCAACTGGTATACCTAAACAAATGGTGTTAGCCTGAAACTTGGTATGTTGCCCAGAAGCAGTTTTTATAGTCTTGGTGACTAGAACAGTGAACATAACATATCTAAAGCATAAGTCCCATTCTCAAAGAGCTCATGATGAAGTTTGCCTACACAACCTTATGTTAACTCGAGTCCTAGGCTTCCATGATGTATGTTGTAATGCATTACTGACAAAAGTAGCCAGGACACAGCAAGACAGACATAACTAGGCAGTTTAAGCCCATGATTACTAGAAAATTGAACATTTTCAATCGGATGATTATACCCATTGCAAAACCTTCTATGGTGGAAAAGCGAAACTGGGGCAGTTAGTACTGTGGCATCCCTCTCCCTTACGTTCAAAATTATATTGGATGACAGGAACACGTTAAGAAATTGACAAACCTCTCTTCAGCAGGAACCTCTCCATGGTAGTTGACAGTAGATATCTGATTTTCAGTGAGAAAATGGTCCACTGCACGACTTGAATTCAAAGTATTACAAAAAACCATAACCTTGTTTCCCTTTGCTAAGCTTGGCTCCAGAACCTGCAGAAATAAAATAGGAAGCAAGGAACTGCCATCAAGTGTACAATATTGACTGATCCTCAAGCAAAACCTTCAACAACTACACAAATTAAAGACAGAAGACCTTGCTTTTGGATAAATTTGAAAAAAAAAGCTTGTTAAAATTCTGTTTTTCTGATTCTCATTTTGGCCATCTATTGTGCAAGTTTTTTTTGGTCGTCAGACAAAATTTAAAGCCATAACACAAAAGCATCATGTTTGCATGACAAAGTGTACAGACTAATTCAGGCCAGTGGTCCAAGCCAAAGGTGCTATGTTTTAATAGAAGAAAGATCGCCTAATATTGAAGTCCATATACAATAGTGTATTTAGTATTTTATTCATATTTGACAAGTATCAACATCAAATAGCCTTATCCCCAACAAATGTACCAACAACAAGATATATAAACAAATAAAGAACAGCACTTGACAGACTAGCTGTATTTGCATACATCATACCAGTTTGAATCTAGCTCGCTTGGAGACACACATGTATGCACACACAAAGAGGATGGGAAGGGAGACAAGAGTTTCAATAAACCTGCAGGAGAGCCTCGAGTTTGTTTTCTGAACCAGAAAGTTTGATGAAATCATGCCGTGCAGTTGCAACCCTTTTTTGAAATGTTGATGTACGTAAATGAACGATACCTTCAAACTCCTCATCAATCAACTTTTGTACTGCCTGCAGTAAACCAGTGGTGAAGAAAGGATGTCAAAAGTTTAAAACACATGGGCAGGTATTTCTTTTTAAAAAAAAAGACACCAAAGCCTGGAGCATCAGTGCTAGGTAAACCAAATGAGGGGAAAAGATAGTTCTCAAGAAAAATAGGAGAAGGCTTGTTTATAAATACTTGGTCTTGGTGCAAAATCCTTTAAAGGTATGTTGATCTATAAGACAATAGCATGCCAAATTTATTAAGCCTGGTAGGATTTGCAGATTACTGGTTAGCATAAAACCTTGGTCATGGTAGCAGCAACCAATACAGTTTGGAACCCTTGATCGCCAGGCTTTGCAGCACGATTCTTCAATGGAGCGAGAAACTTCCGTATGTCCGGTCCAAAACCTTGATCAAACATCGTATCTGCCTCATCCAGAACCTGCAATGCAGATCAACGAACTTAATCCAAACGAGAAATTAAGAGAACAGCAAAAAAAATTCTGGCTGTTTAACTTTTGTAATTAACTTAGAACACACCAGATACTTGATATCACCGTAAACCATGTTACCATCCTTGATATGATCAAGAATCCTTCCAGGAGTCCCAACAACCATGTCTACAGGCATGTTCAAAGAATCTTCCTGGGGTCTTAGACGGCTGCCTCCACTAACCATCGTTGATCGAAAACGTGCATGATGGCTTATGGACTTTGCAACACGAAAGACCTGTCATTTGATTGCATCACATGAACAGCACCTACTTAGTTGAAAAGATATCATCATCATCCCAAAAATACTTTGGAAGTGAAGCTAACCTGCTCAGTTAGCTCCCTCGTGGGGCAGAGAACAACTGCTCTTGGACGCCTTGGCTTCATTGACATACCTAACATTGCTTCATCGCCACGCAGTAGCTACAGAAATCAAAGAGCTGCCATGGTTACTGATCCCTTTGGTAAGAGGGTATTCCCTAATTCACAGACAATAATATGTCCAGCAGATTCTCATTTTCAAACATGGTGAAGAAAATACTCCTTTTGCCTGATCAGAATCTACTGGGCAAGGCAATTAGTCAAATTGTCTTGCAAGCATATAATTAAGCTCCTTTCTGGAAACTTCTTCAAAGATCTTAGAATCAGAAAATTGCATGGAGAATGGGTCTATACAATATGGATCGTATATTCCTTTTCTTACTAGTCAAGATGATACAGGAGCCCACAAGAAAATGGTGATACATGAAACAACACCCGTTTGTATTTCATATTTTTTTGCAATATGAAGTGGAGCAAGCAAAGACACAAACAAAATAACACGTCAATGATGCATATCTGTTTGAAGAGTAAATTCAACATAGAATCTAAAATTTACGCAATGAAACAAACAGGAAATGTGTTTATGGCACAAATTGTATTAAAATTTACGCAATGAAGTACACAAACTTCATTATTGATATAAATGAGCCTCTCTTATATGAATTGTGCATTGTTGTGTTACCTAAATCATGAGTTCAGATAACTTCAGCATGTGATACGTGCAGGAACTGTTTTGCTCTCGCAGGGAACAAAAATGTATTTAGATCACCAGACAACAGTGCAAAATTTATCTTTATTCCACGGTTCTTTGCAAAATTATATGTCATTGGTGCAAATACACGCGCATATACATGTATCATTAGTACCTGGACAAGAGGGAGCAGGTAGGCGAGCGTCTTCCCAGAGCCGGTGTGCGAGCCAAGCACGACGCTGGTGCCGGCCAGCACGGCGGGCACGCCGACGCACTGGATCTCGGTAGGATTCGAGATGCCCATCTCTCGCAGCGCGGCCATCGCCTCCTCCCCGAGCCCGAGCTCCTCGAAGCTCTCCACCGCCTCAACTCTCCTCTGCTGCTGCTGCAGATGCTGCGAGCTCCTATCCCCACCCCTCGCCTTCTCCCTCGGCGGCTTCGGAGGAGCGGAGGTTGCGTCCTTTAGGTGGCGGAGGCGGAGGCGCTCGAGGAGGAGCTCGTGGCGGGGAGGGGGCAGGGGAGTGGTGAGGGCAGGGGAAGGGGAAGCGGCTGTGGAGAGGGCGGCGCGGAGGATGCGGAGGCGGAGAGGGGAGGGGCGGGAGAGGAGGAGGCACCGCCCGGCAGCGGCTATCGCCATGGCGGTGGTGAGGGTTTTAGACTTTAGAGGGTAGGGGGGACTGTGAGGGAATGGAAGGATAAGAGAACCGGGCTGTGGGAGGTGAAGCCTGCGGCGGCTGTGTTCTAAGGTTGCAATGGGTATCCGAAATACGAGTATTGATGGATTTTATCCAATAAAAAGGTAGGTATGAAAAGATATCTTCACTCGTGGACTGATAGGCAAAAATCTCTACCCATCAGGTAGAGCGGGTACGAATGCAGTCTGACTATATATTACCCTTACCCGTATACCCGTGGGTAAAATATACCCGCATACCATATCAATGAAGCATGCATGCATGATGTATACAAATATATAGCGTGCAATAATACAGATAATGCACCATCCACATTTAATTTTGGTCTTTGGTCTTGGTGTATACTTAGTAATATGTCTGTGCTTTTAATTTAGTCAAAACTTCGTCATATTTTATTTAGTCTATCGGTATGGGTTACCCGTCGGTATAAATACCGCACTGGTGCAGTGCGGTAAGGTTCTATACCGTGTGCTGGTCTGAGTATCGTGGCGGGTAGAGTTATATCTATCTGCACGGTATGGAATGGCTATACCCGTCGGGTATGTACCCGTTGCCATCTCTATGTGTTCCCTTCGATTTTTCGGATCTCCAAGGCTGCTCTCGAAAGAAAAAATCCAAGGCGTCCGCTATGCAGGACACATGTGCCGAATATATATCCGGAAGTGCTATACAAAGTTCTATCTATTCTTAGATGAAAATTAGTCAAAATTTACACGTTCAATTTACGTTAAGATTTATGCTCATGTCCATCTTTATCTCTATCTTCGGTGAAGATCCGACAAGACTTCCCCTATGTCTTCTTCTCTGGCGGCCAGAGACGTCTAGTTAGGGTTAAGATTTACCAATAGCCATTAGCCTTAAAGGGATGCTAGGGTGGCAGCGGCAGCGCTGCCTCGGTCGCAGGATTGCGAGGAGGGCGGTGGGGACCGCAAGAGCCGACAAGAAATTAGGAGGCGGCGGTTGATACTGGAGAATTCAGCAACGGTGGTGGCGGGAGGTTCAAATGCGGCAAAGAACGAGAGGAGGCGGGTGGCTTTGGCCATGGGCTTGGTGGTCGGGGTCAGCAGGTAGGTGGATGAGATGCACGTGGTGAGGTCGGTGCGGTGTGATGGATCTAGCAGCGACGAGCCACTGGAAACGGGGAAAAAGGGGCGTCGGCGACGAGGGAGGTGGAAGTGGCGCAGAGAAGGAGGAGGCGGGTGGCGCCGCCTCCAAGAGAGTGACGATGGCCGTGTTGGGGGCGGCGTGGATCGATGGCGGGCCTCCCCGGTGAGGCGACGGGAGGTAGCATGTTGGAGGAAGTTCAGGACGACAACGGTGGTTGGGAGTGAGGAAGGGAGGAGGTGTTAGGGTTTGGGGTGGGTAGGTATTTGTTTATATATTAGATTGGCGGGATGATCTTGTATATAGATTTTTCATTCGATGCTTAAAAAGTGACTAATTTTGGGAAAACAAATAATCGCATGATAAATAGACACACCCATATATATCATGTATATAGTTCTATTTGTGAGAAAGTGACAGTGTGGTTTAATTGTGACAACTAACAAGTGTTAAGTGGTGGATGGTAAGGAGCCATTGAGTTAAATTAGGGTTTTAGTTCATCAAGCCCTCTAAACATATATTGGTGGCAAATAAGATTGACAATGGTGGTAGCAAGCAATGAGGGCACCTCTCAGCCATAGGTGACAGCTCAAAGAGTAGCAAAGGGCAGGTTCATTTGCACTTCCACTTATGGTTTATGCCATTGCTACAGTAACTCCTTTTTAAATGGTACATTTTTTCAAGGTGGAGTCTACATGTAAATTGTAATACAAATTGTATCGAGTTTAGCTATACTAGCCAAAATCGTATACAATTATTTTTCTCTGCGTACTGCTTCTCGTGAACAACACAAAATTCAAAAGTTTCAACCATAAGTCACAACTCAAAAGAATCTACCCAAAGACAGCACTAAAGAGATAGGCGAACACTTTGAAGGAGCAAAGGAAGGTGGAAGGGACCAAAGACAAAGGGCTCTATGGTGCTCGATTGTAATCAAGCGTACACACACCGTTCCAAACTGTTTTGCTTTTTATTTTTCTTACTAGCTTAATGCCAGTGCTTTGCTACGGATAAAAAAAATCATGTTATCCCAGCACGTTGAGTTAATATTGTCAGAATTAGCTACTCGACCCACACCGCCAGCTCTGCCTCCATGCTTGGCCACGTAAACAAGGGAATAGTGGGCAGAGGAGCAACAAACGTCGTCTTCAGTTTTGGATTGAGCCAGAGAAAAGAGAGAAAGCAGAAGAGGTTGGACCCACACGTCGGTTCACCTTGTACATGCATGAATGTCAACGGCTCAACGCATAAACACACCCAACCAAAAGTATGAAACAATAATACTACTATCAAGTATCAACACTTTCAAGATTTTGATGTCTAGATAAACATTACAAAACTCATAATTAGGCACACTATCAAGCATTAACAATGTAGCATCATGCATCCGATAAGACAATTGAGTGTACATTATACAAGGCATAACACTACAACCCGATGTATAGAAATCATCCATGTTGTGGAACCCCCAATGAGATGAACAATAAAGAGCTAGCATATTATAGTCAAAATTCTTTTAAACAGAGTCCACAAGAATAAATGGCTATTTTTAAGTAATAGCTTTTAAATTAGCTCAAAACTAATAAAAGGATAGAAAAAGGAGGAGCCTTGTACATTTGAAATGTACAAACCCTTGTCAACATTTGGAAATTTCTTATATACATGCTCTAGAACTCGAAGTGGCACCATTTCAATGGAGGTGTACCATAATCCAAGCCAAGGCCAATTATTTTTTCACAAATCAGAAAAGCATGCTATTCTAATGCAAGGGTTCTAAAAAAACTGGAATCAACTACATAATAGTACAGAAAAGACAAATAGACTCGTATCCATTTGGATAGACAAATAAATAACCTGCATTTAGATGAGGGAGAGCGAGCGAGCCCTCGGGGGCTTCTCTCAATAATTACAAACATATGGAATAATATTGGTACACGAGCTCAGGTCATGCGTACAGTAAATTGCTTATGAGCTTTGCCCTAAAGCCCATTAGGCATTCTTGATGGCCTAAGAGATTTTCCGTTCATGTTGTCGTTTCTTATCAGGACGAGTCTGCATGTCTGTGTTGTGGCTTGTGGGCAAGGATGTTGGTTCCGTTCGTGTGATTTTTCGCTGTTTCCAAACCCCCCAGTCTTGATGGTAATAGCGTTCGTGTGATTTTTCGCTGTTTCCAAACCCCGCAATCTTGATGGTAATAGCGTGCAACTAACCTGGGACGTGTGCCATTCGCAGTCTTTGCTGCGTGATCCAAACCCGAATTCGCCTGCTAACTCTGAAGCTGCCCGGCTGTTCAGCGAGAACAAGCGAGAGTGCAACCGGAAAAGTGCGGGAGATTGTAGAGCAGAGCTGGACGGCAATCCAGCTGAGTCGACGACCAAGGAGAGGGAGAAGGAAGCGACTTGAGATGCCAATGGCCGACGACGAGGTGGCCGCGCCTGTGGAAGAAGAGTCGCTAACCACGCGGCTGCTGGAAGCAACCGCGAGCCCTCACGACCCGTCCGTGGAGGTGCGGCTCTACCGGCGGGGCGCCGGTCCGGTCGCGGTCTTCCGGTCGGGCCTGACGGGCCCTCGCCGCGACCGCCTCGACGTGCGCGGCATCCAGGCCGAGCACGGGCTCTGGGCGCTCTTCGCCTTCAAGCCCGAGGGATCCCGGCGCGGCCTCCGGATCCGGCCAGATCCGGCCGGCGGCTACTCCGCCGTGCTCTTCCGTGACGGCGCCGTCATCGCCCTCGACGGCGCCCCGAAGGTAGTACTAGATTTTGCCTTTTTTGCGTTTCACGCCTCCCAGTACATGGATATTGCAAGATTTATTGATGCCTTTCCTGGTCTGCTTAGGAGTCGTGGACGAAGCCTGTGTCGGTGATCGTCGCCGGCCTGCTCGTGCCGGCGGTGATGGTGGCGATAGCGTTGAAGGGGGTGCCGGAGCGGCTGCGGTCCTCGAGGGTGGTCTTCGGGGTCTTCCCGCCGTGGATCCTCGTTAGCGCGGTCATCATCTTCGCTCGCGTCAGGACGCGACCCAGGGCTCCTCCATGAATGGGAGCCGAGCTATTCATCCTCTCCTCCATACCCAGAAGCTCCTCCCTTTTTCTTTTCCTCTTTTGTGAAGTTGAAATTCTGTGCCAGGAAGGCAAGAATCCAGAATGGGATGTATGGTGAACAAAACTGATTTTGATAGGATTATGTTCCATGAAATGGTTACCTGAATACCAGATGATCATGGAAGTAGCAGTGCTCTAATGTCTGCATTAACGCGAATAATAGCTCCTTTTTTTTTTGCTATGGATGATTTTTTTCCCATTTAAGTGTGTAAGTAACACAATCATCCTTTTTTAGAATCAAGTAACACAATCATCTTACAAGAGCACTAAAATACATACCATCGCGTGTATCACAGCAGGTTACTAAAACCAAGTTTCTACAGCCCCTCATAAAAAGCAACTCCGATTTTCAGTTTTTTACACACAGACAACCAAATAAGATCAGTAAAGTGGGACAGACTTCGTCCACATCCACACAAAGAAATTATATCGGTGAAACGAGAAAAATACAAACAGAAAGAGCAAGTTTAGTCGCTGTCATCTTCTTCCCGCTCTTCATGCTGGGCAACAACCTTCTCTATGAACTTCTTACGAACACCTTCCATGACATTATTCCGTGATGAATCGCTGCCACCCTGCCCATCATTCAGTACTGGGTCTGACTGGCAAAGGGCCAATGCAACAGCTGAAAGAAGGTTGAAACAGAATGACCATTTAGCAAAAGAAGATGGAAGCCAATGCATAACACTGAAATAATTCTGGGATTGATATGCATAACACTGAAATAATTCTGGGATTGATCTTTTGACGAAAGAAAGCTTCACATAAACTCAAGTGTCATTTAAAGGAGCAACATTTCATGTCGTTCTTATTGGCAACACATCAGCGATGTATAAGTTTATAACTGTGAACTAGCATGCTAACATGGTAGGCACACCAGGTCACCAGCTAAATATTTGCCATATGAAGCAACGCAAACATACATCAGGACCCAGTCTATGCACCGTAGACATGCCTGTCATAATGATGTGTTTTCTTTTATACACAAAAAATCTCATCCTAAGGTCACTGAATTTTTGCTCATGTCAAGGCATTTAAACAGTAGTATCCAGAAAAATGTAAACTGTATCATGTGACTGGCTAGTTGCAACATTAATAGCCATACACCATCTACTGGTATGCACTGACAAAAAAAAAAAGCAGCTTGAACCAACTCTTGGCAAATTGGATACTGGAAATTGATTTTGTGGTATAACTTACATTCAGGTGTGCATCTCCTTCCACCGAACTTCTGCAGACCGACGTAAGTCCCTTTGACAGCACTGTTATTGTACACCAGTATTGTAGGAACATTCTGATCTGGGTAGTTGGGAATGCAGTCCGTGGAGATAATTTTAACAAACTTGGTTGCTGGGTATCTTGTCGCCAATTCCTCCAGGCAAGTCTGAAGTAACCCACATTCTGGTATTCTGCCATCAGGTTCATAGAAGTCTTAGACAAGGAACACCTCAATATACTAGAAGAACATAGTGCATCAGATCAGATGGAGTTTCTTTTTAAAGTCCTTTTTGTGCAATTTTTAAGCATCTCTTGGAAACAGTCAAACATCATATACAACAGAAGCACCGCAAAAAAAATTTCATGGAAGCTCCACTATATAGAAAGACAAACGTATGATAATGAGCTAATTAAATATAACCCTAAAGCTTCCAGTCAAAATTAGCAGGAAATACGAATAAAGAGTCAATAGTTCATAATTTCATATCACTTCTTAGATAACAGCATAAAGTGGACAGCATGTCAAGCGTCGAGTAAACCCAAGTAGAAAGAAAAAAAGGAAACATATCATATGGCGGGATAGTTTGCTAAGCTATCTTTGTTTATCTAGTTTGAGATGCTATGCGCGCAAGTCACATGTATCCACGGTCAGATTCTGACGAAACCCATCTCACTACAGTTAAATCTCTGGCTATCAAGTAGATTCCCATATACAGGAACATTAAAGGACTGCTCATCATACATTTAACCATAGTCATATTTCAAGCTACCATAGTTATTTTTCCTACTTTTAATTAACACAACTAGGCACAGTGTAGTTAGCATATGCTTCAGTTCTATGTGCTCATATTCAGTTTATCTGTTCTTTTTTTGGCTTAATTACTGACACACGATTACATGAACAGCAACACATTGATAATAGAAAGGATTTTGCCTTACCCATCCTTGTAGAGGAAGACCACAACCCAGACATCCGATGGCGCCTGCGACACCTCACGCACGAAGTCTGAGCCGGTGATGGGCACAATAGTGCCAAATCTCGCGGCTTTTGCTGCCTCCCTGAGCTCTGCAAGCCTCATCTTCCTGTAAGCACGATCGCATCAAAACATCAGAAAAGTTCCTAGCTTTACCAAAACAATTGAAATTGCATCCAACTATCCGGTGGTCGACAGTGTTGCGCTTTATCCAGATCAAACAATGAGAAACAGATCAGATTACTAATAAAATCACAACGAATTACCCCACTTGACCAAGTAAGTCGGATCAAATAAAACGCGAAAGCACTAGATCATCCCAAGATGCAACCCAGAGCTGACTAAAAGAAGTATGCAATCATGGATCACAAACCAGGCCGGAGACTAGATCGAGGTCGGGGAGAGGGGATACCTGTACTGCTCGAGGAAGCGGTCGTCATCGAGGTCGTCCTCAAGCTCCACGAGCTCATCGGGCTCGCGCGCGTCGAGCCATTCCTTGGACTTGGGCTGCTCGTCGGCGTCGACCTTGGGGGCGAAGGGCGGCGGCTTGAAGGGCTCCGGCTTCGGCGGCAGGTTCCCGAGGCGGCGCTGGATGTCGTCCCACTGCGTGCTCGCCCCCTCCACGTCCTTGTACACGAAGTGGTAGTCCGCCATGGCCGCGCACCACGCAGAGAGAGAGCGAGAGGTGTGGGAATGGTCGGAATCAAACCGAGAGGCGTTCTTCGGGAATGGTCGGAATCAAACCGAGAGGCGAAAGAATGGAAAGGGCGAGAAGAAGAGGACGGCTCCACTGACAGGTGGACCCCACTTTCAGTGAATGTCAGTACTTGGGGATGGACTATGCATCCCTGACTGGTGGGCCCCCCCAGTCATTCTGATGCGAGCTTGCCTCTATAGAGAAAGCGAGTGCTGCTGCGCCGCGCTCCCCCATCGCCTCCCACCGCAGAGCCGCAGGAAGCAAGCGAGCCCCTCGAATTCGCCTGGCCGCGAAGAAGCGGAGCGGGAGAGGGGGGAGTTAGAGGCGGCGGTCGCGGGGTAGCGAGCGAGCGGTTCCTGGCTCGGCGGCGGCGGAGATGACGGACGGCCACCTCTTCAACAACATCCTCCTCGGCGGCCGCGGCGGCACGGTGAGCTCCTCCTCCTCGCCTCCTTCCCTTGCTCGATTTCTAGGGTTCCGGCGCGGGGTTTTTGCGAGATTTCGTCACCGTTGGCGACGTTCCGACAGCTGTAGGGTGTGGGCTTTCTACCTTTTAGCTCGTTTTGCTGCGATGATTGGTTGCGGGTGCGTATTGGTCGGGTTTAGGGTTTGGGCGGCTCATTAGGCCATAATTTTGCTCGTTTTTGTTGCGCTGCTCCGCTGGGTTGAACCGAGTGCTTGGTTGGAGATGTCTTCTCCTCTGATTTGTTCGATTTCGTGCTTGTGGCGCGGCTATACCCGATTTGTGTCGAGGTTTTTAGGCGAAATGTAGATTTCTGGGGGGTTGGAGGTTAGGGTTTCTTCCAGGTGCGACAGCTGCAGCGAACAGGAACTTACAGAGCTACTGGAAGGAAACACATTTATCTAGAGATAACAGAGAATATCAGTAGAAGCATGTAACTATTGGCACCAGAAACGGGAGACTCTTTGTGGAATTGCTCACATTAAATATGATCTACGGCCTCTAATCTGCAAGTATTTTGGCATACTCTACACTTACTGCTAATTAGATACAAGTGCCTATCATTTTTTTCATGCTTCAGAGTCGATGTTTGCCATGACTGCAAATAGTTTTTAAATTGTTGTATACTTATCCGAACTTATATACTTATGCTTTCCCTAACCCTTTTTCATCAGTCATATCATAACTCATGAATGCATGCTTTGAGTAATCATCTTCCTGTGAGGCCTTACCACCTTTGCTGTACGTAACTTTAAGGGCCTGTTCTTTATGGGTTTTAAAAGCGGTTTTTGGCTTTTGCTACAGTATTCAACTTTCAAATGGAGTATTTTCTTAAGACGGGTCTACAAATTAATTGTAGTATACATTAAAAACCCAATATTTGTACCAGTCAAAATCACTAAGTATCTCTCTCTCCGTGATCTCTGTCGCGAATAGCCTAAAATTCAAAAATTTCGGCCAAAAGCCATAAACAAAAAATAAGAACAGGCCCTAAGACTCCAAGTTATGTCTTCCTTTATTATTTCAAAACGTGCACCCGTGTTTATTCTTGAATAGTGTTTGATCTACTATTGTTTGTGAATGTTGAGAATCTTGTCATATTGCCATGACTTTTGCTCCTATACAGAATCCTGGTCAGTTTAAAGTGCATTCTGGAGGGCTTGCCTGGAAGAGACAAGGTGGAGGAAAGACCATCGAGATTGATAAAGCTGATGTAACTTCTGTGACATGGATGAAAGTCCCCAGGGCATATCAGCTTGGAGTCAGGATCAAAGATGGCCTGTTTTACAGGTTTATTGGCTTTCGTGAACAGGTCGTTATTTCCTTATCACTCTTTTCCTTTTGTGTAATTTAGTAATGATATTCTAGATCTGATATGAAGAGGCTGCTGGAAACAGGAGAGGTTTGCACTTAGGACCATCTGGGCATAATATTTGGGAAAAAATAGAAAATCTTGATCCTGATGCTCACTAGTTTGCAGAACCTACAAAACTAAAAGTAGAATTAGCATTTCGAAATATTTTTCCCTTCTTAATTGCCATGCTGCTTTCATGTTTTTGTAATATGGAATATACTTATGTTGTATATCTATGTAGTATGGCTGAAAATCATGTTCAGGTTTATAATGTTGGTTTTCCCAAGCCAGTTGTATATGAAATGAAAGGTAAAAATAATTTAGCATAGAACCTAAATAATTTCTATTTTGCTATTTGATATGTTACCTTATTTTGGTATGAATTCATCATGTACTGCTTATCAAAACTGTGTTTGAGCCATTCTACCTTTATCCTCTATACCATATGGTCTGTATGAATCAGGGTGAAGTGACAAACTGATTGCTGTGTTCTTTTGTGTCATACGATATACCTGAGTTATTTAAGTCTTGCAGAATCCATTATCTTCTGTAGGAAAAATATATTATGTATATGTGAACCTTATGAAAATGTAGAAGGACTAGTTTACGCAATAGCGGTTGTGCAATCTATACAACATGCTGTATTAATCATGTTATCACCATGAGAGGCACCTGGATACACTATTGAGGTGTATCTCATACAAGATGAAAATCTTAGAATTTTCCATCACTCTTGCTACAGAATGGGATTAGTCAACCGTAGATTTATCATAGATAAGCAGGATTGTTTCAAAATATTGTTAGTCTGCTCTATGAATATGCTTTAACTTGCCAGCAATGATGAGCCGATGACTGGTGAGGTTAATATATCTGTATCCTATTGCAATCTGACAAATATTTCTTTATTAACTTTCTTTTATAGGATGTAAGCAGCCTGACCAACTTCATGCAAAAGAATATGGGCATCTCACCAGGTGAAAAGCAGCTTTCTGTTAGTGGCAACAATTCGGGAGGGATAGATATAGATGGTAAGCTGCATGGACCTTTATTCTTGTAAACATTTTTCGGTTCTGATTTATATTTTTGGGTCACACTTTCCATTGTAGGAAACATGCTTGCTTTTATGGTTGGTTCAAAGCAAGCATTTGAAGTTTCTCTACCAGACGTCGCACAAACCCAGATGCAAGGGAAAACAGATGTTCTCTTAGAGTTTCATGTTGATGATACTACTGGGGCTAATGAGGTTTGTAGCGCATATACTCACGTTTTTTACATTGTCATCCAAGACTACGCTGATGCATATGGTGTTAGCACCTGTTCCTCATGCACAGTTTGAAGTTTTGAGCTCAAACTTTAACTTTCCATGATTGTAGAAAGATTCGCTCATGGATTTAAGTTTTCATGTACCTACTTCAAATACTCAATTTGTTGGAGATGAGACTCGCCCTCCAGCCCAGGTGACTTTAACTCAATGCACCATGCAATTTGAAGCATATTGACATTGTAAATACTGACTACTGAAATCTTTTCTATATCTCTCTCTCTTTCGTAGATTCTGTGGGAGACAATATTGAAATTTGCTGATGTTGGTTCTTCTGAAGAAGCAGTTGTCACCTTTGAAGGAATAGCTATTCTTACACCAAGGTGGATGTGGAGAATATGGACCATTTATCTTATTAGAAACTCAAGATGACTTGTTCACGATTATCTGCTTTATGTTTCCCCCAAAAAACTAACAGATCTTTGGCAGCGCAGAGGACGATACAGTGTTGAGCTTCATCTTTCATTTCTGCGACTCCAAGGACAAGCTAATGATTTTAAAATCCAATATAGCAGCATTGTTCGCCTCTTTCTTTTGCCAAAGGTTCTGTTCTTTTTGTATTTTACTGTATGCTGTGCTTTGATGTGTGCATATTGTTGACACTATACATGAAACTAATTGTATTGCATGATTGTGTTTGCAGTCAAACAATCCTCATACATTTGTGGTTGTCACTCTTGATCCCCCAATCCGCAAAGGACAAACACTGTATCCTCACATTGTTATTCAGGTTTTGTGCTGCAAAAGTTGCTCACGATGTTAAGATGCTATGGGTGGGTTCTTTTTGGCTGCGGCTTATGGTTTTTGGCCCTAGCACAAGCGTTGTGTGAACGAATCGAATGTCAATATGCCAATAAGTCGTTTCAAAAAGGTTGTCCCGATAAGCTGCTTTGAAACGGCGGCGGAGAAGCCACCCCGTTTGTTTGTAGAGAAGCCATAAGCCGAAAAGAACTCAGTCTATAGTTGGTTTAGCTACTTGGTTACAGTGTGAAACAGTTTAGTAATTGTTTTTTTCTTATTCTCTAAACAGTTCGAGACAGAGGCAGTAGTTGAAAGAAACCTGACATTAAGTAGAGAGCTTCTAGCTGAAAAATACAAAGACAGGCTGGAGGAATCTTACAAGGTGAAATATTTGTTGCTTGAAATAATACTCTTTTGCTTATGTTGATACGTTCAAGTAGGAATCGGAAATCTAGTTATAAGATGGTATCATCAAATATGCATGGCAAAACGATTTTGCTAGTACTAAAAACTTACACCTAAAGCAGTGTTTGTGCTGCCAGAGAGAGCTGCTTTAAGCCACCTGTGACTTATTTCCATTAGCAAATTGAGTCCTCCATTTTGTGCTTTGCTAAGAATTGCATTCAACCTTTCATCAAACTTAAATTTGATTTGAAGCTGAGGCTTAAGTTAGGCCAAGCAGGCACTAAACTATTCTTCCTCCATATCCAAAAGAATGTCATTTTAGGAACAACTTCTTGTATATAATAGAATAATGTTTCATTGTTTTCAGACAAGTCCTGCTCATACCTTCCTAAGGGTGCTTTATTCATGTTCAATGCACTTTCCATTATACAAAGTCATTAATAACTTGGCTAACAAAAACTGCACTACATTCCTCCAACTGCCTCATTAGACTGAGGAACAAATTTGATGGGCATTTATGAGACACAATAGCATATTTCATTAGGTCTCAAAGGAAGGCTTAGAACTGCATTACTCTCAGATTGTCCATTGTATAACAAGTTCTGTTATAGATTGGTGTTTGCTTTTTTGAACTCGTGTGCAATTGCTACTTAGCATATTCTCCTTTGTTTACAGTTCTTTTGGACTGGTACTTACCTGTCGTGGTAAATTGACTAACTTACACTGAGTGTCCAATTTATCCATAGGGTCTAATACATGAGGTATTCACCAAAGTCCTCCGTGGTCTATCTGGTGCTAAAGTCACAAGGCCAGGTTCTTTCAGAAGTTGCCAAGATGGATATGCAGTTAAATCATCACTCAAAGCTGAAGATGGACTATTGTATCCACTTGAAAAGGGTTTCTTCTTTCTGCCAAAGCCTCCTACGCTCATTCTACATGAGGAGGTATTTTTGGCCACGTATGCTAGAGATTGATTCTCAATTGTTCACGCATTTCTGAGATGGCATATCATTGTCCAACCATGGCAATTGTTACTCATGCCCATTTACTACATATTCAATGTAGATTGAGTTTGTTGAATTTGAACGTCATGGTGCTGGGGGCGCCAATATGTCATCTCATTATTTCGACCTTCTGGTCAAGCTGAAAAATGACCAAGAACATCTCTTCAGAAATATTCAAAGGAATGAATACCATAACCTCTTCAACTTCATCAAGTATGTGCCTTTTTGTTGGCTTCATCATCCTACTTGCTATATTTATATGTAAGGCTTACGGGTGGCTTTTCTTGTTTCTGCTAATCTTTTAAGTGGAAAACACTTGAAAATAATGAACCTTGGAGATGGTCAAGGTACAAGTGGTGGGGTTACAGATGTTCTACGGGACACTGATGATGATGCTGTTGATCCACATCTAGAGCGAATAAAAAATCAGGCTGGGGATGAGGAAAGTGATGAAGAGGTATGGTTGCATTTTATTGGCTTGTTACTTGATGCTGACTTGTTAATCTTGTTACTGAGTCCCTCCATATACTTGTGTTTTTTATCACTTCATGTTAGGATGAAGATTTTGTTGTGGATAAGGATGATGGTGGATCTCCTACTGATGATTCTGATGAGGATGGATCAGATGCTAGTGAAAGTGGGGGTGAAAAAGAGGTAGTTAAACTTATTATTTGCTGTAGCAAGCCTGAAGTGTGAAGCCAGCTATGCTAATGATCTCTTGCTCTTTGTACCCCCCTCCAAAAAAACAAAAACCCAACCAGAAATCATCCAAAAAGGAAGCTAGTAGTTCAAAGCCACCTGTGAAGAGGAAGACTAAGGGCAGGGATGATGAAGTTTCAGACAAAAGGAACCGAAGAAGAAAAAAGATCCTAACGCCCCCAAACGAGCAATGACACCATTCATGTACTTCTCAATGGCTGAGCGAGCAGTAAGTTACTCTAGCAATCCCCAACATAGTAGATACTCCAGTAACACATAAATTTAGTTAGTATTATACTGAATAAAGCTAGAGTTATTTTGAGAAACAATTGAGCAGCACAGTAGGCTATTATGTATGGAAATGCATTGCATCAATTATGAATTTTTGAACTATTGAACAAAAGAGTTTCTTCCTTTAGTACCATGTACATACTAAATACTTCCTTTTTTCATAAGAAATGTATGATACTAGGGGAGCAAACATTCTACCTTCAGGGGCTACAAATTTACTTTGCACATGAAGAATTTCATATTGTGTTGAATTTTTCTCACTGATTTGAAGCTGTTATAGCGCTTCCTCTTTTTTTGGTTAAGCATTATTCCTTGACCCATAACTGAATTCTATATAAATAGATAGATGCTAGAGATGAGATCTTACATGGAAGCTTATTTGCTATTTTCTTGATGCAGAATATGAAGAATACCAATCCAGATTTGCCTACAACTGAGATAGCAAAGAAGCTAGGAGAGTTGTGGCAAAAGATGACAAGTAATCTTCTAGATCATTCTCCATTATATACCCTAGTAATAATAGCAGCATTGTTTTCATCCGTGTAACATATTCTGTGATGTTTTCTGTTGCATTTACAAATACAACAGAACTTGTTTGCTCATGATTTCCTTCCTCCTTGTCATGAGCAGCCGAAGAGAAACAGCCTTATATTCAACAGTCTCAAGTGGACAAAAAACGCTACGAAAAGGAATCTGCTGCCTACCGTGGTGCAGCCCCAGTGGACGTGGATTCCGGGTCCGGCAATGAGTCTGACTAGTCACACTTGTGCACTTGACACGGGGAAGAATCTATTGACTCTTGGTGCAGTTTGGGCTCTGAAATCATCTCAGCTCTAAACCTTGCGCTGTATGAATCCTATCCCTGCATGTAACCAATGCCATGGGTTCTTCCCGTCGTGAGTCTGGGACCACTCGAGTATAAATTGCTACTGTTTGTGTATGCCTACACAGACAATTTTCCCTAAACCATTGCTAAGAAGCATTTGATTTGAACCATTGTTAAGAAGCATTTGATTTGAAGTAGCACATCTCTGTAATGCAAGATTGTAAAACCAAGACATAATTATTTTCGAGAGATTTTCTTGTGCTCTAAAATTTGTGTAGTTTCCCTACTTTTAAACAGGATTTTTGCTAAGAGGGTGGTGGGGCTGGATCGCTAGGCCCTGCTGTTTCAGCTTCTGATTTTTAACTTTTAATTCACTTTTCCTTTATTTCGTCTTTTTTTTTGGTTTTTTGTTTTTTAGGGTTTTTTCTTTTTTTTATTCCTACACATTGTTTGTGATGGGTTAAGGTGTTTTTTTATTTTTAAAATTTTAAATTTAATTACGTTAAATAAGTTACTATCATCTATAATGAAAAATAACTCAGTTATAGTAAAAGAAAGTTATAAATCATCGCTAAACTGAGCACCACCGGGAATAATGGGGTTTTGTCCTATTCTACGTTTTTCTTAGTTATCCTCATCTCCTCGATGAAGATTAATTGGATGGTTCAGAATGCACGACTAATTAAACATGTTCACCCAGTTTATTTGTGAAATTTTGCCCGTTGGCGGCTGATTATTGCACAGACCAGTTAGCCGTCGCAGCTGATTAGTAATGTTCCAGCAGGACTGCACTCGAGGAACACCCGAGTCTGGATTTTGTATTCAGTTTTCTGGGTTGCCCAGACAAAACATCGGAAAGGAAATCAAAGGTGAAGAATATAAGATGAAAATTAACACGCTCGCAAGAGCTATCAAGTGATTGCTTTTTATTAGGTTATTAAGTCTATGTCGCGCCACATCGTATCGAGGGATTATTATCATCGTACCGAGGTGGTAGAGAGGATCGTAACACTGAATTTTCAGGAGGAAATATTGTGGAGACAGGGGGCTCGAATTACTTGGTTACGTGAATGAGATAGTAACGCAAACTTCATCAGCGTGCTAGCAGAAGAAGAGCGAGGAACAAAATTTCCATGCTGCATAGGTCTGATCTGATGGGTCGGAGTGCTCTGTTCTCATGTTCAGGAAAGGCATCGCATGGCAGTGGACTTTCATCACCAGCTGTTCACGTCAGAAGGCACGACGAATATGCATTTAGTTTTGGATCGTGTCTCGGAAAGTTACGATGAGATGAATCAGTTTTTTGTGTGCTCCTTCTGTCGAAAAGGAGGTGAAGATCGGCGCTCCTTCAAATGATTTTGATTGTACTGTTGAATGCTCTTTGGTGGGTCTACCAACACGGGCTGGTCGGTTGACGTTGGAAGCTTTTGATGGTATATTTGTATTGCTGAATGCGCTCCGGGAATTGTGCAAGGTTGGTGTGAAAAGAAATTATCGTGTGCAGGAAAGGATGAAATCAGTGGTGTGCAGGTGATGCCTACTTATAGGCTTATAGCATAATTTGTTTTGGACTTTTGGCTTCTTAAAAGATAAAATAAATAAGATGATTTTTAAAAATAAATTTTTTAAATAGCTTTCTAGGTTTAAAGCTTTTGACTTCTCTAGAAAACAGAATAAATGAGGCGGTTTCTCAAAATGAATTCTCTAAATGAATTCTCTAAACGATTTCTCAAGTTTAAAATGCTATCCACATTCATGTCTTCATCATCCGTTGCCGTCTCGAAAAACATAGATAAAAATAATCAGTCACAGTAAAATAAACATGAGCCTTATGCCAGTAGAACAGGCCTTAAAAGGACAATTTGCAAGAAACTTACTTCCTGCATGGCGAAATATTGGTGGAGCAGTTCTTTGGATTTCCCGCCTCCCCATGGTTGAGTTGGAGCATGCTCTTCTCTTCTATGCTTTTATTTTTAAATAATAAACACATGCTAAAATACATGATCCACAAGATGATAGAGAATTCCTAAGTCAAGACAAATACAAAAGCGAGCCGTCCATGCACATATGTTAACAATGAGACTGTCTAAGCTAGCGTAACCGATATATAAACATGTCGACCACAAACCAAAACAGGAAAAAGAAACATCACCTAATTAGTTAGCAACAGGCATGCTATTGACATCCCTTACCCTACTACGTTTGGCATCTGAATTGAGTTAACATATTGCCCGGCGTATCATCTCTCTTTCTCTGATTCGGTGTCTTTGCTCACACACATGCACTAGATTCTCCCTGCCATTGCACGCATGCTTTATTATTGCTTTCGAGACAAGTTAGGGTTCTAAACGAATTCAGTTTCTGTTTTTTATTTTTAGTTTATTTAAATCAGAAGCTATCTAAAACGTATTGGATTCTATTTTTTTATTTTAGTTTGTAGCACCCTAAAAATTCTTTCTTAACTCTACCTCCCTCTCTTATATCTCTCCATCTATCTCTCTCTATCTCTTTGTCTCTCTAAAAACACATCTCTTGCTCTCCCAAACTCTCTCTCTCCCCCACTTTTTCCAACATCTCTCTTAATCTCTCTCTCAATCTCCCTCTCTCCCGTTGAGGGGCTGGGGGGCCTTGGCCGGCGGCAGTGGCGAGTCCATGGCCGACGGAGGTGGTGGCGCCAATCGATATGAGGCCGGTGGGGCGGCAGGCGTGCGTGGCGGCGGCAGCGGCCGGCGCGCGTGTGGCGATCTGAGAGGACATGCGGTCTTGGCTCACGGTAGCACCATGGCGGCAAGAAGAAGCAAAAGCGTCGACGACCGGCGCGCGCGTGGCGCGGGCAGCGGTGGTTGGCGGCGCGATGACCGGAGGAGGCGCGATGGTCGGGCTGGCGAGCCAGTGGTGGCGGCCGTCGGGTGCGAATTGAGGCGGCGTGGCGGCCATGGAAGCGCGGCCGGCACCGATTGCACGACCGTATGATTCGGTTGGCCCGGGACTGCGACCGAATCACATTTCGCACCACGTTTTTGTGAGATCGTAACACTATAAAATTGACAATAACTATATATGTATTTGGCAGTAACTTCACTCATACACGATAGTAACTTTACATGACACGAATTTTGCAGCATCAAAACATATTCAACATGGATCTTGTTTTGTTAAACTCATAATTTCGAACACAATGGTGCAAATGAATCACAGATTGGACATTTGGTAAAAGAGATATTATATTTTTCAGCTTGTAAATAAGATAAAAAATCAAAAGCCGGTGTATTTATTCTCTTTTCTTTCCTAATACATGCATGCAAGTCAAATTACTATCTCTTAAACATAAAGTTATTATCGATAATTCATCAAGTTATTATCTTCTTAACATAAGTTATCATCGATTGACTTACAGATGTTAAAGTTACTATCTCATGCACATAAAGTTATTATCAAATATAAACCGCACCAGGATGCCCGTGCGTGTAGCCAGCAACCGGCGCGTAGCTTGCGCACACACGCTGATTAGCACTATATATATACTATTTTGCGCACAGGTGTACAATATGTGCTGGGAAGTTATTATCATTTGTGAGTGAAGTTACTGTCAAACATATGTAGAGTTACTGCCAGTACACAACTAGGTAGTAACTCTACATGTGTTTGACAGTAAATTTACTCTCAAACGGTAGTAACTTCGACGCACGGAGTACGTACTCTTATTTCTTATATACCGCTTAAGTGATGTTGTTATACATCTTTATCCTTTTGAGTATACTCTAATAGCGATTATAAGATATTTTAAAGTGAGTTCAATGAAAAAATTCATCAAAGTTCACTTTTTTATAGTATAATTTATGTATATAGTCTTTTTATATAGGAAAAGCTATATAGCAAAAATAAATTACTCGATAAAAATGATGTGTGTGTATGGACACACTATTGTAAGTGATTTTTACCGAGCTGATCTTGATCATTTCCAACCTATCTGCTATTTAGAATTTTTGACGGCTACTGCATGTCATGATATCAAGTTGCTACTTCGGACTAGTGCATATCTAGGATCCCGTTTGGAACACAAAAATTCTAAACGGATTTTACATGAATTCAATTTCAGCAGGATTTAAGAAAATTTTTCGTGTTCCAAACCACGTCTAAGTCTTTGGCTACACACTCAATATCTTAAAAAGGAAACCTTTTAGCTACCCATTTGACTCTATAAATGAAGTTCGTTCTAATTAATTCTGTATAGAATTTGATCTAACTGGGCCAAGAATGGAAAAACGTAAGAACATACAGTCATACCGAGATTCTAGAAGATGGCCACATCCTATCAACCAGAGGTGGAGCCAGGAATTGGATATAGGGAGGACAATATGGACAACAAGTAGAGTAGAACCAATGAACTATGCCGAATTTACCGATCCAATAGTCACATATCACAGTAATATGTTTCGCAAATTACAATGCAAAGAAAATTACATCTCTATTAACTTAAACTTAGCTCTATAATTACCAGCAAGATCATAGACTTTAATAATATCATCATGACTAATCTTTGCGGCTAATTCCTTTTCAATATAAATTACCAAACAATTTCGTAGAAATCCATCTCCCATTGTACTTCGAAGTCGCGTCTTCACAAGTTTTATAGCTGAAAAACATCTCTCGGTGGTTACAGTTGAAATCGGAAGAGTTAAGACGAATCTTAACAACCTGTTCACCATAGGATAAGATGAATCTTTACTAGTCTTAACTGATCCACTTGTTAGATTAGCAAGTGATGGTAATGCATTTAGGTCTGGATGATTGCATACATCAAGTCGAAAATATGGCAATTGACATTCCAATTGAGCTCTTTTTTGACTTGAGAAATCAGTAGGATAATATTTTTCCACTTCACTTTGGGAGGATAATATTCTTGACTTGAGAAATCAGCAGAATCATTAGATGAAATGTACTTTGTATTTTTTTAGAGGGACCAAACCACTAATTAAACATATATAATTAACTATATAATAAAAGATTAGTAGAAGATTGGGTGCCAGGCCCCTCCCAGCCCCGTCTCCGGCACTGTATCGAACACACCTGCGTTCGAACGGCAAGCGACATCCGTACGTCAAACATCCATCCGGCGGCCAATCTCAGCCGTTGCGGTCACGGAACTCCGAAGCAAAATCCAACACGCTCCCGTGGGCCCACTCCCCACGGGCCCCACACACCAGCGACCCCCTCGCGAACGCTCCAAAGCTCCATTTAAGACCAGCTCAAGCTTCAGAGGCTTCCAAACTGCAAGGCCCCCGAGAGTCCGAGACAGACTCAGAGAGCGCGGGCCATGGCGGCGTCGAGCTTCAAGGTGACGAGGATCTCGGAGGGCGCGGTGAAGCCGGCGTCGGCGACCCCCGACGAGACGCTTCCGCTGGCGTGGGTGGACCGGTACCCGACCCACCGGGGCCTGGTGGAGTCGATGCACATCTTCCGGTCGGGCGCCGACGCGGCGCCCGGGGTCATCCGCGGCGCGCTGGCCAAGGCGCTGGTGTTCTTCTACCCGCTTGCGGGCCGCATCGTGGAGCCGGAGACGGGGGCCCCCGCCATCCGGTGCACCGCCGACGGCGTCTACTTCGCGGAGGCGGCCGCGGACTGCAGCCTGGAGGACGTGCGGTTCCTGGAGCGGCCGCTGCTGCTGCCCAAGGAGGACCTCGTCCCCTACCCCGGCGACGACCGCTGGGGCGTCGAGCCCCACAACACCATCATGATGATGCAGGTAAACACGCCGTGATTCGTAAGCATCATCTGCGCGAAACGTTTCTGGTTCCGAATCTTCGATTGCGCGAGTAGGACTAGATCCGGGCGCGCGCGGTAGATCTGGGGAGTGAGACGAGGTGAGCACCGAGCAGAGGCGACAAGTCAAAAGCTTGGAAATGGTGTCGTAGTGGGAAGCTTCTTTTTTTGCCCCTTCTTTTTCCTGCCATTTTCCCCTTTTTTTTATTTTTTGCCGCGTCAGGAAAGGTGACTAGGAAGGAAGGCCAAGTCGGGAAGCGTGGTTGACTGTGCCGGTCGAGGAGACTGCCACGTGGACCATACGCCACGTCACACCATCATATTTTTGAACCATTCATTCAAATGGTACCGTAGTCATTTTTTCTTCAAATTTAATTTAAACATTTTTTTTTAAAATCTAGCCCTCGAACTCGATAGGACGGCCACGCCATTTTAATCAGTGCTTTGCGTTTAATTAGTGTTAATAGCATTTTAATTAGTGCTACTAATATTTAATTAGTGTTAATCACCTATCACTTTTGGGGCTCCGTATCAGGCTTTCGAGTTTAAAGAGGAGCTAGATTTATAAAAGCAAAGTTTAGTGCCAAATTTTTTAAAAATTGGCTAGAGCGCTATTTTTATAAACAGTTCAACATTTTCATCCTAAACAAGAAAATTGTGGCCTGGGGGAAAACATGCATGGAGTAATAAACGCCCGCAGGCATGCCTAATTTCTGAAGCGAAGAAACTTTTATTCAAAAACGGTTTTAGAGAAATCACCATGTTAAGATTCTTGCTATGTTTTAGAGTAAGCTAGCTCGTGATGCGAGCGTACCGTGAGTGGGGAGAAACAGTGGAACAACTGCGTGGTTGTTTTCCACTTTCTGGAGACGGATATGGCTATAGCTAGTTGGGTGTTGTTTTTGATGGATGATCTAGTACTCGCAGCCGTAGGTGTTAACTACGCTGCGAGCGTCGGTGTCAGTGTCGCCGGGCTTCGCCGAGCGACGGGCATCACCGGTGACGCAGGCGGCGCGTTGGTTGTTGGAAAACGGATAATCCGCGAGACAAACTTGCGCAGATCTGGAGTTGCGCGTGAGTAGCGGTGTGGCGTTCCAGGGTAGAAGACCCTGGGTGTTCTTAATTGATTGCGGGCTGATGGGGTTTTTTCTTGAAAATAAATAGTAATGGCTGGAAAAAGTAACTTTAGAATAAAAGTGTGAGCGGTGAAAAAAAAAAGAAAGAGATATATGTATGAGATACTGTCACAAGAATTATTAGCAAACCATGGCAGTGTAAGGTTAACATTGGGACAGAAAATCTGAAAAAGGAAAGGGGTTGATTTTTGGTGTCCCAAACAAGCTGTAGGAGGTTTGATACGTGCCTGTAGTTGTCCTTGCAGATGGTATCTGAGTGTCCAAATGGTTTAAGCTTTCGGCTATGGTTGATGACTTTTAACTGAAATTACACTGCAGTGATTGATAGTTTTTTCTGAATTATTTAATTAAAAAAAAAAATATTGTTATATCTTCACGGACAATACAAAAGAACGAGAGAAAAAAACTAAAATAAAAAGGCAATATGTTGTAAGTGGCTTCTAAAAATCAGAAGCTCGAAGTGGAAGCTGGTTAGAACAGGGCTTAAGGCCTTGGTACCTTTTTTCAACTTTAAGTGCTTTCGTCCACCGACAGGTAGCTGGGGTTGTTGGGGAGGATGTTCATGGAGTACCGACCGCGCATGAAGGTCTTTTTCAAGTAGCGTTTAGTAGATTGCAGTAGTGGGTGCTTGCTACTTCATGATGATCAAATTCATTCATGTTAAGAAGCCATTTTATTTACTTCTAAAAATCAAAATATAAGAAGCCGTTTGGAAAAGCATGTTTGTTAATTTGTCATTTTCTTCATGCATCCCCGTCGCCCATTCTGTGGAATGATTCGGCTGACAATGCCGATTTGCTCTAACTGCAATCCGTATGAAAATTGAACCTTCATGATTGCGAATCCATGTTTTTCGATAAAAGACTACCGATGGGAATTATGGGACCAAACCAATCATGGGTCTTCAATAACATACCAAATTGTAATTGTTTGTTTGGGAAATCCTTCTGTTCTCTGAAGTTCCACGCAAAATTTTCTTTAAAATATGCTAATATCTAAATCCAGTGCTGAAATTGAAGTTCCATGATCTCAGATCACGAAATTCACCTGCGGCGGGTTCGTGATGGGCCTCCGGTTCAACCACGCATCGGCCGACGGCATGGGCGCTGCACAGTTCATCAACGCGGTCGGCGACATGGCACGGGGGCTCCCGGAGCCGAGGGTGAAGCCGGTCTGGGACAGGGAGAAGTTCCCCAACCCGAACATTAAGCCCGGCCCTCTCCCGGAGCTCCCCGTGCTGGCGCTGGACTACATCGTGCTCGACTTCCCTACCGGTTACATCGACGACCTCAAGACGCAGTACAAGGCGCACAGCGGCAAGTTCTGCTCCGGGTTCGACGTCCTGACGGCGAAGCTCTGGCAGTGCCGCACCCGGGCGCTGAACCTCGAGCCCGACGCCACCGTGAAGCTCTGCTTCTTCGCCAGCGTCCGGCACCTGCTCAAGTTGGACAGGGGCTACTACGGCAACTCCATCTTCCCGGTGAAGATGTCGGCGCCGAGCAGGAAGGTGCTCGAGTCGTCGCTCATGGAGGTCGTCGACATGATCCGGCAGGCCAAGGAAAGAATGGCTGTGGAGTTCTTCCAGTTCGCCAAGGAGGAGGCCGAGCAGGACCCGTTCCAGATGACCTTCAACTACGAGTCCATCTACGTGTCGGACTGGAGCAAGCTCGGCTTCTCCGAGGTGGACTACGGCTTCGGGCCGCCGATGTTCGCCGGCCCGCTGGTGAACAACGACTTCATCGCCTCCGTCGTCATCCTCAAGGCGCCGCTGCCGCTCGACGGCACGAGGATGCTCGCGAGCTGCGTCACCAAGGAGCACTCCGAGGAGTTCGTCCGTGGCATGAAGGAAGACCTGCCCTGAACATCTTAGCTGCACTGGAGACATTTCATAGCGAGGGAAGGAGCGATGAAGCTGATGCTGTTTGATGTTGTTGTAATGAACTTCTTTTGGTTGTATTTATCTGTTTCTTTTGTCTTGGTTAATACGTTCTATTCTAGACAGCAAATTTGATCTTTGTATCATTTCATATGAGACCATAAAAAAGATATACTCTCCATTTGATTATTTGATAGCCTTTACTGTAATCTGGTTTATTAGCTTATGTTTTTTCTTGAATAAACAAACAAGATAATTTTTCTGTCACCGTTTCGAAGCGGCTTATCGGCGTAGCCTTTTAGAAATGATTTATTAATTTATCGATTTTTGATTCGTTTGCATGAACACTCGTACTAGAGTCAGAAGCTATAAACTGCAATCATAAGCTACAGAAAAATAAAACACCCTAAAAAAATCTCCTCTCTAAAAAAAAGAGAAACCTAAGAAAAATACCAAACACTTTATTTTTATATATTTTCACATACCTTGATATGCGTGATGTTTTGGATTACGCCCTTCCAGCCCCACTACGAAAACTGAATTTAGTAGGAACCAACAAATTATTTTCCGTAAAATTCTTACGGAATTTGATGAACCACGATTGAATTCCATTCAAATTTTGTTTTGGCACGAATCTCGTTCTCTCATTCAAACTGTTATTTTCAATGTTAGTGCAACTCTCGTTCGCAAGACTATGGGGATTGGGGATTAGTTTGACGATGGTTTATAATTTTTTTATTATAGAGCTTATTATTTACTGTAATTAGTGGTAGTTTATTTATTGTAATTAAATTTAAAAAATTTTAAAATAAAAAAAATAAGTTAGTCTATTACGAATAATATGAACAAATTAGAAAATATAAAAATTCAAAAAGTAGGGAAAAATAAAATTAAAAAATAGTAAATTAAAAGGCACTAGCCGTAAGCTGCGACCGAAAAAAAAATAGAGGGCGAGAGAGATGCTTCGTGTAGTATCGTTCGTTTATCTCGGGAGGAAGAGGCGACACAGACAAACTTAACCGCCGCCTCTCCCCTTCCCGGCGCCGCCTGAGACGGTGGCCTCCGGATACGGCCTAGGGTTCTGTTCGCCGGCGATGTCAGCGCCGCCTCGGCGGACGCTTGTCGACCTCGATGGCGACGTGCTGGCGCACTGTGCCCGCTACCTCGGCCCTGCGACGTCGCCAGCCTCGCCATGGCCTGCCGGCCCCTTCGCGCCGCCGCCTACTGCGACGCCGTCTGGTACCGCCTCTTCAGGTCGCCCCCCTCGGACTCTACCTCTCGCTCTCGCCTGATTCTGGAATTGTGATTTACACTTCGGGACACTCTCATTATGCGCTTGCGCTCGCGTAGGGCAATTTTTAGGAAGCGATGAGGTTTCCTTTTTCTGTGATTGCTCGGTGTAGTGAAAGGTGGGTTCGGGGAGGGGGCCTCGCGAAATTTTGTGTTATGGTGTGGTTGGGATTTCGAAGCTTTTGTGGAGGTAAAATTTTAGAAAATTGGATTTGCAGCGAGATTGGGTGTGCTGACGATGGTTGGAATTTTAAAATTATAGCTTGTGCGTTTGGTTTGTGCAGGGGATAATTTTTGAACAGGCAGAGGGAACATCTGTTGTGGTGGCAACTAGGCTTAGGAAGCGTCAAAATCGGAACAGTAGAGCAATGTTTAGGATGTACTGAATATGGGAGAAGCTCCTAGCATCTTTCAGGATGATTTTGATGCTGTTTGTGCTTGCTAGATCCATTGTTGTAGGATTGATTGGCATTTGAGATATGCGAACTTGCACGTCAGAGTTTGTCTATGGACTTGCACATCAGAGTTTGTCTATGGATTGTACTGGGACAAACCTTGCAACTTCATTAGTTGTCTAGGTTATTGGGATACCGAAGCTGCAAACTTGTGCTTGTGATTCGTATGTCTGCATCTTTTTGTAGATCAATAATTCTAGTTCTTGTTGGATAAACAAGTTGCAGATTTTGTTTTCCTCAACCTTCGTAGGATGATTGGATGAATACACGGAATAAGGGCAGCATTGCTATCTTCCATGCTCCCAAATTACAATATTTCAAGGTTGGAAGTGATCGGTATATTTAAGTTTTCTCAAGGAAATATAAATTTGGGCAACTTCGAATGGATGAAGTAATTCTGTCCATGGAATAGAGGAATTGTTTTCCCTGTCTACGCACATATGGATTTTGTTATGCTAAGATAGCATGAAATTTAAGTGTCTGGCAAAGCAACATATGACATGTAAATTCTTCTACGCAGGGCCCAATAGCCAAAAGATTGAGGATTGGTTTTCCGGAAGTTGAATTGGTGGGAACTTACAGGTCTCATGGTGCAAGGATCACTTGTATGAGGTAACTGTAAAACAAATAACCATTGCTTTATTTAGCCAACTGTAGAAATTCCCTTCAATCCCTTTGTCTTCAAGATCAACAATGCCCTTCTGGACCAACTTAGGTAATTCTTGATGCCTGCCAATTTAATATCATTTAGCATCAATTCCACCTTCTGGACTGGCTCCATATACTTAACAATTGATTGGTTTGATGAAGTCTCACCAGTCTTTGCAGTGAGTAACCGAGCCAATTTCTTAAGTATCTTCTCGATACCTTGATTCTCCTCTGTTTCTCAACTTCTGTCCTAAGGACTCACCTCCTTTTTCTACTAGAGAAAGAATAGTAGCAAAGGACGCACCTCAAAATTTGCAGCAATCAGCACAACAGATAGCCTTTGTGGACTTCGCAAGGCCACCGACAGCCATTGATGCCTCCTTGCCTTTGCCACCGCCGAGGCCTTCTCAACCTTCTCACCCCAACACTTCCAAGCCTTATCCTCCGCTCCCCTCTTTTATGCAGTCTCGCTGCCCTCTTTGGCAGCCTTGGACATCGGGAGCCGCTTCTCCACCTTGGGCTTCTTCGCCGTCGCCACTCTGCGATTTCGACTGCCCAACGATGCCGCCCACTTCTTCTTCGCCGTCTCCGCTGTACTATTTTGGCTTCCCATTGATGCCGCCCAAGTGACCCCCGAGCTTTTCCCCTTTTGCTCTGCCTCAACCTCGGCCAATCAAGCTAGGGTGCCTCCCCGGGCTTGCCATGACCTCCGCCTTCCCCACATTTGAGGGCCGCCGCTGTGTTGCCGGAGACCAGCTAGGGCTTCGCTGATCGTCACCCTCATCGCCCTGGCTTCTGGAGTCTCAATACACTATATTATCTTTTCTTGCTTTGTGCTATTACATATACACAAGAATGGGCCTTGGCCCAAGACTCTCTCACACGCAGCCCAACAAAATTTTAACATTGTGGACACAAAATCTGCACACGACTTAACCTGGGTCTAAGTCTAGCATAATGAACTTCGGCTTACAAACCTCAGAGAATGGGCTGGTCTTAAACATACTGCATTTCCATTGGTTGTTGCAATCCAAACTCATCAAACATGGTACTTATTTTGGACTGAATCGTTTGTTCTTTTCTGTGAAGATATATATCCTAAGTTAAAGTCATGCTTCTGTATGAACTAGTTAGATACCCGTGCGTTGCAACGGAGTCATAAAAATGGTGAGACGGAACTTACCGCCTGGCTAACTTCACACATCAAACATCGGAGAATAAGCGACAGAGAGAGAAGAGTGGCCAGAATGCGCGAGGACATGGGGAAAGTGGAGGGGGTGGGCGGTTGTATCCTGAGAGAGAGAGGAGGAGAGAGACGAATGGTCCAGATCAAATCGGATGACTGTAGTGAGGGGAGAGGAGAACGCACCAACAACCACCAACTCCTCTTTATATAATAGTAGAGATACGACCTGAATCCATCACAATTACCTCTGCATTATATTCAGTTACACTGTCAAACATGCATAGTCACTAGAGATAAATTAAGTCTCCCAACTTGCAGTACATTGATGTTACAGCCCAAGTTGCCGATGCAAGTGTTCACACGCAATAAATCCAGGGGTGACATATGACATGTGAATGTTCAATTGCTAAGGATAGAGGTAAGTCTCTCTTATAATTATCTTCTTAAAAAAACCGTAGGTGTGACCAAATTGTCTTTGGTTTTCTTGCACCTAGTAATAGCAGTTGACATTTGAATTGGTAATCTTCTTTTTTTTTCTGCACTTATACACAACAAATTGTTAACTAGTCAGTGAATGAATGCACCAATTGTCTTGGCACACTTCGTAATTTTGAAACCGATTGGCATGTGAAAGTCTTGGCTTTACTTTGTATCATAGTTGCTTAAGCAGTACCATCTCAGATGCAGATAAACTGTCATTTTCCCATGCTTTCCAAGTAGACTTGAAAATAAATCATCTGATGCGTGGGTTATTGATATGTATTTTGGGGGTTTGCATTTTACTTTTTTAGGGGCAAAGTTCTGGTCTTCTTCTTTTTGCGAGGAAATATCGCAGATCTGTAATTACTTTTCATGGGCAGAGTGCAGTTCCTATTTCATTTGAAATATTCAACATTTTCTTCCTAACAAGAATAATTTGAGAGCACTATCATTCCTGTTTCATCAGAGAATGGAAGTGCTTTAGTATCTGCACTGGTGCTATATGCTGAAAGAGTATAAAGCGGCATCTGAAATTTTGGTAGAGAGTATACTCTTTTTTGGAAATGGCAAGCCAAGCTCGATCTGATGTCCCCAAGAAAAAAAAGACAGAAAGTTCACTACTTCTACAATCTTTATGGAGAACTGCCATGTATGCCCTTTATCAAAGCCCTTTTAAGAAGTCATTGTTAAGTAAGCGAGAACAAAAGGTCAGCTTGCGTCATCCTTGTGTGCTGAGGAGAGTCAGAGATAAGTTGAGCTGGACCATTTCCTGGAAACTGACTAATGCAGCCTTATCTCTTAGCTCATTCCCGCTGTTATCGCCAATGATGATTACAACGGCAATAAACTAGCCCTAGTGAATTAACTAGTGATGGATCATGGCACTAAGAGAAAAATAATGGAGTGAGGTTTGGTAGAATATGATTTCCTTATATGTATTTTCTTATGTCTTTGTATTTTCTTACATGTATATGTCATATCCTCTATAATATTTTCTTGTGTCCCCTATATATACTGCCTATTGGGCTATATAAATATACACATAATATTCATAACAAGATCAATGCCACAAGAGAATAATATATGTTATCTCAGAGAATTGGCACGCAGGGATGAATCTGCAACTTGGATAAAATTTCGTGCACTGAAACTCAGATCGGTAATTCAGATGTCAGAATTCTGAGCTTACCTACATTTACTTGTGTCTGCTGTCCTGTCATTGCTTTTACCTAACATATTAATGTTATGAATAGTCCTTGTATTTATCATGAGGCTAGTAAGTCGATATATACATATACGTACATGTATAACATATATAAAGGTAACCTCTTATACAACTGGGGAATACACAATTAAGAATACACATCTAACACCTCTTAAATTTATGGTGAATCAACAACATGAAGTTTAGAGAGATAGAAACTGTGTTTGGCTCTGCTATGTGACTTTATAAAGAAGTTTGTCAACTGAAACTTTGAAGGCAAATACTGAAGAGCAATAACCTGGTTCTGCACATGTGTCCGCATGTAGAAAGCATCAATACCAATATGCTTTGTAAGTTCATACTTCACTAGATCTTTAGTAATGCTAATAGCACGTGTACTGTTAGACAAAAGAGGAGTTGCTACAAAAACAGAAATACCAAAATCCTCAAGTAATCTTCGTAGTCAACAAAGCCATAACTCGCAACTTAGCTTCGGCACTCGAACGAGAAACCGTTGTCTGCTTCTTAGTCTTCCAAGCAATGAGAGAACTACAAAAAAAAATAGGTAGAGAGATCGACGATTAGAGTGATCACTAGCCTAGGTGGCATCAGAATATGCCTAGAGATGAAAAGAGCTGGAGCGAAGGAAAAAGAGATGATGAGAGATAGTTCCACGAAACTATCATAAAACACGAAGAAGATGACTATAATAGAGCTGAGTGAGAGCATAAACAAACTGACTCGAGATATGCACATGATACTAAATGTCAGGACGAGTGACACCAAGATAAACAAGGCTCTCAACAAGATGACGATAGCAAGTAGGATCAGTAAAAGGCTCGCTATCAGTGGGACGAAGATGAACATTAAGCTCTATAGGAGTCTTAGTTGTGCGATGATCAATAAGAGAGACATGATCAAGAAGATCTTGGATATAGTTTTCTTGGGACAGATAGAAACCCCTAGGAGTAGAAATAACCTCAATCCCAAGTAAGTAGCGAAGAGGATCCAGATCAGATGTGAGGAACTGCTCACTAAGAGCTCCTCGACAAAAGTGATACTGAGAATCATCTCCAGTATTGATCGTATCATCAACATACCAAAGGAGAAATGTCTGACCACGAGGTGAAGTGTGAATAAAAAGAGTAGGATTATGAGCATTAGTAGAGAAACCAACTGAAGTGATAATAGAAGAGAAACGATCAAACTAGGCACGAGAAGCTTGCTTGAGGCCATAGAGAGATTGGCGAATGTGACAAACCATACCATCAGGAACAAAATACCCCGGTGGTGGCTGCATATAAACCTCCTCACGCAGTTCACCATTGAGAAAGGCTTTCTTGACATCAAGCAAGAGATGGACCATACCTGAACAGACTCCACAGCTAGAAGAGTGTGAATCGTGGTCATGTGAGCCACAGGAGTAAATAATCATGACCATGCTCTTACTGAAAACCACGTG